>JABTXL010005970.1:491958-530696 GCA_025134845.1 Neodon shergylaensis
TTAACCAATGAAAGCAACAGATAAGATACAAGACCCACCTCCATCATGGGTCTGCTACTCCTATTTGTACTGCCTTAGTTAATCTTTGTAAAATGTCAGTAAAGGGTTCCCTCTGGCCCTGTTTAACCATGGTATATGATTCAAATACATCTCTTAGTCCTTGAATCCTGTTCCAAGCATCTAAGGCTGCTTTGTGGCATAGGGATAAGATTTGTTCATTGTAAAGAGCTTAAACCAGTGGGTCAGCATAAGGGCTTTATCCAAGAATTTGATCTTGGGAAGTCTTAAGGCCTTTTGTTGAGGCAGTGTACACATTGTCAATTATAGGAATATTGCCACTTAATTTTTGTTCTAATAGTGTCATTTTAGCAGGTAACAGTTTCTCCTTTACTCTTGTCTTCTCAAAGAAAGAATTAACCAAAGACATAATTTGAGCAAAAGTTTATTTAATGAAGCAAAGTAACTCAAAGTGAATGTATGCTCCAAAACAGGATTGGAACAGGCAGGCCTGAAAGTGGGTGGTAGGTCACTGGGCTCTGCATTGTGGAATTTACAGAAATTTCTTATGTGTCCAACTCTACAATGTCATTGTTAATTCCTCTCTTAGGAATTTTCTCTCTCCCATGTTAAGGAAATTGTTCCAGGGCCAAGATATCACCTCAGTATTACCTTTCCTGTACATCAGCATACTCATTGGTGACATGTATGGTCATTGGGAAAGTCCCCTGGTGCCTTAGTTTCTTACATATCAGTAAGAAACCTCCTGTGTCTTCAAGGGTATCTAACCAAAAAGGAGCATTGCAACCATCAAGAGACCCAGCAATTGTGATATGGCCATAGTCCTCTTGATTGCCTTCCTGGTTAGGATGTACCTAACTAGAAAAAGATGGGGGGGGTGCATGACTCTGCCTTCCTTCTGCAAACATATGCTTAGATGCATGTTCTTAATAGTTATAGGGCATTTCCAAAACTTCACTGATGTTAACCATTGATTTTGGTTTGGTTTGGTTTGGTTTGGTTTGGTTTTTCAAGACAGGGTTCTGTGTAGCTTTGGAGCCTGTCCTGGAACTAGCTCTTGTAGACCAGGCTGGTGTTGAACTCACAGAGATCCACCCACCTCTGCCTCCCAAGTGCTGGGATTAAAGATGTGTACCATCACCTCCCAGCCTAATCATTGCTTTCTAATGATGCTTTCCCTGAAAGCTTTTCCTAGAGAATCTTTTCCTAAGAATTTTCACAAAAAATTATCCTTTGATGTTTGATTCATTGGAAAATTATAATCAACAACAATATAAATACTTTTTTAAAAAACAAGTAAGAACCCCTCGCGGTCCTAACTTCCTTGCTCATGTTCTCCCTCCTTCTGCTCCTCATTTGGACCTTAGGAGCTCAGTCCAGTGTTCCAATGTGGGTCTCTGTCTCTAGCTTCATCCATCGCTAGATGAAGTTTCTATGGTGATATGCAAGATATTCATCAGTATGGCTATAGGATAGGACCATTTCAGGCTCCCTCTCCTCAGCTGCTCAAGGATCTAGCTGGGGACATCTCCATGGACACCTGGGAACACCTCTAGAGCCAAGTCTCTCGCCGACCCTAAAATGGCTCCCTTAATTAAGATATATACTTCCCTACTCCCATATCCACCCTGCCTCCATCCCAACCATCCCATTCCCCCAAGCTCTCCCCATCCTCCCCTTCTCACTTTTTTCTCCCCATTTCCCCTTATCCCCACCCCATCCCCACCCCCAAGTTTCCAATTTTTGCCTGGCAATCTTGTCTCCTTCCAATATCAGGAGGATAGCTTTATGTTTTTCTTTGGGATCACCTTATTTAGCTTCTCTAGGATCTCATATTATAGGCTCAATGCTAGAATCCACTTATGAGTGAGTACATACCATAATCATCTTTTTGTTAGGACCGCGAGGGGTGCGCCCACCCACTGAGACAGTGGGGCTGATCTAATGGGAGCTCACCAAGACCAGCTGGATGATGGAGCATGTGATCAAACCGGACTTCCTGAACGTGGCTGACAAGGAGAACTGACTGAGAAGCCAAGGACAATGGCACTGGGTTTTGATCCTACTGCATGTAATGACTTTGTGGGAGCCTAGTCTGTTTGGATGCTCACCTTCCTAGTCCTGGATGGAGGGGGGAGGACCTTGGACTTCCCACAGGGCAGGGAACCCTGACTGCTCTTTGGACTGGAGAGGGAGGGGAAGAGGGATGGGGGGAGCGAGAGGGAAATGGGAGGAGGAGAGGAGGTGGAAATTTTTAATTAAATAATAAAAATGAATTAAAAAAAGAAAAGAAAGAGAAGGAGGGCCATATGCAATAAAACATTTCGAGTTAAAAAAAAACAAGTAAGAATATTGAGGTTTTGAAATGTTTTCATGATTAAGAGTATTGCCTGACCTTTCAGATGACCCAGATTTGATCCCAGAACGCACATTGTAGCTTTCAACAATCGAAAACTCAAGTCCCAGGGAACTCAATGTCCCCTTCTGACTTCCACAGGAATTGTATGAATATGGTACAAAAATACACATGCAGCAGAACACCCATGCACATAAAATAATATTTTTTATTTAAAAGTTATTTCAATTGAAATTTTTCTCTGACCATAGCAGAGAACTTCAATTTAAGTTATTAAATTGAACAGTGAGTGACTAGAGCATGTAGATGTATATTTTAAAGTAAATTTTATTATGCCTCCTTATACATTTTATTCTTCTTTTGATTACTACTGAAAATTTGCCATGTATTTTAATAAAAGTTGATATACAAGAGATTTACCAGAATAAATACTTAATTTTTTTTAATTTCTTAACTGAGGAATTGAAAAATACGACATTTATTTTCTACTAAAATACTCAAGTACTTAGTGGCATACTTCCTACAGCTTATGCATGAGCCATAAGATATAGACAAGTATGGAAGAAAGAAGTAATGAGAAAATTAAAATGGGAAGACCTGTGCAGCAGTGGGCAGCATTTAGGCCTTATCCTAGTCCATTTTTGTTACCATAATAAAATACTGAAAAAGAGCCCCTCTTGTCTCACAGCTCGGGGGACTGACAAGCCCAGCACCAAGGTGCTGCCAACTCTCCACTCTCTGTAGCTGGATAATTGCAGTGTGGGAAGGGTCATGTTGACAGAGCTCTTTTGCCTGGAGTCACTCTCATTATCCCAGCATTAGTCCATTATTAATTTCAGAGATGTCAATAAAATACTCTTCCATTTCCAACTCTGGGCTTCTGGTGTCAGGGTCAAGAGCGAAGACTTTAATTAAGGTTCTACAGTCCAGATGTAAAGTGGCTTAGGGTGGGAGTCCAGTTGAGACTAAGACTTTGTAAAATTTTCTGAACCTGTCTGCACAGATGACCCCATGCACAGAGATCAACAAAGGCCACACAAGGCCTCCAGTGCCCCGATGGCCGGGGCTTCCATCTATAAAACACTTGTCTTAGAATAACACATCTGTGTCTGTGTGCATTTGCATTCAAGGCACAAAGAAACTGGAAGTCAGCATCGGTAAGAGTTTTGTAGTTCATGCTTTGTGCCACCAACTGCACTGGGAGAGCTGGCAGCATTGACAGTTCAATGCAGAGATCTGGTGTAGAGTGTAAAGGAAAAGGGATGACATTCACAATCAGGAGTCAGGACATGGGATTTCAGACATGTTTCACTTTCTTTTGGCAGATCCAACGGTTGTCTGCAGAACAGGTGTCAGAAAATACTTCTGTCTGTGAGATGACTGCGCAGCTGTTTTCTTTGTCCTTGCCAGTGACTTGTAATCTGAAGAGCAAAGAAGAGCTACTCCTGGTGTTTAGGATTTTCTTGCAATTATCACATCAGCCATCAGCCATTTTTGGACATTTAAGGATGCTAAGATTAAATAGTGCTTAAGTATATAGTAAATGCAGAGTACAAACATTATAAATACACATAGTCAATAAAGATATCACCTAGAGAAGCCTCTAGAATTTTCAGTTGTACCCTCACAGAAGAAGAATTAGTCCATCAAGAAAGTTTATCATGATGTATGAAAAGGAGAATGTTTTATTCCTAGTTCTACTTCAATAGTTCTTGTGATCATGTGAAAGGCATCTTTATTTTGCTGAGCTTCAGTTCCCTTAAATATATAGGCTATATGCAATTATTGCCTAGAGAAAGCATTCAGGTGTACATGAATGTATAACAATAGTTACACATTAGGTTCTTAGTAAATGTATTCAACATGAAGAGTGAACACAGTGGGTCTACAGAATTGGATACAGAGAAAATAAGAGCCTCAACTCATGTGGAACAGAATCTGGTTCTTTCCCTCCTCACCCCAGAGATGTTGGGTCTTTGCTCTAGCACAAGACTAGTCACACATCACTGCAGGTGGGAAGGAGTCCAGAAATTAACAGTAACTCATGCAGTTTCTCAGTGATGACAAGAAATTGGTGAGTTCAAGAGCACCCTATCTCAAGTGGAGGATGTCACCCAGCAGGCAGTAGGCAGGGCACCCTCACAGCTGACTTTTGCTTGTCTTTCTTCATGGTGCCCCTCGTTCCTAAGCAATAAATTTTACATCACACTAGTGCCCAAATGCTAAGCAAAGTATGAACTTCCCTCAATTGGACTTCTATAAATATCCTTACATCTTATTTTTCATTTTTTAGCTTCATCAATCTTCAATACCTTTTTCCTAAGGCATGTTTGTTCAAATCAGTGATTTCTTTTCAAAAAGCATTTGGTTGGGTGCACCCCTCGTGGTCCTGACTTCCTTGCTCATGTTCTCCCTCCTTCCGCTCCTCATTGGGAACTTGGGAGCTCAGTCCGGTGCTCCAATGTGGGTCTCTGTGACTATCTCCATCCATCACCAGAAGAAGTTTCTATGGTGATATGCAAGATATTCGTCAGCATTGCTATAGGATAGGGTCATTTCAGGTTCCCCATCCTCAGCTGCCCAAGGAACTATCTGGGGACCTCGCCTTGGGCTCCTGGGAGTCACTCTAGGTTCAAGTCTCTTGCCAACCCTAAGGTGGCTCCCGTAACTAAGAATTGTGCTTCCGTGCTCCCCTATGCAACCTTACTTTATCCCAATCATCCTGTTTCCCCAAGTTTCCTTCATCCTCCCCTTCTCACTTTTCTCTCCCCATCCCCCGTTACCCCCATCCCACTCCACCCCCAAGATCCCAAATTTTCTCCCTGGAAATTTTGTCTACTTCCCATAGCCAAGAGGATAATTATATGTTTTTCCTTGGGTTCACCTTCTTATTTAGCTTCTTTAGGTTCACCAAT
The DNA here is from genome assembly GCA_025134845.1 of Neodon shergylaensis. Taxonomy (NCBI): domain Eukaryota; kingdom Metazoa; phylum Chordata; class Mammalia; order Rodentia; family Cricetidae; genus Neodon; species Neodon shergylaensis. Next base: position 497,248 of record JABTXL010005970.1, read on the forward strand.
TATATACTCGGTGACCATTATTTATGGCTAGAAACCAATTATGAGTGAGTACATCCCATGTTCTTCTTTTTGGGTCTGGGTTACCTCACTCAGGATAGTGTTTTCTATTTCCATCCATTTGTATGCAAAATTCGAGAAGTCATTGTTTTTTACCGCAGCATAGTACTCTAATGTGTATATATTCCACACTTTCTTCATCCATTCTTCCATTGAAGGGCATCTAGGTTGTTTCCAGGTTCTGGCTATTACAAATAATACTGCTATGAACATAGTTGAACAAATGCTTTTGTCATGTGATAGGGCATCTCTTGGGTATATTCCCAAGAGTGGTATTGCTGGGTCCAGGGGTAGGTTGATCCCGAATTTCCTGAGAAACCGAAACACTGATTTCCAAAGTGGTTGCACAAGATTGCATTCCCACCAGCAATGTATGAGGGTACCCCTTCCTCCACAGCCTCTCCAGCAAAGGATATCATTGGTGTTTTTGATTTTAGCCATTCTGACAGGTGTAAGATGATATCTCAAAGTTGTTTTGATTTGCATCTCCCTAATCGCTAAGAAGGTTGAGCATGACCTTAAGTGTCTTTTGGCCATTTGAACTTCTTCTGTTGAGAATTCTCTGTTCAGTTCAGTGCCCCATTTTTTAATTGGGTTAATTAGCATTTTGAAGTCTAGTTTCTTGAGTTCTCTATAAATTTTGGAGATCAGACCTTTGTCTGTTGCCGGGTTGGTGAAGATCTTCTCCCAGTCAGTAGGTTGCCTTTTTGTCTTAGTGACAGTGTCCTTTGCTTTACAGAAGCTTCTCAGTTTTAGTAGGTCCCATTTATTCAATGCTGCCCTTAATGTCTGTGCTGCTGGGATTATACATAGAAAGCGATCTCCTGTGCCCATTTGTTGTAGGGTGCTTCCCACTTTCTCTTCTATCAGGTTCAGTGTGTTCGGACTAATATTGAGGTCCTTGATCCATTTGGACTTGAGTTTTGTGCAAGGTGATAGATATGGGTCTATTTTCATTCTTCTACAGGTTGATATCCAGTTGTGCCAGCACCATTTGTTGAAGATGCTTTCTTTCCTCCATTGTATACTTTTAGCTCCTTTATCAAAAATGAGGTGATCATAGGTTTGTGGGTTAAAATTTGGGTCTTCTATGCGATTCCATTGATCGACTTCTCTGTTTTTATGCCAGTACCACACTGTTTTCATTACTGTAGCTCTGTAATAGAGTTTGAAGTCGGGGATGGTAATGCCTCCAGAAGATCCTTTATTGTATAGGATTGTTTTGGCTATCCTGGGTTTTTTGTTTTTCCATATAAAGTTGATTATTGTCCTTTCAAGATCTGTGAAGAATTTTGCTGGGATCTTGATGGGGATTGCATTGAATCTATAAATTGCCTTTGGTACAATTGCCATTTTTACTATGTTGATCCTCCCAATCCAAGAGCAAGGGACGTCCTTCCATTTTCTGGTATTCTCTTCAATTTCTTTCTTCAATGCCTTAAAGTTCTTTTCATATAGGTCTTTCACTTCCTTGGTTAGAGTTACCCCAAGATATTTTATGCTGTTTGTGGCTATCGTGAAAGGTGAAGCTTCTCTGATTTCCCTCTCTGCTTCCATATCCTTTGTGTATAAGAGGGCGACTGATTTTTTGGAGTTGATCTTGTATCCTGCCACATTACTAAAGGTGTTTATCAGCTGTAGAAGTTCTTTGGTGGAGTTTTGGGGGTCGCTTATGTACACTATCATATCATCTGCAAATAACGAAAGTTTAACTTCTTCTTTTCCAATTCGAATCCCCTTGATCCGTTTATGTTGTCTTATTGCTATTGCTAGAACTTCAAGCACTATATTGAAGAGATATGGCGAGAGTGGACAGCCTTGTCGTGTTCCTGAGTTTAGTGGGATGGCTTTGAGTTTCTCTCCGTTTAATTTGATGTTAGCTGTAGGCTTGCTGTATATAGCTTTTATTATATTTAGGTATGACCCTTGTATCCCTAATCTCTCCAAGACTTTTATCATAAAGGGATGTTGAATTTTGTCAAATGCTTTTTCAGCATCTAATGAAATGATCATATGGTTTTTTTCTTTCAGATTATTTATATGATGTATTACATTGATAGATTTTCGTATGTTGAACCAGCCCTGCATCTCTGGGATAAAGCCTACTTGATCATAATGGATAATTTTTTTAATGTGTTCTTGGATTTGGTTTGCCAGTATTTTGTTGAGGATTTTTGCGTCAATGTTCATGAGTGAGATTGGCCTGTAATTCTCTTTCCTGGTAGAGTCTTTGTGTGGTTTTGGTATCAGAGTAACTGTAGCTTCATAAAAGGAATTTGGTAATGACTCTTCTGTTTCTATATTGTGAAGTACATTAAGGAGTATAGGTATTAGGTCTTCTTGGAAGTTCTGGTAGAATTCCGCATTGAAGCCATCTGGTCCTGGGCTCTTTTTGGTAGGGAGGTTTTTGATAACAGATTCTAATTCTTCGCGACTAACAGGTCTATTTAGATTGTTCACCTGGTCCTGGTTTAACTTTAGTATATGGTATTTATCTAAAAAAGTGTCCATTTCTTTTACATTTTCCAGTTTTGTGGCATACAGGCTTTTGTAGTAAGATCTAATGATTCTCTGAATTTCTTCTGTGTCTGTGGTTATGTCCCCCTTTTCATTTCTGATCTTATTAATTTGCATATTCTCTCTCTGCCGTTTAATTAGTTTTGATAGGGGTTTATCAATCTTGTTGATTTTCTCCAGGAACCAGCTTTTTGTTTCATTGATTCTTTGGATTGTTTTCTGCGTTTCTATTTTGTTGATTTCAGCCCTCAGTTTGATTATTTCCAGTCTTCTACTCCTCCTAGGTGAGTCTGCTTCTTTTTTTTCTAGAGCTTTCAGGTGGGCTGTTAAGTCTCCAATGTGTGCTTTCTCTGTTTTCTTTAAGTGGGCACTTAGTGCTATGAACTTTCCTCTTAGGACTGCTTTCATTGTGTCCCATAAGTTTGAATATGTTGTTTCTTTATTTTCATTGAATTCCAGGAAGACTTTAATTTCTTTCTTTATTTCTTCCTTAATCCAGGTGTGGTTCAATAGTTGACTGTTCAGTTTCCATGAATTTGTAGGCTTTCTGGGGGTAGCCTTGTTGTTGAATTCTAACTTTAATCCATGGTGATCTGATAAGACACAGGTGATTACTAATATTTTTTTGTAATTGTGGATGTTTGCTTTGTTACTGAGTATGTGGTCAGTTTTCGAGAAGGTTCCATGAGCTGCAGAGAAGAAGGTATATTCTTTCCTATTTGGGTGGAATGTTCTATAGATGTCTGTTAAGTCCATTTGCTTCATTACCTCCATTAATTCTCTTGTTTCTCTGTTAGGTTTCTGTCTGATTGACCTATCCAATGGTGAGAGAGGAGTGTTGAAGTCTCCTACTATTAGTGTGTGCGGTTTGATGGCTGCCTTGAGTTTTAGCAATGTTTCTTTTATGTACGTGGGTGCTTTTATATTAGGGGCTTAGATATTCAGGATTGAGACTTTATCCTGATGAACTGTTCCTGTTATGAGTATAAAATGCCCCTCTCCATCTCTTCTGATTGATTTAAGTTTGAAGTCAACTTTGTTAGAGATTAGTATGGCCACACCTGATTGTTTCTTAGGTCCATTTGCTTGATAAGCCTTTTCCCAGCCCTTTACTCTGAGTAGGTGCCTGTCTTTGTGGTTGAGGTGTGTTTCTTGTAAACAGCAGAATGTTGGATCCTGTTTTCTTATCCAATCTTTTAGCCTGTGCCTTTTTATAGGTGAGTTGAGCCCATTGACATTAAGTGATATTAATGACCAGTGGTTGTTAACTCCGGTCACTTTTTTAGTAGTAGAGTTTGTGTGTTTACCTTCCTTGAGTTGCGCTGGTGAAGGGTCTCTAGATGTCTGAGTTATTGTGGTCATTGTTGGACTCCTTGGTTAGTGATTTTCCTTCTATTACTTTCTGTAAAGCTGGATTTGTGGCTACGTATTGTTTAAATTTGTTTTTATCCTGGAAAATTTTGTTTTCTCCATTTATAGTGAACGAAAGCTTGGCTGGGTATAGTAGTCTGGGCTTGTATCCATGGTCTCTTAGCTTTTGTAGTACATCTATCCAGGACCTTCTGGCTTTCATGGTTTCCATGGAGAAGTCAGGTGTAAGTCTGATAGGTTTGCCTTTATAAGTGACTTGGCCTTTTTCCTTTGCGGCTCTTAATATTCTTTCTTTATTCTGAATGCTTTGTGTTTTGATTATTATATGGCGAGGGGATGTTTTTTTTTGATCCAGCCTATTCGGTGTTCTGTATGCTTCTTGAACCTTCATAGGTACATCCTTCTTTAGGTTGGGAAAGTTTTCTTCTATAATTTTATTAAATATATTTTCTGGACCGTTGAGTTGCACTTCTTCACCTTCTTCTACTCCAATTATTCTTAGGTTTGGTCTTTTTATTGTGTCCCATATTTCCTGAATGTTTTGTGATGAGAACTTGTTGGACTTGCTGTTTTCTTTGATCAGTGTGTTTATTTTCTCTATGTTATCTTCAGCATCTGAGATTCTTTCTTCTATCTCTTGTATTCTGCTGGTTATGCTTGTTTCTGTAGTCTCTATTCGTTTACCTAATTTTTCCATGTCCAGCCGGCCCTCTGTTTGTGTTTTCTTCTTTGCCTCCATTTCAGTTTTCAAGTCTTGAACTGTTTCCATTATCTGTTTGATTGTTTTTCCTTGGTTTCCTAGGGTATCATTCACTGATTTATTCAGTTCTTCAAACTTTCTGTTATACTTCTCATCCATTTCTACAAGGGCATTTTTTACATGCTGTTTAAGGGCGTCAATCACTTTCATAAAGTCAAATTTTTCTGCTTCTTCTTAGTTAAGGTGTTCCTGTCCTCCTGTTGTGAGGTCGCTGGATTCTGGTGGTTTCATGTTGTTCTTCAGATTGCAGGGTGAATTCTTGCATTGGCGCCTGCCCATCTCTTCCTCCGAATGCTCCCCTATGGGTCTTCTTTTACAGGATCAGGTCTCCTTGCCCACTGATGTACCTTCTCAGTGATGTCACTCCCCAGTGATGGCTCTCCTAATGCCCCAATGATGTCTCTCCTGGTGCCCGGATTGGGTCTCCCTGCTGCTTGGGTAGCTCGTAAACAAAGGGCCTGCCTTGCTAGCTGCAGGCAGGCTATTGAGATGAAGGCAGCGTAGGAGCTTAAAACTGATTTTGAGCACTGGTCCTCCCTTACAGCAGGGCCGGGTTGGGGGGAGGGTGCTGGGGGGCTGGGTCCTGAGTAAGAAAGAAGGCCCTGCAGAAGGAGCTGGGGGAGGGGGGTTGTGCTCTCCCCTGGGACAGGCCGCCCCTGGAAAGCACACACTCACCCGTCCAGACAGAATTCAGCACCTATGGCCCAATGCTCCGGGGACAAAAGGAAGAACGTGGCAGGCGGGGCGGAATCCAGGAGAGCACAGGAGAGCCAGGAGCACAAGCTTGAGGTGCCCGGCTCCCTTACTGGGGACCTTGAGTCCTGCCTGGCAGGCAGGCACTCACCGCTCTGCGTGGGTAGCCTTAGTGTAGGAGCTTAAAACTGTTCTTGAGTACCGGTCCTCTGGTGGTCTCATTCTTACACAGTGGGATTAACACCTTTCCATGACATTCCGGTGTCTCAAAGGAATATTTTGTATAGAAAGTTTTCCTAGACTCATGAAGGGAAGCAGTGCTCAGGGCTTTGGTTTTCATTGAGGGTGAAATGTCCCCTCCAGGATAATGTGCTTAAATACTTTGTCTCCAGCTCATGGTGCTCTCTGGAAACTTTGGGGGCTTTTGAGAGTGATCTCTAGGTAGAGAGAGATGATTGTTACAGGTGGGGGAGGAGGTTTATCTTCCAACCTCAGGCCCATTTCTCTGCATTCCTGGCTGGTGTCAACCAATAAGCAGCTGCTGTACAGTCCTGTCATCACAAGCTGGTACAGCAGTTCTCCTAAGATCGCCATACTATAATGAACTGCATTCTTTGATCTGTGAGCCAGAATGAATTTTTCTAAAAAGTTGTTTCTGTCAGCTGTATGGAACAGAAAGAAGAAAATTATCAATACAGAATCTTACTCGACTATGTCACTGACACTAAATTTCTCCTCTCAACTCTGAGGTTAACTCGCAAATGTTTTTATATTTCTTTAATATTCCTGGATTTAATAGATGGTGTCATATTTACTAATGTTTTCATTCCAGTCCATAGACTTATTAAGCAATTTTCTATTTCTGGTCAAAATCATGCGTTTTGTTACTAGATTGTACTAGGCCAGCCCAGGCTAGGGAAGGAGCCAACAAGACTCAGATCTACACTACTGTGCTTATTTTCTATGGATTTAAGTTTTATCTAATACTTATTTTGGCAACTTGAATGAGATTTTTAAAATACTTTTAATGTGTTCATTAATCGGTCCTAGATGGAGGTTACAGTGCTCTGTGGAGAGGATAGTGGTATTTGTAGTAAGATTACCAGGCTTGTGTCCCAGTCCAGGTCAGTCTCTGGCAGGCTCAATTTTATGTTATATTATCTACTTTAGGTACTTACAGAAAATATAAAATTGACAATATATTAAAACGCATATGGCATATTTCAGTCATTCTAAACATGTTACTACTTTTAAGACATTTATGAAGGTGGTTATAAAAAGTATTCTATCAGCCAATTTCATTTTTTTAACCTGGAATGGGCTCTTACTTTGAGTCTTACACAGGAAGCAGTTGTGATGGAATAAATGCTGCTCTTACAATATGATTGTTGATGGTATGATGTGGATTTGGGTGATTAGACAAATCCAGTCCTGCCACAGAAACCCAAAGCTCACCTGTAACCAGCTCCCTGGAAATCTCATCCACTGAGCTCCAGTCCACAAGTCCGTCATTAATTAATTTTGATTTTCTGAGATAGATCATTTTCTACAGCCCAATCTGACCTCAAATGCACAACAATCCTCCTGCCTCAGTCTCTTAAGTGCTGTGATTATGGGTATGAATGACCATGTCCAACTCTGTTTATTTTGCTGTAAGCCTTGCTCTACATGGGTTTGAAGACCTGGGATGATGTATGAAGTTGGCGAAACAAGGGAACTATCCACCTGTTTTTATTCAAACAACTGGCCCCAAATAGCTTGGGGTGTTTTTTATTTATGCAGTTTCAATGGTTTGCATGAAGAGTTTTACAATCAGTTTTTATTTCCTAAATTTCTAAAAATGATTATAATAATTACCAGTTTGTTCCTTGCCTCTTTCCCCCTCCATTTCCCAACTTTCCTACCGGTAGCCTTTATTTTTTGATCTTGCAAGCTACAAAGGAAATTTTCTAACTATGCATTCCTACAGGTAGCACTCTGTGACCAGTTGGCAGCATGCAGCATATGCAGTTATGCATGGAAAGAGACAGCTTTGTTTCTAGTGGTTAATGTTTACATCTGGTAGGATCTGGGTTCACACAATCAACTCATCAGCTGAAACGGGCTCAATCCACTCTACATTCTGTATTACTTCATCTGTTCTGAGTATACCAGGTTTTTTCTATTTATCCTATAAGCAACATAACTTGGACACTTACTCTTAATATTTGGCATTGTCCATCCCTTGTTCTCATGCCTATCTCTGCTAGCTTCTTAGGGTATTAGCACATTTATTAGAAAAAAGGAAAAGTGTGGGTTTCTATGACTCTACTTCATTTCCTATCTCTAGACTGTTCTCACTAACTCCTGATATAATCTATTTATTAGCATTTCTCAAAGACTCATTTAAAATCATTCTTTATAGATTATTGGAGCCACTAATGAGTCAGCTGGAATACCTGAGTAGGGCCATGAGGATTAAGAAAGACAAAGAAGACAGGACAGAGTCGGGATGCTGTCAGTCAATACCAAAGGGGGGAGTTTATTTCTCAGCATGCTTACATGCAGTTTTAAGGCAGATGAAGTAATACAAAAGTTGCACTCAGAACAATGTGGGCACTCACACAGCATAGGCAGACACTATCTCAAGAAAACAACATCCTTATCCTTCCATTGAGTCAAGGAATAGGCAGTATTCCAATCTCCCACAATGTACCTCCTATAGGAAGCATCAGCAAGGCCTAGAATTGCACTTAACTAGAAAATATGTTCTTTTTCATAGGCTTTATCAAAGTATTCTCATGGCTGCTAACACTTAAGAAGCAAACAAGTTTGATACCTCTTTACCTGTAAATTAACATGGATTCTGGATTCAAAATAGAGTCACTGTGGGCTCTATTTTAAAATTTATATTAAATTTCATGACCTACTGTGACTCATTAAGGCCAGGAGTATGACAAGCATGGTGAAAGCAAGGACAGCAGGTAGCACATGCGTCCCCTGTGGTCGTGCCCAGAATTATGCGGCAAACTGTCCATAGCTCCTTGCCAAATGTTTCAGAATCTCCAGAACTTTGCTCCAAGGAAAGCCATTTGTGCTATATCATTTGTTCACCAAAGAAGTCACGTGGCTCCCACCATTATTTAACTAACCTTTTTTACTATTTTCATTAATTCAAATATTAATTTATTTTAAATCTTGACCCCTCCCTCCTTTTCTCCCATTCCCTTCCTGCACCTCTCCAACCAATCCCAAATCCACACCTCCTTTGTTTCTGTTTCTATTCAGAAAGGGACAGGTCTGCAATGGGTATCAACACTGCATTGCATATCAAGTTGCAGTAGGACTAAACTCCTCCCTTTTCTTTAAGCCTGGGCAATGCAAACTAGCATGAGAAATAGGTGCCCAAAACCCAGTCAAAGTAATAAAGACAGCACCTGATCCCATTGCTAGGAATCCCACAAGTAGACCAGGTTACACAACTGTCACACATATGTAGAGGGCCTAAGTTGGTCCCCATGCAGGCTCCCTGACTGTTAGTCCAGACTCTGTGAGCTCCTATAGGACCAGGTTAGTTGTTTCTGTGGGTTCCCTTGTCCTTGACCCCCACCCCAGCTTGTCTGATTCTTTCCTGAGGATTCCCTGAGCTGAGCCCAATGTTTGACTGTGAGTCTCTGCATCTGTTTACATTGTTTACTGGATGAAAGCTCTTTGATGACAATTGGGGTAGTCACCAATCTATGAGTACATCAGGATATCATTAGGCATCATTATATTAACATATTTTTCCACCAAATATGTTTAGTTCTATTTAAGTTGTCTGGGTTATCTAATCTCTGGGTCCTGGCACTCCAGGCAGTGTCCAGTTGGGCTCACTCTCATGGTATGGGATTTGAGGCTGGACCAGTCACTGGTTGACCACACCCACAATCTTCAAGTCACCCTTAACACATCCCACTACTCACCACACATCCCATAGGCAGGAAAGACTTTAAATAAAAGATTGTATGGCTGGGCAGCATCCTAATCCCTCCACTGAAAGTCCTGTGTGGTCACAGGAAATGGTCAGTTCAGGCTATATATCCACCATTGCTAGTCTTAGCTGAGTTTTCATCCATATACATTCCTGGGAGTTTTACTTGCTCCAGGTTTATACCTCACCCCTAAATGCATTCCCTATTACCAGTCATCTCTTTTAGTACTCTCCCTTTCCATTGACCAGCCCCAACCCCATTCCTCCTGTTCCTATTTCTACCCACCTCCAGTCCACCCAGGAGAGTTCTTTTATTTACCCTTTCCTGGAAAATCCATTTGCCTCCCTCGATTGGATCCTCCTTGTTACCTAGCTCCTCTGGATCTGGGGTTATAGCATGGTTATCCTTTACTTTACCATTAATATCTACTTATAAATAAGTACATAACATTTTTGTCCTTCTGGATCTGGATTACCTCACTCAGGATTATTTTTTTTTAGTTGCATCCATTTGCCTTCAAATTTCATGATGTCATTGCTATTAATAGCTGAGTGCACATTCCATTGTGTAAATATACCCCATTTTCTTCATGCATCTTTGGTTGTGGGGCATCTAGGTTGTGTCAAAGTTGTAGATATTATGAATAAAGCTGATATGGACATAGATGAACAAGTATCCTTATTGTGTAATTGAGCATCATTTGGGTATATGCCCAAGAGTGGTACAGCTGGGTCTTAAGGTAGATGGATTTGCAATTTTCTGAGAAAGTGCCATATTGATTTCCAAAGTGATTGTACAAGTTTGCACACCCATCAGCAGTAGAAAAGTGTTCCCCTTACTCCACATCTTCTCCAACATAAGCTATCTTTTGTGGTTTTGATCCTAGCCATTTTGACAAGTATAAGGTGGAATCTCAGTTGTTTTAATTTGTATTTCCCTGATGGCTAAGGATATTCAACATCTCTTTAAGTGTTCTTTTAAGAATCTGCCATTTATTGACAAAACTGGGAGCATGGGAGTAGGGGAAGAAGGAAGGGTGGAAGAAAAAGAGGAAGGGGGAAGGGGAAGAGAACTTGAGGGAACTGGATAGTTGAGATGGAGGAAGGACAGAGCTGGAGAGCAAGGAAAGAGATATTTTGATTTAGGGAGTCATTATGGGGCTAGCAAGAAACCTGGTGCTAGAGAAATTCCCAGGAATGCACAAGGATGACTTCAGCTAAGACCCTAAGCAATAGAGAAGAGGTTGCCTGAACTGGCCTTGCCCTGTAGTCAGATAGATGGATATCTTAAATGTCACCATACAACTTTCATCCAGCAACTGATGGAAACAGAGACAGAGACCTGCAGTGAAGCACTGGGCTGAGCTCTCAAAGTCCAGTTGAAGAGTGGGAAGAGTGAGGATATGAGCAAAGAGGTCAAGACCATGATGGGAACACCCACTGAAACAATTTACCTGAGCTAATGGGAGCTAACCAACTCCAGCTGGATAGGGAAGGAAGCAGCATAGGACCAAACTAGTCCCTCTGAATGTGGGTGACAGTTTATGGCTGGGGCAGACTGCGGGGCCACTGGCACTGGCACCAGGATTTATCCCTACTGCTTGTACTGTTTTTTTGAGGACCCATTCTCTTTAGATGGGTTCCTTGCTCAAACTAGATATAGCAGGTAGAGCCTTGGACCTTCCCCCAAAGCAATATGCCTTACCCTCTCTGAGGGATGGATGGTGGGGGTAAAAGGAAAGGTGGAGGGAGTGGGAGGAGGGGAGGGAGTAGGAATTGGGATTGGTAGGTATTATAAAAATAATAGTTTGTTTTGCTTTTTTGAAAAAAATAAAATAAAGAATTCAGCATTTGAGATTCTTCTATTGAGAGTTCTCTGGTTAGATTTGTACCCCATTTTTACTTGGATTATATAGTGTATTTTTTGGTATCTGGTTTCTTGAGTTTGTTATATATTTTGAAGATTAGCACTCTGTCAGATGTGGGGTTGGGGAAGTGGGATCCACAGCTGATTGAGGCATAAGGGAATCCTCTATGACATCTGAGTATTCACATTTCTAACCAGTTACCTGGGAGAAGAACCCTAGGAATTGATAATGGGATTCAGTGAAAGAGACCATGAATTGCTGCACCTGCATGTCCTGGAACAGAAAACGAGTGAAGGATGTCAGGATTAAACATGCATACACCTCTCTAATTGCTGGTAAAAGAAGCCCTTTATTAATCAACACTATGGAGGTTTTATACATAACACAGTCAGGTGGACCAACAGGTGAAGACCTCATTGTCTGATCCTCAATCAAGGCCAGAGCAATACATGCTCGAAAAGCAGGGTTGGTAAACAACTTTGACACAGCTTTCAGAAGCTCAAATCAGAAGGACAAGGAAAGGTCACTAGCAGGGAAGAGCAGCTGGAGGCCAGGACTCCAAATGGTCCCAACAATGAATAGCTAAAGGGGGTCAAAAATCTGAGGGTAAAGAAGTCTACTCACAACTGGAATCATCTATCCATAATTCTCTATTCTTCTCTCTTTAATCCATTATTTCTCATTATTCCTTCATGTTCTCCCTTGTTCTACATGTTACAGTAGACGTTCCCAGTCATATTTACCTTTAAAATCAGCAATTCCCCAGCCCTAGCAGGTACCAGGGCCAGAATTCGTTTGCCCCATAGAAAATCAGTTAAGGGTTTTCACACACACACACACACACACACACACACACACACACGTACAGATATGGCAGTGGCTCATATGTGTCCAGTGAGCTACTTAATGGAGAAGGTTAGTTAAGAAAGGAAGTAAATCATCAGGGAATTCTAGAAGAGAAGTATAGTTGCTACACTACATTATTAGGTGGTTAATAAGGTTTATTTTCAGTAAAATTATGAGTAGGGCACAGATTGTATTCTAAATCAGTGCACTGCTTCTTTTCTCCCAGTATGCATAGAGGCTACCAGGTAACCAGGCAACCTATATAAACAGTCAGGTAGAAGTCATGGCTCTTGATCAGATAACATGTACACAGTTGCTGCAGATTTTATGGGCCTAGGTCTAGAGTTTAGCTCTATGTGATAGAAACAAAGAAGGGACTCAGGCCTCTAAATTATCAGTTAAGGGCTGTGTTGTTATCAGCCGTTTAGAACAGCAGCTTGGGCAAGTAGTAATTCTATGTCCTTGGATATACCAAATGTCTGCTGATAATGATAATTGCAGCAAGGCAGGCACTTCTCCGCATTTACCTAGGAGAAAGGAACAAGGAAGGCATGGCAGAGGGAAACTGTTCTGAACTAGGGAATTATTCCCAAATATGTAACAGAAAGTTAGCTACAGCGAAAAACCTACAGCAAAGGGCAGCCACTTTATTCACCCACTAATAATGCCAAAATATCTTGCTTTAGCCTTTATCAGATCCCTCTGTTTTTCAATGACTGTGCTCTGCACCCCTGTTACTTTAACTACAAATGGTTCTGTTCTCCCTGTTCCAGGAAAGGCAATCATGCCTTTGTATCAATAAGTTGTTTATAGCCATCTTGTAACCCTATTTTGCTACAGGACACTACATTGTACAGTAATTGCTCAGCCATCTTTCCACTAGCGACTTATCAGAACCAAATATGCCTCTATGCATGCTGGGAGAAAAGAAGCAGTGCACTGATTCAAAATACAATCTGTGCCCTATTCATAATTTTACTGAAAATAAACCTTGCTAACCACCTAAAAATGCAGTGTAGTGCACGAATCTTCTCCTCTAGAATTCCCTGATGACTTGTCTCCTTTCTTAACTTTCTCCATTAAGTTGTTCCTTGGATGTGTACCACTTCCATAGATTCTCTCTCTCTCTCTCTCTCTCTCTCTCTCTCTCTCTCTCTCTCAATCTCTCTCTCTACATATATGTGTGTGTGTGTGTGTGTGTGTGTGTGTGAAAAAGTTTATCTAATTTTTTATGGAGTAAAAGAATTATGGCCCTGGAATATGCCAGGGATGGGGAATTGCTAGTTTTAAGGATATATATGACTGGGAACATTTGTAATGGGTAGAATGAAGAACAATGTAGAACGAAGAGCAATGGAGAACATGAAGAACAAGTAATGGGTGGAAGAATGAGAAATGATGGATTGAAGAGTGAAGAATAAAGACACATGGACAGACGAGCCCTGTTGTGAGTAGATTTTTTTACTCCTCCAATCTTTACCCTCAGATTTGTAGCCCCCCTTTAGCTATTTGTGGCATCTTCAATAGAACCCTGAAAGAGGGTCTTAAAGGCTAAAACCTTTAAGTCTCCCACTATTGCCTTTGTTTCTAGATGTTATATGAGCACCGATCAGTACCTTCTTGTGTTTGTATGATTACCTTAATTATGTCCAACTTGCAATCATGACTTGGTTTCAAGAGGTCATTAGGAATGACTTCCTAGTTCTGCTCTGTAACCCCACTTATGTTGTCTGCCACATCCCTTGTCTGGAAATCTCCTATCCATGAGTTATAAAAGCCTTGTCTTTCTCACATCAAAAGCTGACCTCCTCAAACCCTGCCTTAGGGGGAGGCAGCCTTTGTACATGAATACATAAGTTTGCTTTAATTAATTGCTTGCTTTAATGAATTTGGTTATGATGATTTGGGTCAGTGGTTCCCATCTTTGGGATTAACAATTATAGGGATCTTTAAAGATCTTTGTAAAGAGATTTAAAATATTTAGTTTCATCTGGAGCAAGAACATCTGACTGTAGAAGTTTATCATCTTGCTCTTTAATCTATAGCCTTTTTCCTCTCTGCTTTCCTATCAGGGTCTTGTCTGCCTTCACTTTCATGACTTATAATTTCAATCTTTACAGCATGTACCAGCCTTTAGACCAAGATAGGAAGAGACAGTCACACACAGTATGGGTCAAAGTCCAAGATAAACATTAAAAATGATAATAGTGTCTATATACAGAGATGACTAGGAACTGGCCCAAGGTTTTCATAAAAGACAGACACCACCCATGATTTTCAAGTCAACTGAAAGTCAGAGGAGCTATATATTGGGTAAGATTGGTAAAGTTGGAGCCTCAAGAAACACTGGTACTTTTTGTTGGAAGAACAGAATCCGTTTTGAGCTGGGAGCTGGCTTGAGTCTCATTTTTTTCTAAACAAGATCTCCAGTGTTTTGGGGCTGACAAATTTAACTAAGCAACCCACCGTTTACAGAGAATCTACTCTCTTGACTCTTCCTTTTCATACAATATATACTTACAATGCATTTAAATGCATGGTTTTGAAATTGATAAAATTGGAACTGTCTCCCATGGATTCCATGATGTTTCATTTCTTATTAGAATTTTGAGGTTATTTATGCTGTTGCGTAGGATGAATGTGTTCTTCTTCAGTGATGCCTGGTTGAACAACACATAAATACAACTTAGCATATTTTTCTTCTACTATTAACTAACATCTAAATTTCTGTTTTGACTCTGAGAAATAATACTAGTATGTGCCCTTTGTCACATGTAAAAAAATTTAAATTACTACAGCATAGTTTGATTGTGTTAAACATTAATAACTATTCAAAGTCTTACTTACAACATAGTTACAAGTATTTGCTCTTCCATCAACTGTAATATATCATCCCTGAAAATTTATATACTGGTCTTTTTAGCTAGAATAGCAGGTGTTTAATTGTCTCTAGAGACTTTTTTTCTTGCTTTCTGTTAGAAAAAAAAAGAAAAAACAGAAAACAAGACAAAGTAAAAATGCACAAATGCAAAGTCATCACAGGTATAACAGGTATAACAGGACCTTGTTCTCTTTTATCACTGCCCATCCCATTACAGGAACATAACACAGTACCCTTCTTTTTTTTAATTTATTTATTTTTTATTGAAAATTTCTACCTCCTCCCCTCCTCCCACTTCCCTCCCCTCCCCCCCACTCCCCCTTCCCCTCCCTTTCCAGTCCAAGAAGCAGTCAGGGTTCCCTACCCTATGGGAAGTCCAAGGTCCTCCCTGTTCCCCCCAGGTCCAGGAAGGTGAGCATCCAAACAGACTAGCCTCCCACAAAGCCCGCCCATGCAGTAGAATCAAAACCCAGCGCCATTGTCCTTGGCTTCTCCATCAGCCTCAGCCGTCAGCCACATTCAGAGAGTCCGGTTTGATCACATGCTCCATCAGTCCCAGTCTAACTGGCTTTGGTGATCTCCCATTAGATCAGTCCCGCCGTCTCAGTGGGTGGACTCACCTCTCACGATCCTGACTTCCTTGCTCATGTTCTCTCTCCTTCTGCTCTTCATATGGACCTTGGGTGCCCAGTCCATTGCTCCAGTGTGGGTCTCTGTCTCTATCTCCATTCATCGCCAGATGAAGGTTCTATGGTGATATGCAAGATATTCATCAGTGTAACTATAGCATAAGGCCAATTCAGGCTCCCTCTTCTCTGCTGCCCAAGGAACAAGCTGGGGACATTTCCTTGGACACCTGGGAACCCCTCCAGTGTCAGGTCTCTTGCCAACTTTAAAATGGCTCCCTTAATTAAGATATCTACTTCCCTGCTCCCTCATCCACCTCTCCTCCATCCCAACCATCTCATTCTCTCAAGCTCTCCCCATCCTCCCCTTCTCCCTTCTCTCCCCATCTCCCCTTATCCCCACCCCACCCCCAACCCCTGTCCCACAAACTTGTCCACTTACAATATTTAGGAGGATAACCATATGTTATTCTTTCTGAGATACCATCTTACACCTGTCAGAATAGCTAAAATAAAAAACACCAATGATAGCCTATGCTGGAGAGGATGTGGAGTAAGGGGAACACTTATCCATTGTTGGTGGGAATGCAAACTTGTACAACCACTTTGGAAATCAGTGTGGCAGTTTCTCAGGAAACTGGAAGTCAACCTATTTCAGGACCCAGAAATTCTACTATTGGGAATATACCTAAGAGATGCCCAATAATACTACAAAAGCATTTGTTCAACTATGTTCATAGCAGCACTATTTGTAATAGCCAGAACCTGGAAACAACCTAGGTGCCCCTCAGTAGAAGAATGGATAAAGAAGGTGTGGCACATATACACTTTAGAGTTCTACTCAGCGATAAAAAAAAATAATAATGACATCTTGAATTTTGCATGCAAATGGATGGAAATAGAAAACACTATCCTGAGTGAGGTAACCCAGACCCAAAAAGATGAATATGGTATGTACTCACTCGTAAGTGGATTCTAGCCATAAATAAAGGACATTGAGCCTATAATTCATGATTCTAGAGAAGCTAAATAAGAAGGTGAACACAGTACCCTTCTTTAACACACTGCATGTATTATGCTTCCCTATATGGGCTGCATGCTTATTCCTCTCTTATCTGTTGTACTTAGTTCTCTGTTGCACTCTATCACACTGCTCACAGGAATGTTGTACACTCTCAATTTACTTACAGTAAATCATAACACAATGAATCTCTCACAAGGATCCATTTCAGTACTCCTTCTGGAGTACATACTGAGGAATGAAGCCACTGATCCCGGGATAGGACCCTGGTTAGGTCATGGCTCTGTAACTGTGTGTCCCCTTTGTCTGCATTTCAGCAGCTACTCATTCTTCTAACAAGCATCAGAATTACTGAATATTATCAGAATATCAAAATCTAGAAATTCTATGAGTAAAAACATTCTAAAAATAAAATATTTTTCTTGAGTATGGTGGCTTCTGTTTTTACTGATAACACTCAGGAGGCAGAGGCACACTGATTTCTATGAGTCTGAAATCATCTATGTGTACATAGTGAGTTTGAGACTAGCCAAAGCTACATAGTTAAGACCCTGTTTTTTAAAAAAATACATAAATAAATACTTTCTCCAATTAATAACAACAACCTTCATCAAAGCAGTATTTTTCTTAAAGAATCAGTGGTAAGTACATGATATTTTCAAATTATTAAGGATTTATCATTTTCATTTATCCTGTTTGAAGTCCACTTAATGCCATTTCACCTCACCTTCTCCTGGTGGCCATGACAGAGAACAACAGAAAAAAATTAACTTCAGGGGATCATCCCACCAGGAAACAAAACCCTGATGGGTAAATCTGGGATAGGCAAAGCCCAGAGACCACAGACCCAAGAATCTTTTGCTTCTGCTGTGCCTTCACATGTTTGCCACTACTATCTTCCTTTGGTATCTGACATGGTGTGAATACACATGGGAGATTCCCACTGCCCTTAATACAGTATGATCATTTCTTGGAAATATCATGTTCTCCTGGGCATTTTTGCCTATGGATTATTATGAAGATGAGTTGCTCCTAAGCTATCCTGCTTAACTGAAACAAGTATTTTTATATAATAATAGTGTTAGTTTAAATAGGACTTTGATGATAGAGGGTCTTTAATAAATATAGTAAAGGATTATAATAGAACTCTGTTTAGTGGATAAATTAATATTGGTAAAGGTAGGATAAAATGTTGCCCCGTCTCCGATAGCAACAGGCTGCAGAGAATAAAAAGTAAGTCTAGAAGTGTCACACAGCTAGAACATGTGAGTTCTATTGAGGAACTGTATAGACTGTGGTGTAGGTTAAGAAAAACAACTGAGTCGGAGTAGCCCAGCTAGTTTAAACTCTTAATGTTGGGAGATGCGTTCACAGGTTTCACAGTGCATCATAGCTTAAACAAAGCTTTAAAAATAGCTTCTGGAGCCGGGCGATGGTGGCGCACGCCTTTAATCCCAGCACTCGGGAGGCAGAGGCAGGCGGATCTCTGTGAGTTCGAGACCAGCCTGGTCTACAGAGCTAGTTCCAGGACAGGCTCCAAAGCCACAGAGAAACCCTGTCTCGAAAAACCAAAAAAAAAAAAAAATAGCTTCTGGCTTTATGGTGTCCTGAGAATCTAAGATTCTTTCTTCTATCTCTTGTAGCGGTTTCTCAGGAAATTTGGGATCAACCTACCCCTGGACTCAACAATACCACTTTTGGGAATATACCCAAGAGATGCCCTATCATACAACAAAAGTATATGCTCAACTATGTTCATAGCAGCATTGTTTGTAATAGCCAGAACCTGGAAACAACCTAGATGCCCTTCAATGGAAGAACGGATGAATAAAGTATGGAATATATACATATTAGAGTACTACTCAGTAGTAAAAAACAATGACTTCTTGAATTTTGCATGCAAATGGACGGAAATAGAAACCATTATCCTGAGTGAGGTAAGCCAGACCCGAAAAGAGGAACATGGGATGTACTCACTCATAATTGGTTTCTAGCCATAAATAAAGGACATTGAGCCTATAATTTGTGATCCTAGAGAAGCTAAATAAGAAGGTGAACCCAGAGAAAAACATATAGTCATCCTCCTGGATATTAACCTTCATCAGGCGATGAAAGGAGACAGAGACAGAGTCCCACATTGGAGCACCGGACTGAAACCCCAAGGTCCAAATCAGGAGCAGAAGGAGAGAGAGCACGAACAAGGAACTCAGGACCACGAGGGGTGCACCCACACACTGAGACAATGGGGATGTTCTATCGGGAACTCACCAAGGCCAGATGGACTGGGTCTGAAAAAGCATGGGATAAAACCGGACTCGTTGAACATAGCGGACAATGAGGACTGCTGAGAAGTCAAGAGCAATGGCACCGGTTTTTTTTTTTCATTTTATATTGATCACATGCTGAATAATATTTATTATAAATTATATATTATAATAAAATTATATTTGGGGGCATGTTGAAAATGTACCCAAATTAATGCCACCTTAAAATTCTTTTTTTTATTTATTTATTAAAGATTTCTGTCTCTTTCCCGCCACCGCCTCCCATTTCCCTCCCCCTCCCCCAATCAAGTCCCCCCTCCCTCGTCAGCCCAAAAATCAATCAGGGTCCCTGCCCTGTGGAAAGTCCAAGGACCACCCATCTCCATCCAGGTCTAGTAAGGTGAGCATCCAAACTGCCTAGCCTCCCACAAAGCCAGTATGTGGCACTGGATTTTGATCCTACTCCACGTACTGGCTTTGTGGGAGCCTAGGCTGGTTGGATGTTCACCTTACTAGATATGGAAGGAGGTGGGTGGTCCTTGGACTCCCACAGGGCAGGGAACCCTGACTGCTCTTCGGGCTGATGAGAGAGGGGGAGTTGATTGGGAGGGGAGAGGGAAATGGGAGGCGGTGATGGGGAGGAGACAGAAATCTTTAATAAGTAAATAAATAAATAAATAAATAAATAAATAAATAAATAAATAATAAATAAATAAATAAATAAATAAATAAAAATAGCTTAAAGTTAGACAAAGATGTTTTTATTAAGTAGCTTTGAAGTGGAAAAAAAATCCAAAAAAACAATCTAAAGTCTTAGAAAGGCAGAGAGTTGAGTGAGGAACTTATTAAGGTCAGGGGGAAAGAACAAAAAAAAAGCACAATTATTATAGCTGATTGGCCTTACGTGCTCAGATGAGTTGGTGACTAATGGTGATGATCAGTTCCTTGTACCCATTTTCACCCTCACTTCCTGATGTAAACATCTGTTGATGAGTGGGATTTAAATAGAGCTGACTGGTTCTTTTTCATATAAATATGTTAGATTTGTGATTCTGTTCTTAAGATTTATTTTTAAAGATTTATATATATATACAGTGTTCTGGCATGGAGGGCAACAAATCTCATTATAGATGGTTGTGAGTCATCATGTGTTTGCTGGGAAGTGAACTCAGAAACTCTGGAAGAGCAACCAGTGCTCTTAACCTCTGCGTCGTCTCTCCAGCTCTGACATGTGATTCTTTTACGATTTCTTACACAATTATCTTTTGAGATAAAGAATAAAATGATTAGTCCTTTCTTTGTGACGCAAAATGCAGTGCCAGCCAAAGAACTGACTGAGAAAAATAGTTTGCTTGCTTGCTTACACCCTGTTAATCTGTGACAAGTTGCTATGGTCATGAATATGTGTAGGTTCTTGGGAAAACTTGTTTTTCACCAGTAATACATGAAGAGTTTAATCATGTAAAGGATATGGAAAACATGTTGTGTTTTACCTATATTCATTGGAATAATTCACTTGAAAAATATAATGTAACCACATTGTAATGTTTATACTGCTTGAAAGATTTTTCTGGGATATGTAAGCTGTAAGGCAAAATGGAAGAGAGTTAAGGGAAGACATCAGGAAGCAGTGGTAGAAGGAAGTCATCAGGAAAAATAGAAAAGATCCAGAAGAATAAGAAAAAGATCTAAAGGAAACCATCAATAGAGTGTGTGTCTTTTCCCTTACCTCCTCAGATAAATAGGTCTTAGTATGCCGACTCCATGGATCCCATCCCCTTTGAGCCCTTCACTGCTAGAAGGTAGTTCTTATGGCAGTGGTACCTGCCTCCAGGAACAGTGATACTGATGGGGTAATCAAGAAGACTGTCCATGGAAGAGAAGCAGCTCTTCACGGAGATTGCCCAGAGCGAGGGATTATCTTAGAGATTGTCCAGAAAAGAAGAGGCAATGCTCTAATTGTCTCCATGGATAAGATCTCATTCATGGTGTGATGTGGGAGTGTCATATATCAATCTGTTGATTTCATTGGTTAAGTAATAAAGAAACTGCTTGGCCCTCATAGGTTAAAACATAGGTGGGAGGAGTAAACAGAATAGCATGTCGGGAGGAAGAGGAAGTGAGCTCAGACTCGACAAGCTCTGCTCTCTGGAGCAGAGAAGCCATGCTCCAGTCTCCCGGACAGACGTGAGCGATGAAGCTCCAATCCAAGATGGACGTAGGCTAGAATCTTCCCGGTAAGCGCACCTTGGGGTGCTACGCAGATGATTAGAAATGGGCTAAATTAATATGAGAGAATTAGCCTAGAAGAGGCTAGATAGAAATGGGCCAAGCAGTATTTAAATGAATACAGTTTGTGTGATGTTATTTCGGGGCATAAGCTAGCCGAGCAGGCGGCTAGGGTGCTGGGGACGCAGCCCCGGCCGCTCCTTATTTCAACAATGGTGCTGCAGTCCCTTGGGTAGTGACTGCCAAGTAAAGAAGGGTGAGTAATCCAATACTTCCCTAATTCCTTTCATATTGTTTCCCTCCTGTTTGTCTTTCCCTCAGGATGGGTGAAGGACACTCTAAAAAAAACAATTCTTCATTAATATTATGGAACATATGCTTACAGAAAGGGAATTGAGATCAGCACTAGTAAGCTGACTGATTTTTTTTTTGTTTGTACAGTCAACTTCCGGTTTCCAGAGTGGAGAACTGCAGGTGTAGAAACTTGGGCTAGAGTAAGGATAAATATTAAGAACTAGTATGAAGAGAAATACAAAAGGACATGCCTCTTAGATCATATTCTATTTGGAGAGTTGTAGAAAATAAAGAACCTGTGCACACAAAGAGAAGCCATGAAAGCTAAGCACACAGTTTGCTTCTTCAATGGAATGTTTCAGAAAGCTGTTCTATCTGTAACTCTAAGAATGATGTCATTTTACAACCCAGTGATCCTTTAGTGTGTAATGACACAGGCTCTGTCTTATCTCTTAGAATTTGCATTTTTATTTATCCAAGACCTTTCTCCCTAAGTCCTGAGCATTGCTTTTAAACCATAAAACCCTCTCTTAAAAGTGAGAACATTTGTACTTTACAAAAGCCTAAGCAACTTCTGTGTTATCTTAGAGCCAGGCTATCTGGATACCCACAGGCATTATATTTACCTCAGTCAAACTCTCTAGACCCTAAATCTTGAGCTCTGTCTCTGAGTCAACAGTACCCATCCTTGTAAAGGAAGCCAGATGTACTTTGTAAAGAATCTCATTGTAAACATGTCTTAAATTTTTGTTCACTTGAGATTGAGTTAATTGTTATCTGGATACTTTTTTCAAAATGGTGTTGTAACTAAAGCAAAATGATCTGGGCCAGACTCTAGAAGCCCTGGTCCAACACTGCTTGCAATAAAATCAGGCTAAGCCAGAGTTTCATTCTTGTCACTTTATGGATCAGTTTTGCCCTGCCTGCTGTAAAGCCTAAATGGGAATCAGCACAGAGAGTGCTTAGTTCCTCCTGGCAGAAATAGCATGCATTGTATCTATTTCATTCAGAAAGAGTAAAGTGATGAGAGCTTATATATTCAGGACTGATAAGAAGTAGTTGATGAATCACCCAGGCAGGCTGCACTGAGATTATTGGTACTTATTAGCAGCAAAATCAGACAGAGTACAAGGTTCTTTCTCCCTCTCCACAGTTTCAAGTTTCAAACTTCCTCCTGAATTCAGTTTAGTCCCTTCCTCTCAGGTCATAGAAGAGTGCTTCAGATGTTGAAGGAACTACAATGGACAATCTAAAGTCAGACTTTACTACCTCACACTGCTTACAAGTGGTAGAAATAGGTATGTATTTTAATGCAATTTGATTCAAACTAAAAGATAGAGAGGAGATTTGCCCAGGACCCTTAGTGGAGCTGAACCTCCTACCTATTAGCCTTCACAGTGGGTCTCTGTAGAAGTGGACATTCTTGAGGGTTCTGTTATATGAGTTATTCTATTGGAGTATGTAATACTCAAGTATTTCTGAGCAATAAACAATAAATTAATTACAGAAAACTGAGTCATGGTTTTGTTTGGTTGATTGATTGGTTGGCTTTCATTTTTTTTGTTTAGTTTGTTTTAGATGTGTGTGTCCTAATTTAGGGACTTCTAGGGGCAAGCTGAGAAACATTTAACCTAGATGTAAGGCACAAGATATGGGCAGGAACAAGCATGAGCTACACCTTCCCTTTTCATTTTCCCCAGTTCTGACTAATATTGTTTTACTTGTTACAAGCTCAGGGATATTTGGGTTGCTGTAAAATACAAGTGTTAGTTCATAAAGCTGCTGTAAACACAGGCAAGTTTTATATGTAAACACAGGCATTCCCCTTACATCCAGGGTATGAGGTAAATGCAGTTTCATTGTAACAAATGCTAAGCTGTATTTCAACTACTTTTCCCAAATTTTGACAATATTAAGCAAATTTAATGCATATGTGTGTGTGTAATTATATTCCACATTTTGGCTCATTTTTCTTTTTAAAAACCATTCTGTTTATACTATGTGTGCATGTGTACTGAAGATGGGGAAGGTGGAAAATTCTTAGGTGGAGAAAAGATGAAAACTCTTCTGCATATGATGCTTGGACACTGGGTTTTTATAGTATGATTCACAACTCATCCTCTGTATCATAACCAATTTAAAATAGACTACAGAACCAGACATGAAGCCTAGAACTTAAGTCTATATTGATAAAAAAAATATCTTGGTGTTTGAGAGCTTGTCTCAGGTAAAGATTTTCTTGGTTACAATACTGAAAGCTTTACCTACAAGCCATAAAAATGAACTGGATTTAGTGCAATGAACATTCTGCTCTTCCTCCTAAAAAGGAATAAAACTCCGCCCCCTTTCTCTGTGTGTGTGTGCGTGTGTGTGTGTGTGTGTGTCTAGCTCTCCATCTCTGGCTGTCTCTGTGTCTCTCTCTTGAAATTAAATGTATCTACATTGTACTGAGAATTTTAAAAACCTCAATGTTGCATTGGATGTATAATTATGTGGTGGCAGTGCTGTGAATATTGGTATCCTTGTACAATTGTTTGCTTTTGACAACTGCTACTCTACGATAATGAAAATTACTTTCAGCATTGACATATTTTCCTGCAACATTGTAAACGTGTTCATTACTTTTAGAGCCCTTTTAATAGACTTCTTAGAAATTCATATGAAAATATATTCATGCCATCTGAGTATCAACACTTTTATCTCTATCATACTTGAAAGTTATTTTTATTTTTGCCCTGTTGTCTTGGCTAGGCCATCCAGAGTCACACTAGAGTGGTGAGCAGACATCCTTGTCTTTTAGGAGTCACCTTTTCCTTCCTTTGCAGGTTCATGAGACTGATATTCTGATATTTATATTTTCAGGTGAAAAACTCCAAGGAAAATGTCTCAGAAATATCTGCCCTGCTAGACTTTCCTGCTATTGTGTAATAATCTTCTTCTTTACTGTAGCTACAATTGCAGTTTGTGCTACTTTGCTGTTGAGAGGTAAAGGACTTATAAGATGACAACCTCTAGACAAAGACATCTATCCACCTGGGGGAACTATCAACATAGATAAAAAGAAGAGGAAAACTTTAAAAGAGACTCTCAAGATGATTGCTATAGTTAAAGGAAGTGAGAACAAAGAAAGGTAATATGATTGGGGAAGGAACAGGAATTCCACCCCAATGACCCATAGTTTCAGTTAATATCTTCAATCATGGTCTGAAAATATTAAACAGGAAGTTACAGAACATGTAATTTCTAAGTTTTAGTTTTAGACTATTGTGAATGATGTGATAAAATCTTGTACAACTTGGCTGCTAGTACATCTATATATTTATAGTCCTCATTGTCTTGAAACTCGCTAGACCAGGCTGACCTTGAACTTGGAGGCCTGTCTGCCTCTTTCTCTCAATGCTGGGCTTAAATGTATGCACCACCACCACCACGCAATATTGTTTTATGAAATAATTTTAGCCATATCAAAAAGCTCTAGACAAGTGCAGTTTACTTAGTGAGTTTCAGGCCATTTAGGGGGACATAGTGACATTGTGTCTGAAACATTAAATACAAAGAAGGGGGAAAAAAGCACTTCCTCATACCCCCACCAGAAGGCTTTGGATTGAGGACCATTATGCTAGGAAGGAGTCCCCTAGTGACCAATTATTAAAGTACAGTCCAAGCACACACCTCACTGCTAAGATCTGAATAGCCAGCCAAAGGGATGGGACACAAAAATGTTTATTATATTTCATGACACTGTCTGCATTTTAGTGAGATCTGGCATTGAGTACCATAGACCTTGCTATGCCACCTGCCCAAGAGAATGGATTGGATTTGGAAGCAAATGTTTTTATTTTTCTGAAGACATGAGAAACTGGACATCCAGTCAGACCTCCTGCATGGCATTAGAGGCCCATCTAGCTAAATTTGAGAGCCTGGAGGAGCTGGTAAGAAAAAATCAGGAATCAGCTTGTTGTTTGTGGTCAGCAATGTATTTTAGATTATGTATGTAAAAACGCATCCACTGAGAACTGAGGGATATTATGGCTCCAAAATCAATGACCCTCAGCTGCCATTCTTAGATGAGGCTGTATGTTAGAAACACCCAATGGTCATTGGAAGCTGAAAGATGAATGTATTTTTTGTGTATTTTATAACAGAATTTCATGAAGAGATACAAGGGGCCTTCTGATCACTGGATTGGCCTGCACAGAAAGTCAGCACATCACCCTTGGAGGTGGACAGACAACACTGAGTATAACAGCTCGTATGTTTTCAGACCTCTTTTCCTTCTACTATGATCACTTTTGTGAAGTGTGTGTTTGTGTGTGTGTGTGTGTGTGTGTGTGTGTGTTTATAAGAGATAAATGGCTGTGTCATTTGAAGTCAACTGTACTGGGAAGGATGGAACATAAATTTTCCAAGTGGAGGTGTGTCTGAGAGGTAGGCTGTGTGCTTACATGCAGAGTCAATCCCTAGTAAACTCCACATCCTTACAAATTTAAATTTTTTAGATGTTCTCCCACTTATTGGCCACCATTCTCAAAGCATTTAATTAGCGTGATTTCACTTGAAATCTTTAGCATGGTGATGACTTTGGAGTAGATATCATCTGCTCCATCGTCATTCAAAAACTTTTCCTCAGTGAGAAACACCTGTGTGGGTTGTCTACAAAATTTCAGATGAGCAATGAGAATTCTGAAACTCCAGGAAGCTACTGTAGAACTAGGGTAGGACTTGTCAGTCAAACTGTTTCAACAGCTGCACTTGTCACAGAAGTAGAGACACCAGGGGCATTGGGAAACTTCTCAAAAGTCTCATCATCAAAAAGCACAGAGACAGCTCTTGGAAGCAAGAATAGCCATTTTGAATGGAGCCATTCACTAGAACAATAAAACATAGATCCAGTCACATGATCACTAAAGACCTTTTAGTAGTTTAATAAGAAGTGGATTTTCTCCCACTTTAAAACATGCGTAAAGGGGGCTGGAAAGATGGCTCAGAGGTTAAGAGCATTCCCTGCTGTTCCAAAGGTCCTGAGTTCAATTCCCAGCAACCACATTGTGGCTCACAACCATCTATAATGGGGTCTGGTGCCCTCTTCTGGCCTGCAGGCATACACACAGACAGAATATTGTATACATAATGAATAAATAAATATTTAAAAAACATGTGTAAAATGCTTCAAGATACAGTCGAAAATCACCCTCAGTGAAGCCACCTGTGGCAGCAGTCCATTTGAACATGACATCAAGCACCAGTTAAATGCTTTGTACACATATTACAGGGGCAGTGTTGGCAAAAGACAAGATGTAGTATTCAAATTGAGACATGAGTATGTAAAAGATGGTAGGTGGAAAAACTAGTTCAGGTGTTTGAATGCAATGTTGGCCTGTGCACAATTTTGTTGTTTTGCTTTTTTTGCTTTAGGGTTCTCACCCGAGGAGAAGGGGAATGTGCCTACCTGAGTGACAGAGGGATCAGCAGTGCTAGGGACTACACTCCTAAAAAGTGGATTTGTAGCAAGTCCAACAGCTATACCTAACAGTAACCAAAATATTTCAGATCCAGAGCAGGGAATGTGCCAAAGCATGACTGAGAAACAGATGCTCTGTGACTTGTTTTCTGCAATTTCTGTTCCACTCCTGATCTGCTAAAATCATCAAAGTCCATCAATAATATGTGTTGACAGCAAAGACAAAAACTTGCTTAGAGGATTATAGATCCAGGAAACTGGAAAAACACAGAAGATTCTAGATGTTTCGGTATGAGTTAGTACTCAAATATTAAACTGAATGTACAGTCATGTCTGTATTAGTAAGCTCCACTTTTATGACCAGATCTGAATTTTTTTATTGGTCCTTGCTTTAAAGGTTTGGAAACTAAAAATGCGAGGTTCTGAACCCATAGAAAAGATTCAATAATCACGAGAAATATGATAATTCATCTGCAGCCTCAAAATATTTTTGTAAACATTGTCATCATTCTTTTACAAAATTCAATGACAAATATGAAGGGCGATCTAAACAGGATTGAACCCGATGCTGTATACTCTGTGATTCAACACCGTCGTCAAAAAGGTTTTACACTTTACTTCTCAATGTTCTTTTAAAAATTAAAATAGACTAAGGGTATGTTATAAGCAAATGTCATTTTATTTTCCTAAATTAACTTTCTTCATAGTTTCATATATGAGTATGCCAATTGAATTTTATTCTGTATTAGGCTCTTTTCGGATCAGGAGACAGTTAAGTATTGAACCTCCTTCAAAGCAACCATTTACACATTTTTGAGTTTAAGAACAAAGTATTTAAAATGTTTTGTTCATATGCTATACTGTACTGATGAGACCCTGAAAGGATGAAATAACAGGTCACAATCACTTCTATTTACTCTGTTTCCTTACTTTATTGACATATGGATTAAACTTTCTCACTAATGCTAGGCAAACACTGCACTGTTATTTGCCACCATCTCTTTTTGTAAATTTTGTATTATAACAAGGCTGCTATGTAATACTAATCCAGAGATGGCTGGAATTGGAGCTATGGATCACCACATAGGACATAGCTTTACTCTTTATTAAAGTATTTAGTCAGGTCAAGTGATATGGCTCTGAAAGTAAGGCACCAGCCACTAAGACTGATCACCTGAGTTTAACACCTGGACCAACATGCTGGAAACAGAAAACTGTCCACAGCAAGTTGTCCTGTAACTTTTGCTGTACGTATATGCACACACAAATAAATAATAAATTAAATAAAAATAAAGCTTATAGATTGCTTATTTTGAGTCTATATTTTATTATTATTTTTAATTCCTTTCATTTTTGTGTTTCAAGACAGAATTTCTCTGTGTAGCCTTGATTATCCTGAAAGTTCTTTGCAGATCCTTTGGTTTGGAACTCAAAGATTTACTTGCCTCTGCCTCCCACATTCTGGGTTTATAGGCATGTATCACCTGGAGCTATGTCATTCGGACCAGGGCCATGTCTGACTAAGTGGCCCTCCAGCAGTCAGGGTCTGTGTTAATGTCTGAAGTTCCTGATACCATGGAAAGCTATGCTGAAGCCAGGGGTCTGGGCTGCCACCTCAGATCATTTTGGTGTTGCAGGGCAATGATGCTGTTGGGGCCATGCCAATCTGAGTGGCCTGTGTTGCCACCTGGTATCATGGTGACATTAGAACCCGGGCTGCTCTCTAGGACCATGTCTGTGTCCTTGGTCCTACCACATACATGATCTGTATTAATGTCTGTGGTTCACACTGCCACCAAAGGCCACATGGATGCCCCAGGTCTAGACTGCAAACTGTGGCCATGTGGGTATCTGCGGGCCATACCACCTCAAGTGCCATGCTGATTTGAGTGGCCTGTATGTCACCAGGAACCATGGTGTTACCAGACAAGGGCTAATATCCATAGCCATGTCTGGATCCGTGGCCGGGCAGGGGCCAGAACCTGGGATGATATCTATTGCTCCTGTTACCACTGAGGATTCTGCAATGTCCAGTGTCTGCTCAGCTGCATGAGACCATGTTGGTGTCTGAGGGCCAAGCTGCTGACAGGGCCATACTTATTTGTGTGGCCTGTGCTGCCTATGGGGCCATGGAAACATAGAGACCTAAGCTGTTGCCAATGACCATGTCTGGGTCCATGATCTTGCTTTTTCTGGGGTCTGTGTTGATGTTCCTGGCTTGTGTGACCACAGGGGTCAATATGAACCATTCCTGTTGAAATCTGAGGGCTTTGTTGAGCTGGCCCCTTTCTTCACCGGCCCTGGAATATCTGGCCCTGCCCCTCTCTGGAGAGCTGGCCCCTGCTCTGGAAAGATGGCTCCACCTCTCACCACAGGCTGCACCTTACCTGGGCAACACACAGAAACTGACCCATTTGTTGGAGATGCAGATGAGTTAGCCCTGAGGGTATGAAAGCAAGAGAACTGCTCCTGCCCTCCCTTTTCTGCCATGTGGTGGCATGGGTGAGAGAAAGATGTCCTTTCCTCCCCTTACCCACTATCACCTGCTGCAGGTGAGAGAGCTGACCCTGGAGTCATGAGAGTTAAATCCTGATCTTCACCAGCTGCAGCATACAGGGCAGCAGGCTCTGCACCCCACACTATAGATGACTCCATTGTCAAAGGTACAGGTCAGCCAGACCTGAGGGCCTGAGAGCAGGAGAGCTGCCCTATCTCCCCTCATATGCCCCCTACATCACTTAGAATAAAGGGCTCTGTACCTCACGTGGGGAAAACAACAGAGCTAGCACTGGTGTTGTTAGTATGGGTGAGCCAGCTCTGAGGACCTAAGAGCAGAAGAACTGGCCCAGTTCTAGTTGTTTACTGTATACTGCATTGGGGGAGCTAGCCTATGTAGTGCTAGGGAGCTCATCTCAGTGTAACAATAAGGGAAAGTGGTAGACTGACCAAACCAATTAACTTCTAGACCCAGAACCAGGGCTGTGAGTTAGCTCACCCCAACATCCACCTCATCGATGAACTATTGAAGCAGAAAAAGGAGATGAATCTACAGACCCAAAACTTCAGAATCTACTTGACACAGGACAATAGGATATCCAAAAGGAACCCCAGTGAAAGTCCATTATTGATAGTGTAGCAGAAGCAAGAGGCCTCAAGTCAGACCAATGACTCATAGCAATGAACACTTAAAACTAAAGATGAAAGAGGTCAAGACCATGATGGGTTCACTCACTGAAACTGTTTACCTGAGCTAATTGGAACTCACGACCTCCAGCCAGACTGGGAAGGAACAAGAATAGCACCAGACTAGTCCCTCTGAATGTGGTTGACAGTTGCATGGCTGGGGCAGACTGAGGGTCCACTCTCAGTGGAACCAGGATATATCCCTACTGCATGTACTGGCTTTTTGGGATCCTACTCTCTTTGGATGTATACCTTGCTCAGCCTAGATATAGTAGGGAGGACCCTGAACATTCCATAAAACAATGTGCCTTACCCTCTCTGAGAATTGGAGGGGTGGGATTGGAGGGTGTGTGGAGGGAATGGGAGGAGGGGAGGAGTGGGAACTTGGATTGTTAATTTCTAAAAATCTAATAAATTGAAAAAAAAGAAAAAAGAACACGGTTGCCACACCAACCCCAATAGAACCCGTGTGATAAGATCCACAGACTGAGGCATCAGACTCCAAAGGGAGGAGTCTGGAACTGGTTGTGGAACTCTCTAGCCAGAGAGAAAATACTGAGCCGTAGTTCTCATGGCAGTCTGTTTGCTTCTATTTCCTTTCTATACTTACAAGATTTTCCTGATAGCTTGGGCCGAGAAGAAGCTACCCCCTTGAATTGGGGTCACTGGCCATGACCTCTTATCTAAGAGATTCATCACTTTGCTTCATAATCATTTACATAATTATAAAATAATACTTTGACAGAATATCCTCCCAACAATATATGAATTTGTGTTGTGATCCAGCTGCCCTCACTCCCACTGACCAACAGCAGCACTTCCTTGTGGTCTGTAATTGACAAGGATGTTTGTGTTCCTTCTGGCCAGTGGTTTTCCACAGAAGCAGTAGAGGTATAAAAGGTTGCTGGGAAAACTAAAGCTTGCTGTTCTTCCACCTGAAAAGAAGCCTCGGTGTCTCAATACTGGCACACACTCCCCCCCCCCCCCGTCTTGGCATCCAGGCTGTGCAGGCACGGCAAATTTGTATGGCTATGGATGTGTAGATGAGGTTGGCTTTGACATTATGGTATAGAAAGCATTGTTTAAGTATAGTATTAAGTTGAACTTTGAGGACTTTTAAGAAGATAAAAGTTAGACATTAGTTAAGGATTACACATGAAAATTTATTAACTTTATCTGGACCTAGGTGTCATCCATTAACTATAAGTGACTTATTGTATTGTTTTATTTAGTGGCTAAGATATTATCTGTTCCATTCACAACTGATTCTTTGAACCCACTGTCTACGAAATGTACCTGATTGATTTTGTGCCTTCTTGTGCCAGGTGATTATGATAATTTGTTTTTTGTAACTGCTTCACTGAACACATCTTTTAAGAATTGTAATGCCTGTTCTTTTTGTATAAAAACCCTTGTTTGAGAACTGCAAAATACACTCAGATTCAAACTGCCTCTGTGTTTGTTTCTGTTTATCACTGCCGAACCCTTACCCACCTGGTCTTGGAGAAACCACATCCCACATACCCTGCTGGGGTGGTTGGTGGCACACAGTTTTTTAAAAAAAGTAAAGATGAATGGCCTAAAAGGTAAACTGTGTGAATCGGTTGGCCAAACAAACAGCTTTCATAATGAGATTCTTCTCTTTTTGTTATTGTTGTTGATTGGTTGCTTGGTTTTGTTTTATTTGTATACTTAGTTTCTCTTCAGGAGGGAACATTTCTCTGAGATAGTGTAGCACTACAGTATTAATTCAAAAAAGAAGTATGATTGACATTGTAACCCTGGCTTGCAGAATATTCATGCACAAACTGACTTCTAATTAACTGTTGTAGTTTGAAGGTGTTTGGTACCCCTAAGCTCATAGGGAGTGAACTATTTTGAGATTTGACTTTGTTGGAGTAGGTATGGCTTTGTTGGAGGCAGTATCATTGTGGAAGCAGGCTTTAAGGTTTCCTATGCTCAGGATAACACCTAGTGTTATGAATTGCTACCTGCAAGATGCAAGACTCTCAGCTACTTCTCCAGCACTATGTCTGCCTGCATGCTGCCAGCTCCCCACCATGATGATAATGTACTGAACCTCTGAAATTGTAAGTGAGTCACTTCATTTAATTTTTTTTACTTTAAAAGAGTTGCTATAGTCATACTGTCTCTTCACAGCAATAGAAACCTAAGACAGTCACATACCAAGAAAGAGTAGGTTACTCTATTTATAATACAGTATGTTAAAAATTTTGTAGCATCTATCACAGGAATTCTTAATATGTTAAGTAGGTCAGTGGATGATTTTATTACTGACAATCTTGTTCATGAATATGCCTTGTCATTCTCAGTTAATAAAAATTAAAAGAACAGCAATAGTCTCCAGTAGACTGCAACCTCTAAGTGACATAGCTGCCACCCACAGGTGACAGTTGTTCAAGCCATCTTCTTATACTTGCTGGAGTTTCCCACTAGTAGAAATGACTGGAATTTGAATTTTGCTATTTTCCTGGTGAGTGATAAACAGTATGTCTCTATCACATGGGGAAACTACAGTGAGCAGGAGCATCCAGCCTGCTTCATGGTCACAGTGTTTCCTGTGGCCCACATTATTTAGATGAAGTTATTGTATATATTTCAGGAGACATACAAAGCCATAGTATAAAAGCTTTATAGGCTGGGTATAGTGATACATATAATTAACACCACCAACCAGTTGGCTGAAACAAGAAGATCTCTGTAAGTTTGAGACTGGCCTGATCTACATAACAAATTCCAGGCCAAACACTGCTACAATGTACATAGTAAAATTAAGTAACAGAACAGACCCAGTTTTATATTAGTGCTATAACTTAAAAGCAAAACCTCACTGAGTAGTTGGAGAGATGACTGATCTTTTAGAGGACTCAGGTTTGGTACCTAACACCCCATGGTGGCCCATAACCAACCCTAATGCAAGTTCCAGGGGATCAGATTCTCTCTATTGACCTTTGCAGGCAACAGGAATTCACATGGTGCACATGCACAAGTGCAGGCAAAAACTGATACACTTGAAAATAGAATAAATAAATCTTAAAATATGTAAATAAGCTTAGAACAACAATCTCTGATACAGTTCTGAAGGCCAGAGGTTCAGAAGAGATCTTCTTGATTTAAAATTTTTAGTCTGGCCATGTTTTTTTGGGAGGGGTTAAGAGAAAATTTTTCCTTGGCCTAACACTCTCTAGAGGCCACCTGTTTTCCATGTCAAGAGTCCTCCCTTCATCTTCAGAGTCAACAGTATAGCATTTTTAAGTTTTTTTTCTGATGCCCTGTCTTCTCTATTAAGGAACCTCATGATTAGATTAGACCAGAAAAATTTCTCCATCTCAAGGTCTTTAATCACATCTGACAAGAAGAAGAAGAAGAAGAAGAAGAAGAAGAAGAAGAAGAAGAAGAAGAAGA
>JABTXL010005970.1:530796-605932 GCA_025134845.1 Neodon shergylaensis
AGGAGGAGGAGGAGGAGGAGGAGGAGGAGGAGGAGGAGGAGGAGGAGGAGGAGGAGGAGGAGGAGGAGGAGGAGGAGGAGGAGGAGGAGGAGGAGGAGGAGGAGGAGGAGGAGGAGGAGGAGGAGGAGGAGGAGGAGGAGAAAGGGGAGGAGGAGAAAGAGGAGGAGGAGAAAGAGGAGGAGGAGAAAGAGGAGGAGAAAGAGGAGGAAGAGGAGGAGACATGAATAGATGGTAGATGGAATATGTTGTGAGTAGATTTCTTAACCCTCAGACTTTAGCTCCTTTCACTTATTATGGTGGCTTTAATTGAACACTGAGCAGGTATTCTTAAGTTCTGGACTCTTAAGAACCCCATTAAAGACAAATACAATATTTACTCTCTTATATGTAGATGTCAGCTGTTAATTCATTAGTAAGAAGATTCTAATCCCTACAACCACAGAGCTTAGGTATAGAGTAGGAGACGGGGGAGGGAAAACCCTTCTAAAAAAAGGGAAATAGAATATATACTTATAGAGAGGGTGTTGTGACTATAAAGGTAGGTCAAACAGGGGTGGTGATAGAAGAGTGGAGTAAGGAATGGTTTATGGAGAGGGACAGCTAAAACTAAGGACTATTTGTGGGTTGTATGGAAGCCTGTTACAGTAGAAGTTTCTCAAAACATCTACAAATATGAAATATATATAAATGGAATGGCTAAGTAACAGAAGAGACTAAGTCCCAACTAGACATCTCTTGTCACTAGATGTACCTCCAGCGTTGGGAAAGGGTTACATCTAATCAAGTCATTCGCCATAGGTGCTTCAAAGAAAACCCCCAAACAACTCAGGATAAGGCCAAGCTATTGGTTACTCTCCACAATTTGATGGTAAGTTCTACTTGTTGAAGATAACATCTACCCAATTCAATGAACATGGCAGAAGTGAACTGGTGCCTATTAAGAACTTTTACTCCTACCGACTAGTATTCATGGTAATGGAAGAATCCATTCATGGTACCAGAGAAGAAAAATGATGACCAACCCAGATAGAAACCCGTTGATCTACAATGATGACCAGCCTTTAGACAAACTGGTACAATAGTACCACAAATGTTGTTGGAGTGACCAACCACTATCTGCTTGAGATGGCATGAGATGGCACCCCTACCCAACACTTCACGTGGCCAAGAATCTGATATTAGATATGCCATAGACTCAGAAAAGTCAAATGGTACTATTCTACTAAAGAAGCATAGCAACAAAATGACTACTAGTGACATTCTGCTGTACTCACAGATCAGTGTCTTGCTCGGCAATCATCAAAAAAGATCCACTCTTCTGTAAATGGAAACAAATACAGAGACTCACAAATGGGCAATGTTCAGTGAGTGAGAGACCTTGGAAAACTCAGTCATGAATGAAATGTCTCGAATCCCATCCCTCAAAATTCATTGAAATCTGCAGAAGAGGATACAGAATGATTGTAAGAGCCAGTGGGGATTGATGACACCAAAAAAGAAGACCTTCTAGACACAGCAGGACTGATTCACATATAAGCTCACAGAGACTATAGCAGCATGGCAGAGCATGCATAGGTCCACATTACATAGGGATCTCAGACCTGAGAGGAGAAGTGAACAGAAACTCGCATCCCTAACCCAGAAATCTATTTCTGATTGATATTCATGTATAAAGGAAAGGTATTCTTTCCATTTGTCTCACTGGGTACACAAATCACACTTGAGTCTAGGACCTATGTCCAGCAGTAGATGGCCTACAGAAAACAAACTCAAAGTGTTTTTGGAGTAATTTTTGTCTCAGAATAGTTTGACTAAATTATTTTTTTAACTTATAAATCAACTATCAAAATAGCTACAAATAACATAAAATATTTTGGGGTAACACTAACCAAAGAAGTGAAAGACATATTTGACAAGAACTTTATGTCTTTGAAGAAAGAAATCGAAGAAGATACCAGAAAATGGAAAGATCTCCCATGCTCTTGGCTAGGAAGAATCAACAAAGTAAAAATGGCAATCCTACCAAAAGCAATCTATAGATTTAATGCAATCCGTATCAAAATCCCAACACAATTCTTCACAGATCTTGAAAGAACAATAATAAACTTCATATGGAAAAATAAAAAACCCAGGATAGGCAAAACAATCCTATACAATAAAGAAACACCCAGTGGCATCACCATCCCTGACATCAAGCTCTATTACAGAGGTACAGTAATGAAAACAGCTTGGTATTGGCAAAAAAACAGAGATGTTGACCAGTAATATCAAATTGAAGACTCAGATATTAATCTACACACCTATAAACACCTGATTTTTAACAAAGAAGATAAAATTATACAATGAAAACCAAAAAGCATCTTCAACAAATTGTGCTGGCATAAGTAAATATGAGCACGTAGAAGAATGACAATAGATACATATCTATCACTATGCACAAAACTCAAGTCCAAATGGATCAAAGACCTCAACATAAAGTTAACCACATTGAACCTTATAGAAGAGAAAGTTAGAAGAACACTTGAATGCATTGGCACAGGAGACCAGTTCTTAAAAATAACCCCAGAAGTACAGACACTGAGAGAAACAATTAATAATTAATAAATGGGACCTCCTGAAACTGAAAAGCTTCTGTAAAGCAAAGGACATGGTCAACAAGATAAAATGACAGCCTACAGAATGGGAAAAGATCTTCACTAACCCCACATCAGACAGAGGTCAGATCTCCAACATATACAAAGAACTCAAGAAATTGCTCATCAAAAGAACACATAATCCAATAAAAAAAAAATGGAGTACAGACCTAAACAGAGAACTCTCAACAGAGAAATCTAAACTGGCTGAAAGACATTTAAGGAAATGTTCAACATCCTTAGTCATCAGAGAAATGCAAATCAAAACAACTCTGAGATTCCATTTTACACCTGTAAGAATGGCCAAGATCAAAAACACTGATGGCAACTTATGCTGGAGAGGTTGTGGGGAAAAGGGAACATTTCTGCATTGCTGGTGGGAATGCAAGCTGGTACAGCCTCTTTGGATGTCAGTGTGGTGATTTCTCAGAAAATTAGGAAGCAACCTTCCTCAAGACCCAGTAATACCAATTTTGAGTATATATCCAAAGGGTATATATAGCTCAATCATACCACAAGGACATGTACTCAACTATGTTCATAGCAGATTTGTTTGTCATAACCAGAACCTGGAAGCAACCTAAATGCCCCTCGACTGAAGAATGGTTAAGGAAAATGTGATACACTTACACAATGGAGTACTACACAACAGAAAAAAATAACATCTTGAATTTTGCAGGAAAATGGATGGAGCTAAAAAAAATTATTTTGAGTGAGGTAACCCAGTCACAGAAACACAATTATCCTATGTACTCATTCATAGTGGTTTTTAAACATAAAGCAAAGAAAACCATCCTACAAACCACAATCCTGGAGATCTTAGACAACAATGAGGACACTAAGAGAGACTTACATAGATATAGTTTACATGGGAAGTAGAAAAAGACAAGAACTCCTGAGTAAATTGGGAGCATAGGGACCTTGGGGGAGGATTGAAGGGGGAGAGAAGTGCCAGGCAAGGAGGCTAGCGGAGAAAAATGTAGAGCTCAATAAAAATCAATAAAAAAGAAAAAAATCTTTCAAGAAAGAAATTTAAGACATCAGAAAATAGAAAGATCTCTTATTCCCTTGTGAAAGTAGAACAAACATATCAAAAATGACAATCTCACTGAAAGCAGTCTACAGATTCAATGCAAATGCCCATTAAGATTACAGCAAAATTCTTCAAAGACCTTGAAAAAACATCCTCAGTTTTATAAGAAAAAATAAAAACTGTGGATACCCTAAACAATCTTAAAATCCTGTACAATCAAGGCACTTCTGAATGCATCACAATCTCTGACTTTCAAACTTCACTACAGAGCCACAGTACTGAAAACAGATTTAAAACACATATGAGGATCAAAGGAACTGATATCAATCCACCTTGGATACGAATTCACATGCCTACAAACATGTGAAATGTAGAAAGGAAGTATATTTAACATGCTTGTTTATTTTTAATTGTCCTGAAGCTGCAGTTCCCTGAGGCTACCTTTTTTGCAAACTTGCCTGTCCATCTCTTAGCTGGAACTGAGCTGCATGGCTGGGGGTAGGACACATGCTCCCTTCTTCTGCCAGCCTGCCATCACAAGCTCTGACAGGTGTAACCGTGCCAATTTTTAACTATCTTTTTTATTTTAACTTGTAATCATAAAATTAAGAGAATTCCTGAATCCTCTCCTCTGTTCTATTGACTGAGTTTGGGCTGCTGACTGTGTGGTAAAATTTGTTTTCTAAACTTACTCAGATTCCTGCTTGCCTTTCCCCTGCAGGTGGGTTAGATTCAGCTGGCTACTATGCCTGCACGCGGCACCTCAATCTCGGTGGAATCCTAGGCAATTTTTGGGCCAAATGCCATATTCCCTTCACTTTTCCTTCCCATTTAGCAAGTGATAAAAATTGCATTTCTGCAGCTATCACACTTACAGATTCTAAGTATCTCTGCCATTGTTTCTGCTCCATTCTAACTTCCTTTAGCTATCAACATATATAACTGAATACTCTTTTCTTATCCTATGTATATATAACTTATTATTTACAAATTTTTACTCCTGATTTAAATTTTGATTAAAATTCCACTTTATTATACTTCTTTAAATTCTATTTTTTAGGG
This sequence comes from Neodon shergylaensis, assembly GCA_025134845.1. Lineage (NCBI taxonomy): Eukaryota > Metazoa > Chordata > Mammalia > Rodentia > Cricetidae > Neodon > Neodon shergylaensis. The sequence continues at coordinate 535,525 of JABTXL010005970.1, forward strand.
CTCATTACTCACATATTAACCTGTTGCATTTTTTTTCTCACGGGTTTCTCACTTTTTCCTCCATACTTCTCATCACTTCTCTGGTATTTCTCAGGGTTCAGTGGTCAGTCCCTCATCACTTCTCTGGTATTTCTCAGGGTTCAGTGGTCAGTCCCTCATCACTTCTCTGGTATTTCTCAGGGTTCAGTGGTCAGTCCCATGTTGCACATGCCACTATGTCAGGGTCCACCCCAACATAAACTGTCTCTCTGGACCAGAGGGAAGGCATGGGAAGAATAAAGACAACTCACATGGCTTTACCGGGAAGGAGATTCTCAGTGATCCCTCATGAAATCCTGAGTTTACATCCTGAAAATTTCCTCCATTTATTCTCCAAACAGCTTTATATACCAAAAACATAAACTGAGGGGAGAATTTATTAGCATTCTGTTTCCTAGGTAACCAGGTGAATGTTTCTGGTCATGTCCACATTTACCTATGCCTTCTCTGTCATGTCTTTCTTCTCTGTATGCTACCTCTGTAACATAGGCTAAATTAACATCACTTTTCAGGCATCCTCCAAATTACAAACAAGGAGCAGAACAACATCCTGACCCATTTTAGGGATGGCAACAGGCTAGGTGACTGACTACTTCCTGTGTGGCAGGTGCAAACTATGGCCTGGGATACTGGTCACCATATCATGTAGAAATATGGGCCTACAAGACAGCAGAGCTCGTCTGGATGACACCATGGACTCCAGTGACAGTGCAAACCACTCAGATAAGCATGGCCCTGGAGGTGTTATGGCCCTCAGACATCCTCATGGCCACAGCCTGCAGCCTACACCTGGGGCATCCATGTGGTCCTTGGTGGCAACATGGACAAGAGATGTTAGTATAGACCATGGTGTGGTAGTACTAAGATGAAAGAAAGACAAGGTCCTAGGAAGCAGCCGAGGCTCCAAGGTCACCATGGTACCAGGTTGCAGCATAGGCCACTCAGATTGGCAAGTTCCCCTATAGCATCAATGCCTTACAAAACCAAAATGACCTGAGGTGAAACCAGATCCCTGGCATCAACATGGCCTTTGATGTTATCAGAACCTTCAGACATCAACACTTGGCTGCAGTAGGGTCACATAGTTAGACATGGCCCTTGGTAGCAGCCCTGTTCCAGATGACACCATGGTCCTAGGTAACAGTGCCGGCCACTTAGACCACCATGGTCCCTGTGGGCAGCATGGCCCCAGGTGGTGACCCACACTACAGATCTCTGTATGACCCTCAGTGGTTACAGGAGCCAAAGATATCAACACAGGCCTTCTAGGCTGCTTCAGTGCCTCAGACCAAGACTTGACCCTTGGCAATAGCCCAGACATCACCTTGTGGCTAGCAGACCATTCATATCAGACTATTTCTGACTGCCCTCACCTCTTCATATCTGCCTCTCTTCCCAGTCCATGGGTCATCCTGCCCATCTTTCTTCCATTTTACTACCATGTACTCAATCACCCTAGTAGTGTCTGTCCACCTGTTAGAGTTACTGGAGGTGCTTGATTGAATCCTGCCAGCCCCAGCTGCAAGGCATGGTACAGAGTTGTTTGGTGTAGAAGGTCTTTCTGTTTATGTGTTGCTTTCATTGATTCATGAATAAAGAAACTGCCTTGGCCTTTTGATAGGGCGGAAATTAGGTAGGTGTGGGGAGGGAGAACAGAACTAAATGCTGGAGGAAGAAGGGTGGAGAGGGAGAAGCCATGGATCCTCCACCTAAGATGGATGCCGGTTAGAATCTTTCCTGGTAAGCCAAATTTGTCTGTCAAATTAATGCTACCTTTATCAATAGTATTAATTTTTTCAGGTAACTTGATTTTCAATGGTATTAATCCTGTCAGCTGTCATTATTAGTCTGTAAAGACTGTATCATCTCTAAAAGTGCCTCATTCTTGGCTCTTTTATCAAACCATTTTCTTAAGGATATAATATGAAGAAAAAAACTGAATCCCAGTATCCAATAAATGGATTATTACAATAACCATATAAGTCTTGCAGAATACACTCCATAGTATTAGCAAAAATGTCATTAAAAGTTTTAATGGTAATGTAGTCTGTAATTATATAGCTTTCAATTTTATTGATATATTAATTACCTGTTATGAGATCTGGTAAATTGATTTAGGTGTAATAATCTTTATTGTCCAGCAGGTGTCGTGGTTTCAGAGTCACAACTAGTGGTGGAACCTGGTGCCATGAACAGTCCTGAGCTGCTTAACTTTCCCCGCCTTGGTGCTGCTTAAATACTGAGAAATATGCTTTGATTGACAAATTAAAAACAATTATATCAATTCTGTACACGGAGAAAGAAGCCCAGAACTCAGGGGCCAGGAGTACAAACTGGAAGCTGCATGGAAGCTGTGCAAGTCTCCATATGGCAGGAAATGTAGCTGTCGGGGGGGGGGGTAGGAATTCATGAGCTTTGAAAATTTTAAGTTGCTGCATGCAGTTAGCACAGCTGTGGTTGGGGTTTTAGAAAAAAACGCTTATGTAAAAGTAAGACAGGTGGTTGGAGGTGGGAGACAAATGGGTTGTGGACCAGTTAAGCCTTTAAGCCATCTACCTGGTATGTGTGGAGTCCAAATCCACATGAGGCACCACATGAAGAAGGATGCATAAAAGAAATCCCACACTAGTTCAGAACTGAATATAATAGAGGGTTATTTATTTAGAGGTAGACTTACAGATCACAATGCTCTGCTCAAACAGGGAACAGCAACTAAATGCTACAGCCAGAAAAGAGAGAGACTGGAGGCATGCTTTACATCAGCATATAAAGTATATGAGGCTCCACCCATGTGGGCGGGTAAGTTAAATGCTACTAACTGCAGGAATTCCTACAGCACCTAAAGGCTATTTGTATTCCACTATTTGTTGTTACCCTCCACTGTGTAGGACATCTAAAAGATGACTCCTTGAAGCTAAGAAATAGCAAGGTTATTGACCTGGCTGCATGGCAAATGGCTGAGTCCAGTGGGGCCCATTAATAGTCTGAGGTCATACACTGACTTGAGAATCTATGGAACAACAATGAAGAACAGAGGATGAAAAAGGAAATCACCAGAGGGGTGTCTATATATTCTTCTAAGACTATTTATTTATTTCTGTGTATGAGTGTTTTGCCTGTTTTGGTGTGTATGTATATACCGGAATGGACTTAACTGATTGCAGATGATGTGGTAAGCATCTGTACTTCAGCACTCATCTCATAAGATAGGAGAAACTTCTGGGTCAGCTAGCCTGTAGTATTTAGAGCAGAACAAGCCTCTCTCAACAAGGTAGATGAAAAGAACTGTCTTAATTGGGATTTCCATTTCTGTGATGGAACATTAGGATCAAAGCAACTTGAAGCAGAAAGGATTTATTTCATTTATACTTCCGTATCACAGTTTATTATTTTATTTGTAATTGTTCTATTTCTAGGAAGAGATGCCATGACCAAGACAACCCTTACAAAGAAACCATTTAATCATGGGTTTCCTTACACTTTTAGAGGCTTAGTCCATTATCATCATGTTGGCAAGCATAACAGCAGGTATAGTACTAGATAAATAGTTAAGACCTACATCCTGATCCACAGAAAGAGATTGGCATATCCAGGAGAACATGACATGGGTGTTTTCAACCTCAAAGTCTAACCCCAGTGGCACATTTCCACCAACAAATTCACACTGACTAAACAAGGCCAAACCTTCTAACCCTTCTAATCCTTTCAAATGGTGCCTCTCCATGGTGACTAAGTACTCAAATATATGAGACTATGGGGGCCATTCTAATTGAGAGCACCATAATTATCAAAGGCAATCAAGTTAGAAACTCCAAAAGGGCAGGAATTCTAAGGCAAGGGCACATGCAGAGGCCATGGAGGAGTGCTGTTTACTAGCTTTCTCTCCATGACTTCTGCATATCTTCGAAAGAAGCACCACTTGGTGATCTTGAACAGATTATCAGGCTCAGCTACCAGAAGAAGGTACAGCCTTTGTCCCATCTGAATCTCACATCTGTGTGTTGACCCTGTGGAGATTGTCAGAGAAGATTTCGCCTCGTTTATGCTCATTGCTTTTTCAATTCTAGCTGTTCAATACTGATTGTTCCAGAAAAGCCAAGTATTCACTTTAAGAAATCTGGTGTCTTACTCTTCACAAATGCGTCTTTAGCAGCAGCAGATTGGAACCACAGGTTCTTAATTTTAATAGTGATCTGTCCTCAATTGAGTCTTCAAGGCACTCTCTAACTTCTCTCCAAAACTTACAAGCCAATCCTCCATCATATGCAATTCTCCCAACACCCGTATCTTCCAAGTTCTCACAGAACATCCCACTGAACTCAGTATATTTAACGGTTTTTCAGTCCAATGTTCTAATGTCATTTCAGCCCTCCTAAAAATGTTTAGTCATATCTGACACAGCAATACCCACTCCTGATACCAATTGCTAGGACAAAGAATAATTATGGAGAAAGGGGTTTAATACATCAAACAATTCTCAAGTCACACCCCTCACTGAAGGAACTCAAGGCATGAACTCAACAGAGGAATCTGAAGACACAGAAGCTGCAGAGGCCATGGCTCAGTTGGAGTGCTGCTAACTGTTTTGCTCTCCATGAGTTGCAGTCTGATTTCTTATTGCACCCAACACCACCAACTCAGGTGTGGCACCACTGGCAATAGGCTGTACACACGCACATTAATCACCTATTAAGATAGTGCCCTACAGGCTTGACTACAGAATGAACTTATAGAGGCATTTTCTCAGTTGAAGTCCTCTCCTCTCAGATGACTCTAGCTTATAGAATGTTGATATAAAACTATCCAGAAGAAGTACCAGCTTATGAATGCTGTCTATGATATACATGACTATATTCACTGATATACAAAAAAAAGAATATACATACATATTTTGGCTTGGATTTCTTTCTCTGTGAAGAGACACCATGATTTCAGCAACTCTTATAGAGGAAACCTTTTAATTGGTTTATTCCATTAACATCATGTCAGAAAGCATGGTGGTACAAAGCAGACATTGTGCTTGAAAAGTAGGTAAGAGCTGTGCATCAAAATCTTAGGAAAGCAGAAAAAGAATTGTGTTTACTAGGCATTTTTTAAGTTTCTGGGACCTCAAGCCCACCTGGTGACACACTTTCTCCAACAAAGCCACACCTACTCCAACAAGGTCACACATCCTATTATGGCCATAACCTGTGGACCTATAATCAAACAACCACAACACACAATAATAATAAATACAATAAAAGTATTATTTTAATGAGCTTTAATAAATATGTGTTATTTATTCAATAAATTTCATTTATATTCAAAGATAAGAAAATAAATTTAACTCAAACAAAAATGTGGCACCATTTTCAGAAACTGCATATCTTCCGTATTTGAAAAGGAAAATAATACTGATAACAAAGGCTCATTTGAGGGATTAAAAATGGCCCTCACTAACCATTCAGTTAATGTCTTTATCATAAACAGATGGTGTTTCTAAATATGTCAGAATCTGGGAAAAGCCATTTTTGTCCAACCATCCTTAATCACCCAATTAAATAAACAATAGACAAAGATTTATTCACTGAGGACACATTAGGAAGTTAGACAAATACATCCATTGACTTTCAAAGCCTGTTTGGGGGATCTTAGCATGAAGTTTAGGTTAAGTACAGGGCCAGAACTGCATATACCTAAGCAATGCCACTAGGCATATCTAACTTATCATTAAATAGATGAAAAACCACCTTTCCTGAAATAATGAATGTATCATATACATCACTTCATAGCCTGAACATAGAAACTTAGGTTTATCAAAGTCACCATACACACACACACACACCATTCTGGAAAAGGAAAGAGTAGATCATTTTCTATGACTTTCAAATGTCAAGTTTAAACTGTGACTGTAGTCTGGGTTGGAGTATGGGGCTGGTTCCAAAATCTCTGACAGATAATTTCACAAAACTCAGAAAATGCAAATATAAAATTTATCTTAAATATAAGAGGCATTTGTTTTTTTTTCTTAACTTTCTAGGTTAAATTTGCTTTCAAAAAGTACTCAAGAGAGAGATAAGGCACATAAAGAAAAATAAGTTTGTAGTTGAACTTCCCATTGGGCCTCCAGCTCACAAATAACAACAGACACAGAGGCTTACTATTAATTATGAAAGCATGGTTTTAGCTTTGACGTGTCCCCAACTAGTTCTTTTTTTCCGGTTTTTTGAAACAGGGTTTCTCTGTAGATTTGGATCCTATCAGGGAACTAGCTCTTGTAGAGCAGGCTGGCCTTAAACTCACAGAAATCTGCAGGTATCTGCCGCCAGAGTGCTAGGATTAAAGCCTAATCATTGCATTCTAATGCTGCTCCCTCTGAAAGGTTTTCCTAGAAAATTTTGTCCTAAGAATTTTCACAAAAGAATTATACTTTGATATTTGATATAATAGAATATTATGATCATTGACTATGTAGGTACTTTTTTCTAAAACAAGTAAGAATATTTCTAACCGCCCAGCGGGTCAGTTAGTCTAGGGTTGTAACCCGCCTGGCAGGTCAGTTATTCCAGGGTCCCAGAGAGGCGCTATCTGAAAAAGACAAGGGCAAGAGAGAAGAAGGAGGCCAAGCAAGATCTGTTGTCAAAGCCTCCATTTATTAGCGTAATGGCAGCAGCTTATATAGCCCCTGGATGAGGAATTTGGGTTGAGATGGGGGCAGGGGCATGGCCAAGGCAGGAAGGGATCTTGCAGCGATGGTCCGAGCCGGTCTCTGTCTCTAGCTTCATCCATCGCTAGATGAAGTTTCTATGGTGATATGCAAGATATTCATCAGTATGGCTATAGGATAGGGCCATTTCAAGCTCCCTCACCTCAGCTGCCCAAGGATCTAGCTGGGGACATCTCCATGGAAACCTGGGAACACCTCTAGAGTCGAGTCTCTCGCCGACCCTAAAATGGCTCCCTTAATTAAGTTACATACTTCCCTACTCCCATATCCACTCTGCCTCCATCCCAACCATCCCATTCCTCCAAGCTCTCCCCATCCTCCCCTTCTCACTTTTTTCTCCCCATTTCCCCTTATCCCCACCCCATCCCCACCCCCCAAGTTTCCAATTTTTGCCTGGCAATCTTGTCTCCTTCCAATATCAGGAGGATAGCTTTATGTTTTTCTTTGGGATCACCTTATTTAGCTTCTCTAGGATCTCATATTATAGGCTCAATGCTAGAATCCACTTATGAGTGAGTACATACCATAATCATCTTTTTGTTAGGACCGCGAGGGGTGCGCCCACCCACTGAGACAGTGGGGCTGATCTAATGGGAGCTCACCAAGACCAGCTGGATGATGGAGCATGTGATCAAACCGGACTTCCTGAACGTGGCTGACAAGGAGAACTGACTGAGAAGCCAAGGACAATGGCACTGGGTTTTGATCCTACGGCATGTAATGACTTTGTGGGAGCCTAGTCTGTTTGGATGCTCACCTTCCTAGTCCTGGATGGAGGGGGGAGGACCTTGGACTTCCCACAGGGCAGGGAACCCTGACTGCTCTTTGGACTGGAGAGGGAGGGGAAGGGGGATGGGGGGAGCGAGAGGGAAATGGGAGGAGGAGAGGAGGTGGAAATTTTTAATTAAATAATAAAAATAAATTTAAAAAAAGAAAGAGAATGAGGGCCATATGCAATAAAACATTTCAAGTTAAAAAAAAAAACAAATAAGAATATTGAGGTTTTGAAATGTTTTCATGATTAGGAGTATTGCCTGACCTTTCAGATGACCCAGATTTGATCCCAAAACGCACATTGTAGCTTTCAACAATTGAAAACTCAAGTCCCAGGGAACTCAATGCCCCCTTCTGGCTTCCACAGGAAGTGTATGAATATGGTATAAAGATACACATGCAGCAGAACACCCATGCACATAAAATAATATTTTTTTATTTAAAAGTTATTTCAATTGAAATTTTTCTCTGACCATAGCAGAGAACTTCAATTTAAGTTATTAAATTGAACAGTGAGTGACTAGAGCATGTAGATGTATATTTTAAAGTAAATTTTATTATGCCTCCTTATACAGTAAAAAACATTTTATTCTTCTTTTGATTACTACTGAAAATTTGCCATGTATTTTAATAAAAGTTGATATACAAGAGATTTACCAGAATAAATACTTAATTTTTTTAATTTCTTAACTGAGGAATTGAAAAATATGACATTTATTTTCTACTAAAATACTCAAGTACTTAGTGGCATACTTCCTACAGCTTATGCATGAGCCATAAGATATAGACAAGTATGGAAGAAAGAAGTAATGAGAAAATTAAAATGGGAAGACCTGTGCAGCAGTGGGCAGAGTTCAGGCCTTATCCTAGTCCATTTTGTTACCATAATAAAATACTGAAAAAGAGCCCCTCTTGTCTCACAGCTCGGGGGACTGACAAGCCCAGCACCAAGGTGCCACCAACTCTCCAGTCTATGCAGCTGGATGACTGCAGTGTGGGAAGGGTCATGTTGACAGAGCTCCTTTGCCTGGACTCACTCTCATTATCACAACATTAGTCCATTATTAATTTCAGAGATGTCAATAAAATACTCTTCCATTTTCAACTCTGAGCTTCTGGTGTCAGGGCAAAGACTTTAATCAAGGTTCTACAGCCCAGAAGTGAGATGGCTTAGGGTGGGGGTCCAGTTGAGATTGGGACTTTGTAAAGTCTTCTGCAGCTGTCTGTAGATGATTTCATGTACCTAGATCAACAAAGGCCACACAAGTACTCCAGTGCCCTGATGGCCTGGGCTTCCATCTATAAAACACTTGTCTTAGAATAACACATCTGTGTCTGTGTGCATTTGCATTCACAGATTAAAGAAACTGGAAGTCAGCATCTGTAAGAGTCACAGTGGTATTGTAGGCCATGCTTTGTATCATCAACTGCACTGGGAGAGCTGGCAGCATTCACAGTTCAATGCAGAGATCTGGTGTAGAGGGTAAAGGAATATGGATGACATTCACAATCAGGAGTCAGGACATGGGATTTCAGACATGTTTCAGTTTCTTTTGGCTGTCTGCAGAACAGCTGTCAGAAAACACTTCTGTCTGTGAGATGTCTGCACAGCTATTTTCTTTATCCTTGCCAGTAACTTGTAATCTGAAAATCAAAGAATAGCTACTCCTAGTGTTTAGGATTTTCTTGCAATTATCACATCAGCCATCAGCCATTTTTGGACATTTAAGGATGCTAAGATTACATAGTACTTAAGCACACAGTACAAACATTATAAATACACATAACCATTAAAGATATCACCAAGAGAAGCCTCTAGAATTTTCAGTTGTACCCTTACTGGAGAATTAGTCCATCAAGAATATTTATCATGATGTATGAAAAGGAGAAGTTCTACTACAATCGTTCTTGTGATCATGTGAACGGCATCTTCATTTTGCTGAGTGTCAGTTCCCTTAAATATATAGGCTATAAGCAACTACTGCTTAGAGAAAGCATTGAGATATACATGAATGTATAACAATAGTTACACAGTAGGTGCTTAGTAAATATATTCAACATGAACAGTGAACACAATGGGTCTACAGAATTGCATACAGAGAAAATAAGAGCCTCAACTCATGTGGAACAGAATCTGGTTCCTTCCCCTCTCATCCCAGAGATGTTGGGTCTTTGCTCTAGCCACAACACTAGTCCCACATCCAGGATTTAAGGGATCATTGCAGGTGGGAAGGAGACCATAAGTGAGCACTAACACATGCAGTTTCTCAGTGATGATGAGGAATTGGTGAGTTCAAGAGCAGCCTGTCTCAAATGGAGGATGTCACCCAGCAGGCAGTAGGCAGGGCTCACTCACAGCTGACTTTTGCTTGTCTTTCTTCATGGTGCCCCTCGTCCCTAAGCAATAAATTTTAGGTCACACTAGTGCTCAGCATGCTAATCAAAGTATGAACTTCCCTCAACTGGGCTTCTATAAATATGCTTACATATTATTTTTCATCTTTTAGCTTCGTCAATCTTCAAGACCTTTTTCCTAAAGCATGTTTGTTCAAATCAGTGATTTTTTTTTTTCAAAAATCATTTGGTGGATTGCCAGGGCTACCCCAGCCAGACTTACAGTGAGAGCTCTAACCTTATCTTCTTTGATTCCCAAAATAATCCTACTTGTAAAATTTTTATTTCCTCTTGTTTTCCTAATCTGAAAACAAGGGCCCAGGGAGTTAGAATAAATATTTATTTCATGGATGTGTAAGGGAGAGTTGGGAAACGGAGGGAGAGTGGAAGGGTCAAATTTTGTGTAGAAGTGAGAGGAAAATTGTGAGGGAACCCACCCTATCTACCTTTTTTCCGCCACTGTCCTGTGTGTTCCAGGCTCACTGGCCCAGGCATTTCTGGGTAACTCTTCTGTCTCTACCTCCCATCTCTCTTCAGGAGTGCTGTGATACAGATGTGGACTTCTATGTCTGACTATTTATATGGGTTCTGTGGACTAAACTGTGATATTTACACAGGTAGAACTTTTACGCTGAACCATTTGCTCAGTCTAGATGAAACAAAAGCCAGTTTGACTGACACTCTTTCTATTGTAGCCTGTCAGACACCAAATTTACCTGCTCACTGCCATCCAATCAGAGCATCCTTTTATCAGAGTGAAACCACACAGCAACTGAGCTAATTCCTCTTCCTGGCATGGATATCTTCACTCATCATAACATTTTCACTATGAACCAAAACTAGGTACGCATTATACATCATAGCACAATTATACACAAAAATTGTCACACACACGAAGAAAGAAAGAAAAATTAATTCCTACTATGTGTAAAATCATTTTTAACAGCAATGTCTAAACTGACTCTGCCTAGAGAAAGCAATTTCATGACACACTATGGTAAAACTTTGTTACCACAGTTCTAAAGTACCACTTAAGGATTGCTGTGTATAGGTAGAAAAATGACATAGTGCCTATGTGTGCTTACTCTTCTTGCAGAGGACCTAGGTTCAAGTTCTAGCACACATATGGTAGCTCACAACCATCTGCAACTGCAATTCTAAGAAATCTACTGCCTTTTTCTGACTACTGTGAACTCCTGCATGTACATGGCATACATCCATACATACATTCAAGAACACACACAGAAAATAAAATAAATAAATATGTTTTTAAATTTCTAAGAAAGTGTGTGTGGAAAAAGAAGGAAAAGAAGAAAATCTATATGTTCCCCCAAAAACATTTAAAACTATTTTATCTCTAACAGTAAAAAGTTAGTCTACATTCTGTCTTTTAAAATTCCATTGTAATTAAATATACACATATTATTATAAGCTATCTACTTATACATGAAACTTTGCAATTAATTTTGAAATTTTCTTTTCAGTCTATTTCAACAACATCAAGAATTTATGCACTAAATTAAAATTACAAAATTCAATTTTCAATAAAAATGAATGTGAATTGAATATTTAAATTACCTCATTTAATACTTACAGATCAGGATTCAAAGTAGAACCGTTTGTCCACTTCCAGATCTGCTGCCCTTGTATATATTTCAGTCCAATAAAAAGCTGATGTCCTTCTCTCTTTGAGAAATCCTGAAAGTATCTCTATAACCAAAACATAGTGAGAGACTTAATCTTCAATCTATTTATTCATGACACACTTTCTTCTACCAACCTTCTAAAATACTATTACTCCTGTTTGAATCCCATCCTAGCACCCCACTGACATAATTCTCTCCTATGTAAAACTGATCTCTATATATTTCTACTTTTAATTGATTCATCCCATTTTTTATTACTTTAAAGAAATACCAATTCAAATTTCCACTTCCTCCCCTCTTCACCCTCCCCTCCCACTCCCTCCACACATACTCCTTCCTATACCCCTCCAATCTTAAGAGAGGGCAAGGCACCCTGCCCTTCGGAAAGTCCAATGCCCTCCCCACTACATCTAGGTTTTAAACTGTTTAAAGTCCAAGTCTCCACTTCCTCAATGTAGACCATTGGTTAAAATCCAGACATGTTATCAAAACTTCAAGAAAGTGTTATGTTCTAAACTGAGCAATTTTATTATCAATTTACCAATTCTTCTTGATCTTCAATGAGCAGCAAAGTGGCTCCTCTCACAGAGCAGTCAGCTAGACCTTCAGACCAAGGTCTGGAAATTTGAGAAATAAATAAGCATTTATTCCGGTATGGCTGCCAATCTTTCAGGCATGTTGGTATGGCTGATCTCCCTAGAGTAAGAAAGAAGATATGTTTATTTCTGCCCTGTTTCTGCTGCACCATAATCAACTCCACACAAAGATGTTTCATTTAGCAAATTATGGAACAAGGTTAATGCTGTCATATGTCAATGAATCATAATTAATGACAAAGAATTAATTTTATGTTTCATTTCTACTAATTTACTTCAGACAAAGTAAACTGTCTAACATTTTCACTAAAATAATCAACTATTTCACTTTTTAACTTGATATTTGCCTATTAAGATTCTGTGAGCCAGCAACCTGAGGCAGCATGGCCAGTGGGTAAGATTGTAAATGTCAAGATCACACAGCTTCAGTGCAGTTTCCAGTACCAACACTTACAAACCCTGTGACTCCCTGCAAGTTCCTAATGGTTTTATGTTCTTCTCAGACATAAAAGGTGATACAGCATCTTCATTGAAGACTGTTTTGAACTTCAACTGAGTTGACTCACATTTTCTATCAATAATCACCTCTTATTATCAGGAAATTCAAGCCACACAATTACCTGTTGGTTTGATGTGGTAGGATCTTCTGTATTGTGTTGATTTCACTGGTTAATAAAGAAACTGCTTTGGCCATTTAATAGGCCAGCCCTTAGGAGGGTGGAGTAGACAGAAGAGAATGCTGGGAGGAAGAGGGAAGTAAGGCAATCACCATGCCTCTCCTCTCTGGGTCAGATGCTATGGAGCTAGCTGCCAGGTCAGACATGCTGAATCTTTCCTGGTAAGCCATCACTTCGTGGTGCTACACAGATTATTAGAAATGGGTTAATCAGGATGTGAGATTTAGCCAGTAAGAGGCTAGAGTTAATGGGCCATGCAGTGTTTAAAATGAATACAATTTGTGTGTTGTTATTTCGGGGCATAAGCTAGCCAGGCGGCCGGAAGCTGGGCAGCAGGAAAGCAAGCCTGCTCTCTGCTCCTTCTACATTGGTTCAATCATGATCTCTTGAGCAGCCACACCACTTTTTTCTATTGGTACTTTTCTCACTATGAATCTCACTAGTAAATAAGGAAGAATACAGAGAGGATTAAATGCTGAAATGGATGGTGGAATGAGTGTGCTCTTTTTTGCTTTCTTTTGGTGGGGGAGTTGAGAACAGTTTCTCTGTGTCACAGCCCTGACTGTGCTGGAACTCTCTATGTAGACCAGGCTGACCTCAGACTCATGGAGATCCACCTGCCTCTGACTCCCAAGTGCTGGAATTAGAGGAGTATGTTATCACACCCAGCTTGTTTTGTTTCTTTTTTCAAGCCACACAATTACCTGTCGGTTCAGTCATGATCTCTTGAGCAGACACACTGCATTTTTCTATTGGTGGTTTTTGCACTAAGACTCGCACTAGTAAATAACAAAACACACAGAGAGAATTAAATACTGAAACAAATGGCGGCACCAGTGTTCTTTTTCTTACTTCAGGAAATCAAGTTCTTTCATATGAACAGCAGGTCTGATATAATATTAGCAAACTGGATTAAGAGACAAGTCTTTAGGCGGGATATATGAGCAAGAAACATACAGTACACATGGATTCAAACAACTGTGAATTTATATATGTCATTATTGACAAATCAATCTCTGGGCATTCCTGGAACTCTCAGATTGCCCACAGTCATACCTGAGCTGCTCACCCTTAATCACACACATTCCAGAGAAGGTTTAGCAGGCATGTAACAAGTTAAATATGGGGGCCATTTAGCTTTCTTTGTTGGTATATTATTGTCATAACTGTGATTTTTATGTTTTATAGTTCCAGATGCACATGTCATAGCCCATAACTGTTCTCAAAAAATTAAAAAGCATGGAAGAAATGTGAAGTTTCCACAAAGGACACGGGATTTTGTCCTGTATTGTTAGATATCATTAACTGTCTCCTAGGCTCAAGGAGGCCAAGTGCCATAAACAGAACGTATGTTTGTGTGGGAAATTAAGAAGTGAAAGCTCTTGCCTTACTTACCTAAGACACTGAGTCCAGTCAGGCTCAAGACAAAAAGGATCAGCCCAGCACAGCCGAGTTTCAGAGCCAACCGATGCCAGTATGGGCATCGACAGGCATCTGAGAAGTGCAAAGAATACACTTGTTAAATCTAAATGAGGACATCTGGGATAAAAGTCAGAGGTAGTTTTGTCACTACACAAGACCTCCCTTAACTATAGGACTCCTTCCAACATTCCAAGTGGACTGTGAAACTGGAGATAGAGCTACACTATGTGTACACACACACACACACACACAGAGAGAGAGAGAGAGAGAGAGAGAGAGAGAGAGAGAGAGAGAGAGAGAGAGAGGGGTAGAGAGGGAGAGAGAGAGAGCGAGAGAGGGAGAACCTGCAGGACTCTTTCCAACACTCCTAGTAGACTGACTGAAACTAGAGATAGTGCTACTCTATGTTAGCACTGGTATACAGAGAGATAGAGAGAGACAGAGAGACACACACATACAGAGTTCCATATTCATAAAGCCCAAACTACACCTGGTGACTATAACTTGCACAATTTTGCGTGTGACAGTAAAACATTTTTTCCACGGAGTGCAGTACTTGGCACTATTACCTTTTATTTAGAGGAATGCATTATGGCTTCTATTTAGAATACTGTACCATTGATTGATGTTACTACTTTTTCAATTTGCATCCATCATTGAGTGAGTGAGTGATACTGGGACACAAGCACTGATGAAAAGTGAGTCATTTGTTGACCTAGATGCTGTAAGATCTCATCATTGCTGCTTTGGGCAGTCTCCAGCTTAAAACATTGAGTTACTTATTTCTGGAATTTTACAGTCAATAGTTTAAAACCACTGCTAGATACAACTTATAGAAACAACAGACACTGAAATGGCAAATATGAAGTTCTATGATACATGACATACACTGTGTCTATAGCAGATAAGGGGTACTGTGCTGTAACATGACATACACTGTCTCTATAGCAGATAAGAGGTACTGTGCTGTAACATGACATACACTGTCTCTATAGCAGATAAGGGGTACTGTGCTGTAACATGACATACACTGAGTCCATAGCAGATAAGGGGTACTGTATTGTAACATGGCATAAACTGTGTTCTTTACATTGGCTACTTTTCTTATCCTTTGTAAAGATGGTTCTATAGGTTGAAAAATTCACCATAAGGATCTTGGAGAGGATTCTGTGTGGTCTTTTCCACAAAAATTACCAGAGTATTAACTACACCTAAAGCCAGCTTTCCAAGTAGATAACAGAAACAATCCTGAGATTTTAATATTTCTGGTTCCTCTAGTGCTTATCTGTGAACAAAGAACCTTCAAGCCACTTATATAACATGACATATACTTTGTCTACCACTTCCTAAATACCATGTTAGATGTGCTTACCTTGGTGATTACACCAACAATGAACGTCTTATGCTTATTGGACAATGAACTTCCTTAGCTGTGCACATTGAGAGCTGTGCTGTTAGAGTTTCCTTCACTCTGAGACATAAGGAGCATTGTCTACAGCAACTTTATTAACTCACCAGAGTTCAAATTACCAGATAGAGTGTACTAGAAAGCTAAAGATAAATACTCACACACACACACACACACACACACACACACATGTGCACACACGGGGACCTGCACAGATAGGCAGGTAAGCAGGCACTCATACATTCATGTGTGCATGCATGCAGGCGGACAGACATGTATACACAATTGGGCATGCACATAGGCGTACACGCAGGCACACACACAAACACACCAAAAAACAAACAAAACAATCAAACAAAACTGAAAAATCCAACTGAACAAAAATACTCTGTTTGGTAGCAGAGGCACAATTCCTTTAAAAGGGTTCTTAGTAATTCAGCAGAAAGAAAGAAAGAAAGAAAGAAAGAAAGAAAGAAAGAAAGAAAGAAAGAAAGAACAGACAAACACATTTCAAATTGGTGGCTTCCTGAGCCATGCTACCAGCATAAAATCTGACTTATTCAGGAGGCCAAAAACTTGAATAAGGTTTGTGGACAGCGTGCTGCAAGTTACTTGGTGGCAGCATAGGCCAACTCTTACCAGAGTTGAGGTGATGAGTGTGGCTCTCACGCAGCAGCCTCAGAGGCAGTGAATGGACTGCCATGTTGAACTGGGCAGAGGCAAAAGGCAAAGTAGCCTTAGTCCTAGTAATGCAGTTTAGCATTTTAAGAAGCACTTCTGTACATAAAACAATTTCAGATACACAATAAGACAGATTCATACATAAAAAACCTCTAAATGAGACACCATGTGTATAAAAAAATTTACATAGTCTTGAGAGAGAGAAGAAAAAGAGTAAGGAGACAGTAAATATAATATAAACAGCCAGACACCCATAGATTAAAGGAATAAATTAATAAAATAAATATTAAACATATAGAAAATTTAATAGAGTAAGAAAAATAAGCCACATAAAGATGGAATACACACAGAAAGTCTGGATTATATATATTATTGTATTTTCTTTGAATTTTTTGACTGTGAAGAAACTAAGGACAGAGAGACATTTAATTGTACAGGCTGCTTAGCTAAGCCAACATATATTTTTAAAGGTACCTTGACTTCAGAATTTGGGTCTAAGGTTTTGTTGCTTTGGAAAAGAGGTTCTTCTTTTGTTTCCATAGAAGATGAGAACCTACGGATTTCTTCCAAACTAATGTGGTTTGATGGACCAAGATTCCCCGAAAGATCACAGTAAACACCCCCAAAAATTACTTCACCCAACAAAAAGCAGAAAGCAGTTAGGAGAGAATTATGCTCAAATTCCCCATTATTGCAAATAGACATTTTACATTTATAGGGGGATATTCTATAGAGACAGATACTTTAAAGTGGTGTATCTTGCTTTAAGGTCAATAATACATATATATATATATATTTAACTCTTAATTAAGGTATTGTATTTGTGCAGCTCATTTAAAATGTAATATATAATCAAGAAATATAGGTTAATAAAGAGTCATCTATAAGAGTCAAGCTTGTAGTCATGTTAATTAGGTTTTCTAGATACACCAAGATATATATCATTTAGATAGTGACTCTTCTAATCTTTCAAAGACCATCAGAATAAGGCATTTAAAATGTTTTAAGAAATTAGGACTTTTCATGACAATGAGATACATCTGTTCCTGGCAGTATCAATAACTTCAAGAGGAAGATAGGTACCAAAGAGGCTCCTTATATAGTTTACTAGACATTTGGGCAAGAACCTGCTCTTGCCTAGAGTGCTTCATGTTATGCTGTATGAATAGGACTTGCAGGATCCCAAATAAATGACTGCTAAACTTTCCTAAAGGTGATATCTTTTGGAGTTCCTGCTTAATGAAAGAGTCTGCCAGACATTCTGCAGGACACAGAAGAAAGCAACTGATGGACTTTGCCATTACAATGCAGAACAGATCTTCAAATTTCCTGCTTCATGGAAAAGTCTGCTGGATACTATGAGTCTATAGACTAAAGATAGATGCTCAAATGTCACAGAAGAACTTTGGGTGACTGTCCAGGCAGCAAGATGTCTCTGTCAATTCTGGAATTTTGAAAGTTGCTTACAAAGAACTTCCTGTAAACTTAGGTAAAATTATATTTTTCTGTGGTCTTTGATGGAGTTGAAAAATAGATAGTTATAATTATAGCTTTATTTAATTATGATAAAAGATAGTTAATATATGTATTGTAAATATAAGTTTGCTTAATAACTGTTTGGGTATATGTAATTTTACTATGTTAAAGTTAAAACCTTCTTTTATTTAGACAAAAAAGGGGAAATGGTGTAAGAGGTCCTTCTGTATATGCATTGCTTTCATTGTATAATGGAAGCAGCTTTGGCTTGTGAAAGGGCAGAATAAAGCTAGGTGGGAAAACTAAACTGACCACTGGGAGAAAGAAGGTGGACTCAGGGATATGCCATGTAACCACCAGAGGGAAAGATACAAGCTGCCAACCAGGAATTTGCCAGTTAGTCACAGCTAAGTGGTGATACACAGATTAATAAAAATGAGTTAAGATAATGTATAAGAGTTAGCTGGAAATTCACTTAAGCTATTGGCCAAACAGTATTCAAATAATATAGTTTCTGAGTGGTTATTTCTGGTCTGGGCAGCCGGACACAAACAAGTGGCCTCCCCCAATGATGGTACAATTCATGGGCAGACAGTACACAGAGAGAGAAAAAACAGGTTTGAGAAACACAGTAAATTCAATCTGATGAAAATTTTCTTCAGATGAAGAGCCTATGAAAGACTAAGACAAGTGACTAGTTTTCAAGCTTCACAAAGCACAGAGAAAGATCAGCTTATGCTGATACAATGAAACAGCAAAACATTTTACAGCCCAAAAGAGGAAAAGAATACTTGTTAAACTAAAGAACCACAGATTTATAAAATGCTTATGACATAATTTGTGTTGTGGGAGCTGTGGGCTGTGTTCCTGCCACCCCAGCTCCTGGTTGCCTGGCTAGCTTATGCCCCGAAATAACAACACACAAACTGTATTCTTATAAACA
The DNA here is from genome assembly GCA_025134845.1 of Neodon shergylaensis. Classification (NCBI taxonomy): domain Eukaryota; kingdom Metazoa; phylum Chordata; class Mammalia; order Rodentia; family Cricetidae; genus Neodon; species Neodon shergylaensis. The sequence goes on from JABTXL010005970.1 coordinate 554,290, forward strand.
CTGCTTGGCCCATTAGCTCTAGCCCTTACTGGCTATTCTGATATCCCAATCAACCCATCTCTAATAAACTGTGTAGCACCGGTCTTACCAGGAAAGATTCAGCATGTCTGACCTGGTGGCTTGCTTCATCGCGTCTGGCTCTGAGAGGAGCTATATGATTTTTGAGCTCACTTCCTCTTCCTCCCAGCATTCTCTTCTGTTTACTCTGCCTATCTAAATTCTGCCCTATCAGATGGGCCAAGGTAGTTTTTTCATTAGCCAATGACCTTCCTCCATCAAATTTGATTTTTTTTCTGGGTATGTACATAGTATGTGTGTGTGTGTGTATGTGGAAACTGTGGCACATGTGTGTGAATGTGGAGGGAAGAGTTTCATATCTAGTGCCATCATTTATCATGTTTTATTTCACTTACTGGGGAAAGATCTCTCAGTGAACCCAGAAATCATTGAGTCCATTAGTCTAATGAGTTAGCTTGCTCCAGAATTCGTGTCTCCACATCAGAAGCACTGGGGTTATAGATGGGCTACCATATCTACCAGGCCCTTACAATGGTGCTGGGAATCTGAAGTTTGATCATACTGCTTACACAGCAGGTGGTTGACCTAATGAACCTTGGTTCCAGTTCCTGGACAAAGGATTTTTAAAACTTGTCATAAAGATGTTAATTGATACCACAGAGAACAAATGTAGGAAATCAACGGATGCCAGTGAAGATGTAGAAACTAAATAAACCAAACAGAAATATGGAATAAAAAATACAATAACTGATTTGAAAAAAAATAAGTTAGTTTCAAGCAAGGATGGGGATGAGAGTTTAGTAAAGAGAAAAAGTGTAATGTGTGTTAACCAAAAGTAAGAATGTATGAGAAAGCGCTATCAAACTCAGTAACTTGTAAGCTAATTTAAAACTGGTGGTTATTAAAAGAGGTTAAACTGAGGAATCCTACAAGGGTGGACAATGCTTGGGTTATTAAATCAATATCTCAGTTTCAAATATGGGATATCCTACAAGATACTTGTACGGAAAAACCCAGTGGATCACAAAATTACAAAAGCTATTGCCATTATTTTTTATAGATTGTCCACCATTACTATATTGCAAGACCTTATTAGTGAACATACCATATAGTTTCAGGACACAAAAAACAGTCTGGAGTTGACGAGAAAACCTCCCAGCTGCCGGTAAGAATTCATAATGCTGAAAAGCACTTTTAAGGCTGCTGGGAGAGAAGCCGTCAATGGCCCAGCCCTGCAACACCAACCAGTCCCACAAGATGACTGCTGGTGCAATACTGATATGAAGTTTATGGGGATAAACAACTAGATTCTGATTAAATTTGGGGCCTCCTTCATCACAGAAGAGAATTCATGTCTGGTTTTAGAAATGGGTTTTAACTCATAGCTATGAATGTCATGGGCCCTAAGGAAGACACACTCTTCTAATTTTGGTAAATGTCCATGATATCAGACTACCATCTAAATATCTATGTTTGTAGCCATCTGTTTTCCACCTTGGTCAGAAAAGGTTTTTTGCAGTAGGCCAAGATGAATGATCAGGGGTCTTATAAAAGCAAAACAGACAAATTCAATACTTTCCTTGGAATAGCTGAGTTAGCTGTTGGCAAGCATGGCAGGACATTAACTTTAAATAAGTAAATGGCAAAATTATGTCACCAAGTGTTTTTATTTAATAGGAGATCAGAAAGCCTTGTGATTACAGAAGTAGAACAGCACAGGTTAGAAGGAGTTCATGTTAAATACTGCCCTCATTTTACCCTAAAGTCAGGTCAGAATATAGAAACGGTTTTCTTGCTTCAGTCTGATACCATAATATTTTAGTGGAGTTTGGGATGAAGAAGCCACAGCCACTGGGCAAGGGCCATAGCAGCCAGACCCAGCCCCTTCCTGAGACAGGAGTTGAAAGTACTTCAGTCTGTTTTTCACCCTGACCACTAGCATTCCCATGTTGTCAGTGCCTGCCTGGACAAGCTGATTTGCAAGCTCCTGCCGGCCTGAGACAAAGGCAGAATCAGAGCAGCTCATGGCCTATAACTCCCTTCACTGAATTCTGTTCCTGAAGACCCATCCACTTCACTGAAATATCATGGAATCGTAACTTGCTGTGCCCTCCGTCTGGTTGGTCGAGTCTGAAAACCCTAACTTGGCTGCTATCTTGGAGATGCTCTTTTGGGTTATCATTTGGACGCAGTCTGGCTGGGCTGTTGGGTGATATTTTAAATGGCAGGGTAGAGGTAGGGGCCAAAGAAATTCCTGATAATGTATTACTTGGAAGTTTAACATCCACCTTCTGTGTTGCCCTCAGAGTAAAATGTGGTTAGGGGCAGGTTCTGGCTGAGATTCAACTGGTCTGTTTCTTTTTCTAGAATGTCTCAGGTACACTGCCCACAAACAAGTCATTCAAGGTCCCTGTACCTGGGCAAGAACCTCCTTTGTAATCTGTAGGATGAGGTGTCCTCCCCCTGTCTTCCTCCTCTGTTTTGTTTCTTGAGGGAGGAAAAACTGAGTCCCATGAGAATCAGCAGAGTCCTCAGGGATTGGAGTCAGAAAGGGACGACTAGACCCCCACAGATGGTCTCCTCATATTCTTTATTATGCTGTATCACACTTGAGTGCTGTATCGTTCTGAGAGTCACTTATTAAGTGAGTCTGAAACCAGCCACAGTCTCACAGTGAGAGCCTGTTTTCAAAATAAATACATAAGCTCTTCCCAGAACTGAAAGCACTTTGATTTGTTGAATGATGCAAAGGTTCACCATTCTGATAATTATGTTTGCGATAAACTTTATTCCATGTCTCAGTCTTCTCCCCTAAAACCAACTTCTGTTTCTCCAATAAGAGGTTTCATGTGCTGTGTTAGCCGGTGTTCTGCTAGAAGGGAAAGAAGTAACGAACCACCTGATAAACACGATTGAGATACCAATGGGATTGATCGAATCCTCCCAAGATTGAAAGCAGTGATTCTTCTGCTCTTATTTCAATTTCAGTCTTGCTGTAGCTGAGATTCGCCTCAGAGATGCCTGCTGCAGTGACTCAAACTTCTTCCATGAGCATGCTAGAGACAGAACCCACTAATGCAGATATCCAACAGGAAGGAGAAATTGGTATGTATTTGATGCAATAAGAATCAAAATAAAAGAGGATCGAGGAGCTTCACCAGGGTCTCACAGAGAAATAGAGCCTGTCATTCTGGGTCTCTGGAGAAGTGGAGATGCTTAGAGGCCTCTTGCATATTAGTTACTCTATCTGAGTATATAATACTCAAGTATTTCTGAGCAAGAGAAATGAGCAAGGAATCAATTTATAAGAGCCTAAAGCATACTTTTTGTTCAGTTGGATTTTTCGGTTTTGTTTGATTGTTTTGTTTGTTTTTGGTGTGTATGTGTGTGTGCCTGCGTGTACGCCTATGTGCATGCCCAATTGTGTATACATGTCTGTCCGCCTGCATGCACGCACACATGAATGCATGAGTGCCTGCTTACCTGCCTACCTGTGCAGGTCCCCGTGTGTGCACATGTGTGTGTGTGTGTGTGTGTGAGTATTTATCTTTAGCTTTCTAGTCTACTATGTCTGATAATTTGCATTCTGGTGAGTTAAGAAAGTTGCTGTAGACCATGCGCCTTATGTCTCAGAGTGAAGGAAACTCTAACAGCACAGGTTTCAACATGCACAGCTAATGAAGTTCCCTGTGGGCTGGGGCCTGGGGTTTGCAGATCCAGTGTGATTCAAAGGAAATCTGGGAGGCACAGCAGAGGTTGAACCCCTTACTCAAGCAAATCTTCTGGTATTTCTGATTCATGGGAAATTACGGAAATGGAAAGACCTGTGATATGTCTGTTAAACTGTCTTCTGTATTTGGAAACCAATTGTTTCATTCTTTTATTTTTCTTCCTTTAATCCTTCTTCCTTAATTTAAATTTTGTTTGATTACTTGTTTGTTTTAATGAAAGAATATGGACTTTCTGGAAAACAGTGTTCATAATTACAAAAAAAAATACTCAAGGTCATGAGCAATAAAGATATTTTCAGCTTACGTGAAACCATTTTCAGTCTCCAAATAGAATCACATTCTTGCCCATATTCTATGAGAAAAGGTAGCTAAGGCAGATAATTTAATGTTGGGGTTGGGGAAGTATGTGTGTCATGTTCTATAATAAACATTTAGGATTTAGTTTCAGAAAAGAAGAATTAAAGAAAGGAAACAATAACAGTCACATATGCAAGTAAATAAATAAACAATTTTCAGAAGTGAAACATCCAAATGGATTTGGGGGACCATTTTAAGGAAAAGTTGCATATTGCCATATTGAAATAGAAAGCCATTGTAGAAATCCTGATGCACTGAATTCAAGGGATATCCTTGTTTAATGTACAACTGGAAAGAAAAAGGGTCAAAAAGTTTCTATGGAGCCAAAATCCAAAGGACACTGTATAAACTGTCCCAGAGTCTTCGGAGAGACCAACATTTAGCAAGCAGTTCTTCAGAAAAGGAGTAAAAAGGTGCAGCTTTGGTGGACCTAAAGTTGGTGAATCAGAACACGGAGAAGCTCAGATCTGATTTAGAACTCAGAAAAGCCAGCGAGCTTCACGGACTGCTTGGCTGCAGCTCCACAGGTGACCACACAGAGTGGAGTTCCAGGGAAGAAAAACCACATTATCTCAATAGAGAATACCTTTTCTGACACATATTTTACATGACTTTTGGTGAATCAGCCTTGCTAAGGGGTGGTCTCTTGTCCATGTGATTGACAGGCCCAGCAGGACTAACTCTTATGACAGGACACAATGGTGTGTCATGCCTACCCAGGACAAAAAGCAGGTTCTGTTCATCTGAGAGGAGGAAATAGACTTCAGGGGAGCACTGATATTTCCAATGGCCTCAAAGACTACTGTAGCATTGCCTGCTCAAGATTCTCCAAAATTATTTACATTATGGGCTAACCCTGAGAAACTGATATGGTGTGTTTCTGCTAGGAAGATCTAGGGGTCTATTTCTAAAGCTGCTCAGCAGACGAGCTTAGTGTCAGTTACAGCATCATGCACAGCATCCACACAGGGAGCTCTCTTAGAGGAAAAAAAAATAGAGACTCAGTTACTTCTGAACTCTGACCTGGAGATAACCAAAGATATTTCATATTTCAAAGAGAATTGGAACAGCTCACCATTGGGACCTCTGCTTCTAAATCTGTTTGGCCCATTTCTGTCTCCTATCCTGAACTAACAAATCATTCAATTCTTGTCAGTTTCCTAAATGTACACTAAGACTCTTAGAATTTTGAAAAAATGAACCAAATGTGATAGCTAAAGTCAGCTAGGGTTTTTTTGTTTGTTTGTTTGTTGTTTTTTGTTTTTTATTGTTTCTCTATGTAGCCCTGGCTGTCCTTGAATTCTCTTTGAAGACCATGCTGGCCTCAAACTCACAAAGATCCACATGCCTCTGACTCCCCCTGCTGGGATCACATAAGAATATTCTGCTTCCTTTTCTTCCAAGTCTTCTAGATAGATGTAGGCTAGAATCCTTCCTGGTAATCTACCACCTCATGGTGCTACAGAGATTATTAGAATTGGGTTAATCAAGATGTGAGAATTAGCCAGTAAGAGGCTTGAACTAATGGGCCAAGCAGCGTTTAAAAGAATACAGTTTCCTTGTAATTATTTCCGGGTAAATCAAGCCAATGGCTGGGAATCGCGTGATGAGAAGCGGCCTGCTGCTCCTCCTTACTACACATAAGTCTACCCCTAAATAAATAACTGTCTAGTATTCTCAATTCTGAGCTAGTGTGGGATTTCTTTTAAGCGTCCTTCATCAGTGAAGGGCGTTTGCATTAGACAAATACAAGTCAAATCAACAGACAATTCTGAGGTAAATTTACCATTTTCCCTAAAATATTCTTGAGATTGATGTTCTCATATTTATATTTCTAGATAAAGAGATCCAAGGAAAATGTCTCAGAATGGTATCTACCATGACTCCTATAAAGCTATATTGCTGCTCTGTAGTGAACATGGTCTCACTGCAGCTGTAATTACACTTGTAGTTTTGTCAGGTAAGTGACTTATTCCGAAGTATTCTGTTCACATTTACATTGTCGGTTATACTTATAAGTTGATACTGTATGGAAGGACTCATGCTAAGGACTCCAGAGAAAACATGCCAGAAATTTCTGTTCTGTGGGAACTTAGGGTCTAGCAGGAAGATGCACAGCACAGGTTGTGGTGTGCACAGGAGGCCAGGCTCAGCATCCCTGGGAAGTGGACATTCAGTAATTCTAGAGCAGTGGTTTTAAACCTTCCTAACACTGCAAACCTTTAATATAAATAGTCATTTTGTTGTGACCACCAATCATAAAATTATTTTCATTGTTACTTCATAACTGTAACTTATCTATTCAAGGCAGAGAAAAAGGAGAGAAAAACAAAGCAGAAATTCAAAAGGAGGCTGCTGTGGCTAAAAGGAAGTGAGAACAGTGAAGAGTAATATCATTGGGGAAGGTACAGGAAACCCCACCCCAATGACTCCTGGTTTCAGTTGATATCTTCAACCACGATCTGATGATAATAAATAGAAAATTCCAGAACATGTGATTCCTAAGCTTTTAGCTGGAGATTGTTCTGAATAATGTGATAAAAATCTTGAATAACTTTGCTGCCATAGCCAGAGAGTCATTTTGACCACATCAATGAATAATACACACAAGTCTAGACAGGACAAACATTTGCCATCAAGTCTTGGTCAGTGTAGCCTAAACTATTACATAGCTTAGAAAATAGTCAAATAAAAAGAAGGGATAGTCATTCTCACTGCCTGTTGCATTGGTCCTTTTCACTAAGGTCTTGTGGAACTGAGAACAGCTACAAAAATTCCCCATCACTAATGTGTGGGCAGTCATTTCTGGTATTTATGTCCCATCAGGTCACATATTTCCTGGAACCTACTAGACCTTTGAAATAGGAGCACATTCATTCTTACCTGTTAAATTTAGGAAAAGGCAAAGTTATAAAAGAAGAATATCTATGATTCTTCTAAAATGCCCTCTGAATACTTGCAGCCTTCAGAACTTCTTTTACATGCACACAGATACACAGACACACAGACACACACACACACAGAGAGAGGGGGAGGTAGCAAGACAGGGGGGAGAGAGAGAGATGACGCATTTACATCCATGTATATGTATGTATATAATCATTTTATTATAATAGATGTTTTATTATAATAAAACATCACACAGCTCCATTAACATGGGCTCTCAAGCACATGTTAAGTTTCAAACTCAGGTATCTCACCTAACTTCTACACAGTTAGGATAGCCACACTGAAGCTGTGGAGTTTCATTTCCGGTTTTAGACTTTATATGTCAGTTAAATGTAGTGCCTCAGAGTTTAAACTAGAAAACCAATCCTTTTCTAACAATTTTCATAACTTGTATACTCTTTGCTGCATCCTTTTCCTCCTTGTCACCTTAGGTCACTCTTCTTTGTTTTCCTTTCTATGTGTTATACCATGATCACACTCACAGCTCTTCACACTGTGCATCTCAGGCTGGGATTGCATGTGACAGAGAACATGGGTCTCTTTATTTCAAGTTTATGTGACTAAACGTAATATCCTACTTTCCCACACACTTTCCTACAAATTTCATTTTTCTTTAAGACTGAAATATTATTCAATTTTGGATGTGTTGCACATTATTATGTACTCATCAGTAGATGGGCATCCAGGCCAGGTCCCTTTCCTTCTGTTGTAAATAGGGCATCAAAAAACATGGAATGCTAGATGCTCTGTGGAAGGATGTGTTTTATCCATATATGACAAGGAGTGACATTGATAAGTCAGATAGCAGGTCTATTTTTATTTTCAATGAGGAACCTCCAAATTGCATGTATCAGTTTGTATTCCCACCAGCAGTGAATAAGTGTTCCCATTTCTGCACATGGTTCTAACATCTGTTGTCACATTTCTTCATGATGGTCATTCTGAAGGTCCTCTAAGAAAAACAACCAATGTGTGTGTGTGTTTGCATGTGCGTTTGTGTGAGTGTGGGGGGGGGTAGAGTTATAAGAAGGACCTGAACAAAGTTTTAGTATCCAAGACCTAATTTGACCATATTTTTGCAGTCTGGCATTTTTCTATAGTAAATCCAGGCAAGTGAGAAGTTCTTTTTGTATTATCAAGAAAAAAAGGAGCAAGTGAAGGAGGGTTAAGGGAAAGAAAGCTGTAGGATTCCAGGAATCAGGAACATCCTTAATTGAATGGTAGCATAGAAATTGTTTCCTTTCAGGGTTTGGTGTCTTTAGTCCCAGCACTCAGGAGGCATAGCCAGGAGGGTTAACTATATATTCTAGACAAGTGTGGTCTACAGAGGAGTACCCAAACCAGGAAGAGGGTAATAGTGATATTCTGTATCAAAACACAAAATATGAAGAAAAAGAAAATGTCATTTCCTCAGAGCCCACTGGAAGTTTCTGAATTGGGGACCTTCCTATTAGATGGACTCCCTCAGTGATCAGTTAGGAAAGTTACTGCCCAGCACACATCACACAACTGAGATTTGTATAGATAACCAAGACAGAAGACTTTGAAATGTTTATTATATTTCCTGAATTGTCTACATTCTGGTAGGTAAAGGAAAACTGGTCACTGAGTGCCCTGGACCTTGCTCTCCCACCTGCCCAACAGACTGGATTGCATTTGGAAGTCAATGTTTTCATTTTTCTGAATACACAAATAACTGGACATCCAGCCAGACCTTCTGCATGGCACTAGCGGCTCATCTAGCTCTATTTGACAGTCTTAAGGAGCTGGTAAGAAAGGAACAGAAATTGGTTTGTTGTTTGTTATGCTGAGTATATAATTCATTGAAATATTTAACATAAGTCTGAAACATGAGGACGAATTCTACCCCAGACACTGGGGGACATAGGAACACATTGATGTATGTGATTTTCTGATGTTATTGCTTCTGACTAAAACCCTGAGGCATTCTATAGACTGTTGATCATATGGTGTTCATCATCAACCTGTAATGTCAATCATAAAAACTACTGAGATACTTGGTGGTCATAAAACCTTCACCAAAACTGTCAAGTATTGTATACTAAAGGTGACCACTGTTAATAACTGCAAGGACAGACTTAACAAGGGACTTTCCCAGCCACAGTGGGACAGGTAGAAATTCATATACTTTGAAATGTAGATGAAAATACATGCATTGAGAACTGAGGGCTATTATGGCTCCAAGGTTGGTGACCCTCTGTTACACCCTGTTACTTTCTCAAAAGGAGTCTGTAGGGCAAAGACTCAAGGGCCATCTGAAACAGAGAGATACATTTTTGTTTTGTTTTCTGTGTTTTATGACAGAGGAGATACAATAGTGATTCTGACCACTGGATCGGCCTGCACAGAGAGCCACCAGAGCACCCTTGGATGTGGACAGACAACACCGAATATAACAACTTGTGTGTTTGTAAATCACTTTTCATTCTACTGTGTTCATGAGTTGTGATTGTGTGAGCTGTGACTATAAGAGAGGAAAGCCTGAGTCATGTGGAGCCAACTCTACAGGAAAGTTAGAAAAATAAACCCCTAGTTTGATGGAGTATCTCAGAACTAGGGTGTGTGTTTATATATAATAGATAATTCACAGGAAATTCCACATCCTACAAATATAATTTTTTCCTGTGTGTTCCTATTTAATAGCCATTATTGAAAACATTTTCTTAGTTTGATGTCTGCTGAAATCCTTAGCTTGATGATGGTATCTGGGGTAGATGCAGTCTGTTCTATCACCAACTGAAAACTTGATGATAAACACCCTTATTGGCTGTTTATAGAACTACAGATGGGGAGTAAGGACTCTGAATCACAAGGAAACCACTGCAGAACTGCTGGATAGAATGTGTCTGATAGCTGTGTGCACAGCTACACCTGTTCACAGAAACAGAGAATCCAGGGACATTGAGAGCCTCTTCTGAAGTCTCATCATCAAAGAGCACTAAGACAATTCCTGGATGTAGACATAGCCATTTCAAATGGAGCCATTTAATGGAAAATTTAAGACACAGACTTACTCACATATATCATTAAGGACATGTCAGAAATTTACTAAAAATTGAATTTTCCTCATTTAATACATGTGTAAAATACTTAAGACAAAATTGAAAAATCGCCTTTCTGAGGCCATACATGGCAGCAGTTCATTTTCACATGACATCAAGCACCAGTCAAACGCCTTCTATACACATTATAGGATCAATTTTGAAGAATGATAAAGATGTAGTGTTCAAATTGAATTCCAAGAATGTAAAGGATGCTAGGTCTAACTGGTAAAGGTGGTTCTTCATGAACTCTGCCTTTCTTTGATTCTTATTACAAATTAGCAGTGAAGATGGATGAGATTTTGTTGCTGGATTGAATCAGTGTCAGTCTGTGCAGAAATTGTACATGTTTGTTGTTTTAGGGATACTATCCGAGGAGGAGAAGATTATGCCTACCTGAGTGACAGTGGAATCAGCAGTGGCAGGAGCTACATACATAGGAAATGGATTTGTAGCAAGCCTAAAGTTACTCTTTCCAAGGGCCAGGGATTTTAAATCCAGGGTAGGGTAAGGAACGTGCCAGAGCATGCCTGAGAAAAAGAAGATCTCCAGTTTCTGCTCCACTCCTCATCTGCTAAAATCATCATCAAAATCCTATGATAATATGTGTTGACAGCAAAGATGAAATTTCACTGCGAGGAATATACATTAGATGGGTGTGGGAAATCGTTCTGTATATGTGTTGCTTTTATTAATAAATAAAGAAGCTTCCTTGGCCTATGTAGGGCAAAGAAGATTTCAGAAGAAAAAACTTAACTTAATGCTGGGAGAAAGAAGGCAAAGTTACGAGACACTATGTAACTGCCCGTAGGAGACAGACACGTGGGAAACTTGCCAGTAAGTCACAGCCATGTGGTGATATGCAGATTAGGAGAAATGAATTAGTTTAAGATGTAAGAGCCAGCCAATATGAACCTAGAGTAAATAGGCCAAGCATTGGTTTAATTAATACAGTTTCCATGTGGTTATTTTGGACCTAAGAGGCTGGGAATGAATGACCAGCCTACCCCAACAAATTGGTGTGCCAATGTGGTCAACTGTATCACTGTAAAACATGAGAAAGCTTAAAAAGTAATTCTAGATACAAAAGAAGGTAGTTAAGCATAGTTTTTGATAGCAGCATTTTCTTGGGTAGGTTCTGTTGGCTAGAGAGAGACAGAATTTCTTTAAAATACTCTCTTTGCTAGCAGAGGCATAATTCCTTTTAAATGGTTCTTACTGATTCAGCAGAAAGAAAGAAAGAAAGAAAGAAAGAAAGAAAGAAAGAAAGAAAGAATAAACAAACAGACAAACACAGTTCAAACTGGTGGCTTCCTGGGCCATGCTACCAGCATAAAATCTGACTTTTTCAGGAGGCCAAAAGCTTGAATAAGGTTTGTGGACAGCGTGCTGCAAGTTACTTGGTGGCAGCATGGGCCAACTCTTACCAGAGTTGAGGTGATGAGTGTGGCTCCCACCCAACAGCCTCAGAGGCAGTGAATGGACTGCCATGTTGAACTGGGCAGAGCCAAAAAGCAAAGTATCCTTTTGGTTAGCATTTTAAGAAGCACTCCTGTACAGAAAACAGTTTGAGATATACAATAAGACAGTTTCATACATAAAAGACCTCTAAATGAGACACAGTGTGTATAAAAAAATTTATATAGGCTTGAGAGAGAGAAGAAAAAGAGTAAAAAAACAGTAAATATAATATAAACAGTCAGACATCTATAGATTAAAGGAATAAATATAATAAAATAAATATTAAACTTATAGAAAATTTAATAGAGTAAGAAAAATAAGCCACATAAAGATGGAATATACATAGAGAGTCTGGATTATATATTATTGTATTTTCTTTGAATTTTTGACTGTGAAGGAACTAAGTACAGAGAGACATTTGATTGTACAGGCTGCTTAGATAAACCAACATATATATTTTAAAGATACCTTGACTTCAGAATTTAGGTCTAAGGTTTTGTTGCTTTAGAAAAGAGGTTCTTCTTTTGTTTCCATAGAAGATGAGAACCTACAGATTTCTTCCAGACTAATGTGGTTTGATGGACCAAGACTCCCCTAAAGATCACAATAAACACCCCAAAAATTACTTCACAAAACAAAAAGCAGAAAGGAGTTTGGAGAGAATTATGCTCAAATTCCCCATTATTGTAAATAGACATTTTACATTTAAAGGGGGATATTCTATAGAGACAGATACTTTAAAGTGGTGTATCTTAGGTTATTGCTAAAAAAAACCTTTAAGGTCAATATATATATATATTGACCTTAAAGTATATATATATATATATATATATATATATATATATATCTTAATTAAGGTATTGTATTTGTGCATCTCATTTAAAATTTAATATATAATCAAGAAATATAGGTTAATAAAGAGTCATCAATAATAGTCAAGCTTGTAGTCATGTTAATTAGGTTTTCTAAATACACAGAGATATATTTCATTTAGATAGGGACTCTTCTAATCTTTCAGAGACCATCAGAATAAGGCATTTAAAATGTTTTAAGAAATTAGGACTTTTCACGACAATGAGATACATCAGTTCCCGGCAGTACCAATAACTTCAAGAGGAAGATAAGTACCAAAGAGGCTCCTTATATAGATTGCTGGACATTTGGGTAAGAACCTCCTCTTGCCTAGAGTGCTTCATGTTATGCTGTATGAACTTGACTTGCAGGATCCCAAATAAATGACTGCTAAACTTTCCTAAAGGTGATAACATCTTTTGGTGTTCCTGCTTCATGAAAGAGTCTGCCAGACATTCTGCAGGACACAGAAGAAAGCAACTGATGGACTTTGCCATTACGATGCAGAACAGATCTTCAAATTTCCTGCTTCATGGAACAGTCTGCTGAATACTATGAGTCTGTACGCTGAAGATGGATGCTCAAATGTCACAGAAGAACTTTGGGTGATTATCAAGGCAACAAGATGTCTCTGTCAATTCTGGAATTTTGGAAGTTGCTTACAAAGAACTTCCTGTAAACTTAGGTAAAATTATATTTTTCTGTGTTCTCTGATGGAGTTGAAAAATAGATAGTTATAATTACAGTTTTCCTTAATTATGATAAAAGATAGTTAATGTAAATATTGTAACTGTAAGTCTTGCTTGATACCTGTTTGGTTATATGTAATTTTACTATGTCAAAGTTAAAACCTTCCTTTTTATTTAGACAGGAAAGGGAAAATGATGTAAGAGGTTCTTCTGTATATGCATTGCTTTTGATGTTTAATGGAAGATGTTTTGGCCTGTGATAGGGAATAATAAAGCTAGGTAGGAAAACTAAACTGACCACTGGGAGAAAGAAGGCAGACTCGGGGATATGCCATGTAGCCACCAGAGGGGAAACATGCAAGCTACCAAACCAGGAATTTACCAGTTAGTCACAGCTCAGTGGTGATACACAGACTAATAAAAATGAGTTAAGTTAATATATAAGAATTAGCTGGAAATTCACTTAAGCTATTGGCCAAACAGTATTGCAAATAATACAGTTTCTGAGTGGTTATTTCTGGTCTAGGCAGCCTGGAACAAACAAGTGTCCTTCCTCAATGATGGTATAATTCATGGGCAGACAGTACACAGAGAGAGAAAAAAACAGGTTTGAGAAACACAGAAAATTCAATCTGATAAAAATTTCTTCAGATGAAAAGCCTATAAAAGACTAAGACAAGTGACTAGTTTTCAAGATTCACAAATCACAGAGAAAGATCAACTTATGCTGATAGAAAGAAACAGCAAAACATTTTACAGCCCAATAAAGGAAAAGAATACTTGTTAAACTAAAGAACCACAGATTTATAGAATGCTTATGACATAATTTGATTTTTTCTGGGTATGTATATAGTATGTGTGTGTGTGCACACTGTGTCACATGTGTGTGAATGTGGAGGGAAGAGTTTCATATCTAGTGCCATTATTTATCAGGTTTTATTTCACTTACTGGGGCAGGATCTCTCAGTGAACCCAGAAATCACTGAGTCCATTAGTCTAGTGAGTTATCTTGCTCCAGAATTTGTGTCTCAACATCAGAAGCACTGGGGTTATAGATGGGCTGCCATATCTACCAGGCCCTTACAATGGTGCTGGGGATCTGAAGTTTGATCCTACTGCTTACACAGCAGATGGTTGACCTACTGAACCTTGGTTCCAGTTCCTGGACTAAGTATTTTTAAAACTTGTCATAAAGATGTTAATGGACACCACAGAGAACAAATGTAGGAAATCAATGGATGCCAGTGAAGATGTAGAAACTAAATAAACCAAACAGAAATATGGAATAAAAAATAAAATAACAGATTTGAAAAAAAATAAGTTATTTTCAAGCAAGGATGTGGAAGAGAGCTTAGGAAAGAGATAAAGTATAATGTGTGTTAACCATAAGTAAGAATGTATGAGAGAGCCTTATGGAAACTCAGTAACTTGTAAGCTAATTTAAAACTGGTGGTTATTAAAGGAGGTTGAACTGAGGAATCTTACAAGTGTGGACAATGCTTGGGTTATTAAATCAATATCTCAGTTTCAAATATGGGATATCCTACAAGATACTTGTATGGGAAAATCCAGTGGTTCACAAAATTACAAAAGATATTGGCATTATTTTTTAAAGATTGTCCACCATTACTATATTACAAGACCTTATTAGTGAACATACCATATAGTTTCAGGACACAAAAAACAGTCTGGAGTTGACGAGAAAACCTCCCAGCTGCCGGTAAGAATTCATAATGCTGGAAAGAACTTTGCAGGCTGCTGAGAGAGAAGCCGTCAATCGACCAGCCCTGCAACACCAACCAGTCCCACAAGATGACTGCTGGTGCAATACTGATATGAAGTTTATGGGGATAAACAACTAGATTCTGGTTAGATTTGAGGCTTCCTTCATCACAGAAGAGAATTAATGCCTGGTTTTGGAAATGGGTTTTAACTCATAGCTATGAAGGCCCTAAGGAAGACCCACTCTTCTAGTTTTGGTAAATGTCCATGATATCAGACTACCATCTAAATATCTATGTTTGTAGCCATCTGTTTTCCACGTTGGTCAGAAAAGGTTTTTTGCAGTGGGCCCAAGATGAATGAGCAGGGGTCTTATAAAAGCAAAACAGACAAATTCAGCACTTTCCTTGGGGTAGCTGAGTTAGCTGTTGGCAAGCATGGCAGGACATTAACTTTAAGTAAATGGCAAAATAATCTCACCAAGTGTTTTTATTTAATAGGAGATCAGAAATCCTTGTGATTACAGAAACAGAACAGGACAGGTTAGAAAGAGTTCACGTTAAATACTGACCTCCATTTTACCCTAAAGTCAGGCCAGGATATAGCAAAGATTTTCTTGCTTCAGTATAATACCATAAAATTTTAGTGGAGTTTGGATGAAGAAGCCACAGCCACTGGGCAAGGGCCATAGAAGCCAGACCCAGGCCCTTGCTGAGGTAGGAGTTGAAAGTACTTCAGTCTGTCTTTTTCCCTGACCACTAGCATTTCCATGTTGTCAGTGCCTGCCTGGACAAGCTGAGTTGCAAGCTCCTGCTGGACTGAGACAAAGGCAGAGCCAGAGCAGCTCATGGCCTATAACTCCCTTCACTGAATTCTGTGCCTGAAGACCCATCCCCATCACTGAAACATCATGGAATCATAACTTGCTGTGCCCTCCATCTGGTTGGAGAAGTCGGATGACCCTAACTTTGCTGCTATCTTGGAGATGTTCTTTTGGGTTATCATTTGGAAGCAGTCTGGCTGGGCTGGTGGGTGATAATTTAAATAGTAGAGTAGAGGTAGGGGCCAAAGAAATCCCTGATAATGCATTACTTGGAAGTTGTACATCCACCTTCTGGGTCCCCTGTAGAGCAGAGTGGTTAGGGGAAGGTTCTGGTTGAGATTCATCTGGTCTGCTTCTTTTTTGAGAATGTCTCAGGTACACTACCCCCAAACAAGTCAGCCAGGGTCCCTGTACCTGGGCAAGGACCTCCTTTGTAATCTGTAGGATGAGGTGTCCTCCCCCTGTCTTCCTCCTCTGTTTTGTTTCTTGAGGGAGGAAAAACTGAGTCCCATTAGAATCAGCAGAGTCCTCAGGGATTGGAGGCGGAGAGGGACGACTAGACCCACACAGATGGTCTCCTCATATTTCTTTATTCTGCTCTATCACACTGTGACATGAGTGCTGTATCCTTCTGAGAGTCACGTATCAAGTGAGTCTGAAACCAGCCACAGCCTCACAGTGAGAGCCTGTTTTCAAAATAAATACATAAGCCCTTCCTAGAACTAAAAGCACTTTGCCTTGTTGAATGATCATCAGAATTATCACCATTCTGATAATTATGTTTGCGATACACTTTATTCCATGTCTCAATCCCCTCTCCCAAAACCAACTTCTGTTTCTCCAATAAAGTTTCCTGTGCAGGTGTTCTGCTAGAAGGGTATGAACAACTTGATAAACACGATTGAGATACCAACGGGCTTGTTTGAATCTGCCCAAGATTGAAAGCATTAATTCTTCTGCTCTGATTTCAATTTCAGTCTTGCTGTAGCTGAGATTCGCCTCAGAGATGTGTGCTTCCATGACTCAAAGTGCTTCCATGAGCATGCTAGAGACAGAACCCACTAGCGCAGATCTCCAACAGGAAGGAGAAATTGGTATGTATTTGATGCAATAAGAATCAAAATAAAAGAGGATCGAGGAGCTTCACCAGAGTCTCACAGAGAAATAGAACCTGTCATTCTGGGTCTCTGGAGAAGTGGAGATGCTTGGAGGCCTCTTGCATATTAATTACTCTATCTGAGTATATAATACTCAACTATTTCTGAGCAAGAGAAATGAGCAAGGAATCAATTTATAAGAGCCTAAAACATACTTTTTGTTCAGTTGGATTTTTAGGTTTTGTTTGATTGTTTTGTTTGTTTTTGGTGTGTTTGTGTGTGTGCCTTCGTGTACGCCTATGTGCATGCCCAATTGTGTATACATGTCTGTCTGCCTGCATGCATGCATGTATGAGTACCTGCCTACCTGCCTACCTGTCCAGGCGCCCGTGTGTGCACGTGTGTGTGTGTGTGTGTGTGTGTGTGTGTGTGTTTATCTTTAGCTTTCTAGTCTACTGTGTCTGGTAATTTGAACTCTGGTGAGTTAAGAAAGTTGCTGTAGACCATGCTCCTTATGTCTCAGAGTGAAGGAAACTCTAACAGCACAGGTTTCAACATGCACAGCTAAGGAAGTTCCCTGTGAGCTGGGGCCTGGGGTTTGCAGATCCAGTGTGATTCAAAGACAATCTGGGAGGCATAGCAGAGGTTGGACCCCTTACTCAAGCAAATCTGGTATTTCTGGTTCATGGAAATTTATGGAAATGGAGAATCCTGTGGAATTTCTGTTAAACTGTCTTCTGTATTTGGAAACCAATTGTTTCATTCTTTTATTTTTCTTCCTTTAATCCCTCTTCCTTACTTTAAATTTTGTTTGCTTACTTGTTTGTTTTAATGAAAGAATATGGACTTTCTGGAAAACAGTGTTCATAATTACCAAAAAAACTACTCAAGGTCATGAAGAATGTAGATATTTTTCAGCTCAGTCAAATAGTCCCATATCTGAAACCATTTTCATCCTACCTACAAATAGAATCACATTCTTGCCCATATTTTGAAGAGAAAAGGTAGCTAAGGCAGATAATTTAATGTCTTATGACAGGACACAATGGTGTATCATGTCTACCCAGGACAAGAAGCAGGTTCTGTTCATCTGAGAGGAAGAAATAGACTTCAAAGGAGCACTGATATTTCCAATGGCCTTAAAGACTACTGTAGCATTGCCTGCTCAAGATTCTCCAAGATTATTTACATTATGGGCTAGGCCTGAGGAACTGAGATCGTGTGTTTCTGCTAGGAAGATCTAGGGGTCCATTTCTAAAGCTGCTCAGCAGACAGGCTTAGTGTCAGTTTTAGGCTTATGCACAGCACTCACACAGGGAGCTCTCTTGGAAGAAATGAAACAGAGACTCAGTTACTTCTGAACTCTGACCTGGAGATAACCAAAGACATTTCCTATTTCAAAGAAAATTGGAACAGCTCACCATTGGGACCTGTGCTTCTAAATCTGTTTGTCCCATTTCTGTCTCCTATCCTGAACTAAAAAAATCATTCAATCCTCTGTCAGTTTCCTAAGTGTACACTGAGACTCTGTTATCTTGGAATTTTGAAAAATTGAACAAAATGTGATGGTTAAAGTCAGCTGAGGGTTTTTGTTTGTTTGTTGTTTTTTGTTTTGTATTGTTTCTCTGTGTAGCCCTGGCTGTCCTAGAATTCTCTTTGTAGACCATGCTGGGCTGAAACTCACAGAGATCCACATGCCTCTGACTCCCCAGTGTTGGGATCACATAAGAAAACTTCTGTTTCCCCTTCATCCAAGTCTTTTGTAGATGAGGACATCATTTATGAAGCAAGACCTTCTGTGAAATGCTGTAGAAAATCCTATAGCCAATGGTCCATAAGTTACCCACCCAAGAGGTGTGGCCTCTTTTACTATTTATGCCAAAGTAAAGCATGCATCTGCTCTTCTGTCACAGCTGTAGGATAAGGTTTCTGTTCTCTGTTCTCACAAAGGACTCTGATTCATAAGTCTACCCCTAAATAAATAACTGTCTATTATTCTCAATTCTGAGCTAATGTGGGATTTCTTTTAAGCAACCTTCATCAGTGAAGGGCATTTGCAGTAGAGGAACACAAGTCAAATCTACAGATGATTCTGAGGTAAATTTACCGTTTTCCCTAAAATCTTCTTGAGATTAATGTTCTCATATTTATATTTCGAGATAAAGTGCTCCAAGGAAAACGTCTCAGAATGGTCTCTACCATGACTCCTGTAAAGCTATACTGCTGCTATGTACTGAACATGGGTCTCACTGTGGCTGTAATTACACTTGTAGCTTTGTCAGGTAAGTGACTTATTCTGAAGCATTCTGTTCACATTTACATTGTCGGTTATACTTATAAGCTGATACTGTATGAAAGTACTCATGCTAAGGACTCCAGAGAAAACACGCCAGTAATTCCTGTTCAGTGGGAACTTAGGGTCTAGCAGGAAGATGTACAGGACAGGCTGTGGTGTGCACAGCAGGCCAGGCTCAACATCCCTGGGAAGTGGATATTCAGTAATTCTAGAGCAGTGCTTTTAAACCTTCCTAACACTGCAAACCTTTAATATAAATTCTCATTTTTGTGGTGAACCCCAATCATAAAATTATTTTCATTGTTACTTCATAGCTGTAACTGTGTTACCATTGTGAACTGTAATGTAAACATCCAGTATTTCCTATGGCTTAGACACATGTCATGTGGGGTATCTATTCAAGGCAGAGAAGAAGGAGAGGAAAACTAAGCAGAGATTCAAAAGGAAGCTGCTGCAGCTAAAAGGAAGTGAGAACAGTGAAGAGTAATATCGTTGGGGAAGGTACAGGAAACCCCACCCCCATGACTCCTGTTTCAGTTAATATCTTCAACCACAATCTGAAGATATTAAATAGAAAATTCCAGAACCTGTGATTTCTAAGCTTTTAGCTGAAGATTGCTCTGAATAATGTGATAAAAATCTTGAATAACTTTGCTGCCATTGCTAGAGAATCATTTTGACCACATCAATGAATAATACACACAAGTCTAGACAGGACAAACATTTGCCATCAAGTGTAGTGTAGCCTAAACTATTACATAGCTCAGAAAATAGTCAAATAAAAAGAAGGGACAGTCATTCTCACTGCCTGTTGCATTGGTCCTTTTCACTGAGGCCTTGTGGACCTGAGAACAGCTACAGAAATTTCCCATCACTAAGTGTGAGCAGTCATTTCTGGTATTTAATATGTCCTGTCAGGTCACATATTTCCTGTAACTCACTAGACCTTTGAAAGAGGAGGGCATTCATTCTTATCTGTTAAAGTAAGGAAAAAACAAAGTTATAAAAGAAGAATATCCATTATTCTTCTAAAATGCCCTCTGAATACTTGCAGCCTTCAGACCTTCTTTTACATGCACACAGATACACAGACACACAGACACACACACACACACACACAGAGGGGGAGGGAGCAAGACAGGGGGGAAGGAGAGAGATGACACATTTACATCCATGTATATGTATGTATATAATCATTTTATTCTAATAGACTCAGATTAAAACATCACACAGCTCCATTAACATGGGCCCTCAAACACATGTTAAGTTTCAAACTCAGGTATCTCACCTAACTGCTACACAGTTAGGATAGCCATACTGAAGCTGTGGAGTTTCGGTTATGGTTTTAGACTTTATATTTCAGTTAAATGAAGTACCACAGAGTTTAAACTAGAAAACCAATTCTTTTCTAACATTTTTTCATAACTTGTATGCTCTTTGCTGCATCCTTTCCTTGCTTGTCACCTTACGTCACTATTCATTGTTCCTTCTATGTATTACCACTACGATCACACTCATAGCTGTTCACACTGCATCTCAGTCTGGGATTGCATGTGACAGAGAAAATTGGTCCCGTTCTTTCTAAGTTTATGTGACTTCACTTAATATCATACTTTCCCACACACTTTCCTACAATTTCATTTTTCTTTAAGGCTAAAATATTATTCAATTTTGGATGTATTCCACATTATTATGTACTCATCAGTAGGATGGGCATCCAGGTCAGGTCCATTTCCTTCCATTGTAAATAGGGCAGCAAAAAACATAGAAGGCTAGATGCTCTGTGGAAGGATGTGTTTTCTCCATATATGACAAGGAGTGACATTGATAAATCAGATAACAGGTCTATCTTTATTTTCAATGAGGAACCACCAAATTGCATGTATCAGTTTGTATTCCCACCAGCAGTGAATAAGTGTTCCCATTTCTGCTCATGGTTCTAACATCTGTTGTTACGTTTCTTCATGATGGTCATTCTGAGCTCCTCTAAAAAGAGCAAGCAATGTGTGTGTGTGTGTGTGTGTGTGTGTGTGTGTGTGTGTGTGTGTGTGGTAGAGTTATATTAAGGACTTGAACAAAGTTTTAGTATCAAAGACCAATTTTGACCATATTTTGCAGGCTGGCATTTTTCTATAGTAAACCCAGGCAAGTGAGAAGTTTGTTTTGTATTGTCAAGAAAAAAAGGAGCATGTGAAGGAGGGTTAAGGGAAAGAAAGCTGGAGGATTTCAGGAATCAGGAATATCCTTAATTGACTGGTGGCATAGAAATTATTTCCTTTCAGGGTTTGGTGTCTTTAGTCCCAGCACTCATGAGGCACAGCCAGGAGGGTTAACTATATATTCTAGACAAGTGTGGTCTACACAGGGATATCCAAGCCAGGAAGGGGGTCATAGTGAGATTCTGTATCAAAACACAAAATATGAAGAAGAAGAAGGAAAAATATATCATTTCCTCAGAGCCCACTGAAAGTTTCTGAATTGGGGACCTTCCTGTTAGGAGGACTTCCTCAATGATCAGTTAGGAAAGCTACTGCCCAGCACACATCACACAACTGAGATTTGTATAGATAACGAAGACAGAAGACTTTGAAATGTTTATTATATTTCCTAAACTGTCTACATTTCAGTGAGAAAAGAAAAACTGGTCACTGAATGCCCTGGACCTTGCTCTCCCACCTGCCCAACAGACTGGATTGGATTTGGAAGTCAATGTTTTTATTTTTCTGAACACACAAACAACTGGACATCCAGCCAGACCTCCTGTATGGCACTAGCGGCCCATCTAGCTCTATTTGACAGTCTGGAGGAGCTGGTAAGAAAGGACCAGGAATTGGTTTGTTTTTTGTTATGTTTAGTATGCAATTCCTTGAAATAGTGAGCATAAGTCTGAAACAGGATGAAGCATCCTACCCTAGACCCTGGGGGACATAGGAGCACATTGATGTGTGCTATTTGCTGATGTTATTGATTCTTACTGAAACCCTGAGACATTTTAGAGACTTTTTATAATGTGGTGTTCATCATAAACATGTAATGTCAAACATACAAACTACTGAGATACTTGGTGATCATAAACCATTTACCAAAACTGTCAAGTATTGCATACTAAAGGTGGGCACTGTTAATAACTGCCAGGATAAGGTTAATAAGGGACTTTCCCAGTCACAGTGGGACAGGTAGTCATCCATATACGTTGGATTATAGATGGAAATGCATCCACTGATATCTGAAGGCTATTATGGCTCCAAGGTTGGTGACCCTCTGTTACACCCTGTTACCTTCCCAGAAGGAGTCTGTAGGGCAAAGACTCAAGGGCTATCTGAAACAGAGGGACACATTTTTTCTTTGCTTTCTGTGTTTTATGACAGAATTTTCTGATGAGATATAATTGTGATTCTGACCACTGGATCGGCCTGCACAGAGAGTCACCAGAGCACCCTTGGATGTGGACAAACAACACTGAATATAACAACTTGTATGTTTGTAAACCACTTTTCCTTCTACTGTGTTCATGAGTTGTGATTGTGTGAGCTATAACTATAAGAGAGGAAAGCCTGAGTCATCTGGAGCCAACTATACTGGAAACGTAGAAAAATAAACCCTTAGTTTGAAGGAGTACCTCAGAGGTAGGGTGTATACTTATATGTAATAGTTAATCCCCAAGAAGTTCCACATCCCTACAAATTTAATTTTTTTCTCGGTGTTCCCATTTAATGGCCATCATTTTCAAAGTGTTTACTTAGTATGATGTCCATTGAAATCTTTCACAGGATTATGGCATCTGGGGTAAATGCCGTCTGCCCCATTACCAATTGAAAATTTTTCCTTGATGATAAACACTGCTGTTGGCTGTTTACATAAATGCAGATGGGCAGTGAGGGCTCTGAAACCCCAATAAACCACTTTAGAGCTGCTGGATAGGACTAGTCAGACAGCTGTATGCACAGATGCACCTGTACACAGAAGCAGAGACTCTGGGGACATTGGGAGCCTCTTCTAAAGTCTTACCATCAAAGAGCACTAAGACAATCCTAGATGTGGACAGAGTCATTTCAAATGGAGCCATTTCACTGAAACAGTAAGACACACCCAGTCACATCCATCATTCAAAAATTTACTAACAATTGGATTTTCCCCACTTCTATACTTGTGTGAAATACTCAAGACAGAATTTAAAAATTGCCCTTTTGAGGCCACACAGGGCAGCAGTTCATTTTAATATGACATCAAGCACCAGTCAAATGCCTTCTACACACTATACAAAGTTGATTTGGAGAAAGGATAAAGATGTGGTCTTCAAACTGAACTCCAAGAATATAAAAGATGTTCGGTCTAACTAGTACAGGTGATTCCTCATGGACTCTTCCTTTCTCTGATTCTTATTACAAATTAGCAGTGAAGATGGATGATATTTCGTTGCTGGATTGAATCAGAGTCAGTGTTGCAAAATTGTGTGTGTTTGTTGTTTTAGGGCTCCTATCCGAGGAGGAGGAGAATGTGCCTACCTGAGTGACAGCAGAATCAGCAGTGGCAGGGGCTACACACACAGGAAATGGATTTGTAGCAAGCCTAAAGCTACACCCTACAAGGGCCAGGGATTTTAAATGCAGGGTAGGGAACGTGCCAGAGCATGCCTGAGAAAGAGATGCTCTGTGACCTCTTATCTAATGTTGCTGATCCACTCCTGATCTACTACAATTATCAGTAAAATTCAAAGAGAATATGTGTTGACAAAAAAATTAAAATTTCACTGAGAGGATTATATGTAAGGGTTCTTGGTAAAGCACTGATGGTTTTAAATTAAATAGGTATTTTGTCGGAGCCCGTGTGGGTCCAACACAGATTCCCTAACTGGACTGGAGCAGAGTCACGAGGAATAAACCAACACAGCTCACACAGTCATCATGGAAGGGCCAGATCTCTCTCCAAAGATCTCTCATTTATTCTCCAAACAGCTTATATAACCTCACATCAATAGAGCAGAAACACATTAGGCTGTTTTCTAGGCAACCTGGTGCCTGGGCTCAGGTCATGTCCACATCTAGCAGTCAGGTAGGCCATGAATTAGCATCTCTATAAGACATCCTCCAAATTACAAAGGAAGGAAGCACCGAACCTCTAAACTCTTAAGTCATCAGCTTCAGTCAACATCTCTTCTCAGGTAATCAACATTCTAACAAAAGAAACTAGGAGCAGGCATCCTGGCTATTGTTATGGCAGAGACAGCTCAGAGTTAGTGATCAGCTCAGACAGGGCTAATGGCTCTTGTGCCATACCAAAATATGGGCCTACAATCCACTCTCTCTTATTAATTTTAATAACCCCTGTGCTTCTGCAACAGGACAGATAAGTCACGCCTGATGTGGGCAAAGTCCTCTTCATTTACCCAAATTTTCCCATCATTGGAACAGGCATCATTTATGCCAGCCCTTGTCTTAGGCATCTGGGGAGAAGAAGCTTTAAACCCATCATTGAATGCCGACCTCTGTAAAGAGAAGAGATTAGTGGAGAGAAATGTACTTTTAGGCCTGTGTATCAGCCATATCTTGTCAGGGTGTATCACAATGCTTTATGAATAATTATGCTCCCAAAGACTATATCCTCCTATCTTAAAGGAGAGTAGAATCACCTGAGTTGAAAATGTTTTTTCACTGGTACAGAACATCATTTAGAGTTTACTTTCTAAGCATACGTATCAACTCAACATTCATCGTAACAACCTCTCTTTTAGCCAACTTTCAATCACAGCAATTTACAATCATGATTTTTTTTCACATCATCAGTCAATACTGATCTTTAAATTTTTTATACCGTAATTTCATATTTAGCCAGTTAAAACCAGCTCTCCCAATTTTCATAACTTCATGTTTAGCCAGTCAAAACCAACTCTCCAATTCTTCATAATTTCATATTTAGCCAGTCAAAACCAGCTTTCCCAATTATTGATAATTTCATATTTAGCCGGTCAATACCAGCTCTCCAAATTATTCATAATTTCATATTTAGCCGGTCAGTACCAGTTCTCCAATTATTTATAATTTCATAATTTTCTTTACCATAAATTCATATTCCTTTTCGTCATTACTGATGTATTTAGCACCATTGGTCATTACCAAATTTTTCCCATCACCTTATATGCAGCTGTAAATATCAGGCCATTACCGTTAAGAGTATAATACCATTTGCTGTTATTAAATCTCATTTTTAGTCTCTGTGTAGCTGTTAAACCCTTAGTCTGTCCCCTTGTTAAGTGAAGAGGGATTTTAGTCATACTTTATTTTGTATCTTTCTTTCCCTGAGGGGAAAGCTTAGGTCTTAGTTCTTAGGTTTAATATTTTATTCAAAATGAGTTCTGTTTTCTATTTCCATCCATTTGCCTGCAAACTTCAAGAAGTCCTTGTTTTTTACTGCTGAGTAGTACTCTAATATGTATATATTCTATACTTTCTTCATCCATTCTTCAATTGAAGGGCATCTAGGTTGTTTCCAGGTTCTGGCTGTTACAAACAATGCTGCTATGAACATAGTAGAGCATATACTTTTGTTGTATGAAAAGGCCTCTCTTGGGTATATTCCCAAGAGTGGTATTGCTGGGTCCATGGGTAGGTTGATCCCGAATTTCCTGAGAAACCGCCACACTGCTTTCCAGAGTGGTTGCACAAGTTTGCATTCCCACCAGCAATGGATGAGTGTACCCCTTTCTCCACAACCTCTTCAACAAAGGCTATCATTGGTGTTTTTGATTTCAGGCATTCTGACAGGTGTAAGGTGGTATCTTAAAGTTGTCTTGATTTGCATTTCCCTGATCGCTAAGGAAGTTGAGCATGACCTTAGATGTCTTTTGGCCATTTGAACTTCTTCTGTTGAGAGGTAAGCCAGACCCAAAAAGAGGAACATGGGATGTACTCACTCATATTTGGTTTCTAGCCATAAATAAAGGACATTGAGCCTATAATTCAGGTTCTTAGAGAAGCTAAATAAGAAGGAGAACCCAAAGAAAAACATATAGGCATCCTCCTGAATATTAACCTTCATCAGGTGATGAAAGGAGACAGAGACAGAGACCTACATTGGAGCACCGGACTGAAATCTCAAGGTCCAAATCAGGAGCAGAAGGAGAGAGAGCACGAGCAAGGAACTCAGGACCGTGAGGGGTGCACCCACACACTGAGACAATGGGGATGTTCTATCGGGAACTCACTAAGGCCAGCTGGCCTGTGCCTGAAAAAGCCTGGGTTAAAACTGGTCTCGCTGAACATAGTGGACAATGAGGACTACTGAGACCTCAAGAACAATGGCAATGGGTTTTTGATCCTACTGCACGTATTGGCTTTGTGGGAGCCCAGGCAGTTTGGATGCTCACCTTACTAGACCTGGAAGGAGGTGGGTGGTCCTCGGACTTCCCACAGGGCAGGGAACCCTGATTGCTCTTTGGGCTGACAAGGGAGGGGGACTTGATTGGGGGAGGGAGAGGGAAAGGGGAGGCAGCGGTGGGGAAGAGACAGAAATCCTTAATAAATAAATAAATAAATTAATTAATTAATTAAAAAAAATGAGTTCTGTGTCCCATAAATCGAGAACACTCAAATGTTTAGTTTGTATCTTAGTTCTGAAGCAACAGGTTTCACACCACAGCCAGCAGCAGAAACCGCAGTCAGCTCATCTCAGCAGGATGTCTTTGTCCAAAGTCTCCTTGCAGTGCTGCAAGTTGCAGGTCCAGATCAGGCTCCTCTCTGTGGGCTGGGTTACTGGATTCCTTCTGGAGCCGTTTTCTTTCTGTTCCTTCTGTTGTTCTTTTCGGAGACTACAGCTCCCAGAATCCTCCTGGATCACGGACAGAAGCGCGCGCATGCTCAAGGACATTCCTCCCAGGAACCCTCGCGTTCCCCGTTAAAACTGAGAGTCGCCTTAAGGCGCCCTCTCTTTCCCTTCTTCCCCGTTTTCCCCCCACCCTATCCTCTCGTGTGGCACACCCGAACCCACCTGTAGCCCTTTCCCCCATTAAAGACCCACGTGGGATCCACGTGTCTGCGTGTTCTTCCACCCCTCTCCCGTGTTCGTCTTGCGTCTCGTGTCTGTCCCTCCACACACACATCCGCGCGTTCTTTTCTTTTTAAAAGAACAAAATTGGTGCCGTGACTAGTGGTGCCGAACTGACTCGGGACTTCTCCGTTCCAGGCCTTCCACCTGAGGCCTGGGCTCCGGGCTTTTGGCGCCTCCCGGGGTCCGGCCCTCTCCCTGGACAAGAAGTCAGATCGAGGACTCCATCCGCCTCCGTCTGCTTACCACGGCCATCTCCGACCATCACCTACTAATTCGTGAGTTTTCTCCGCCGGCTCCCCTTTCCCATCACGCCTAGAGAAAGTCCGGCCAGCTTTCTCCGGTGCGTCCTGGGTTGGGTTCCGCATACCCTTTTCCTCCCCCCGAGCCTTCCTCCTGGTTAAACGTTGCTTTCGCCCGCCGCCGCCGGGGGTTCAGTGCCCCTGGCTGTCTCTTCTCTCTCCTTTCCTACCTTTTCCTGTCCTTTCCACGTGCGGGCTCGCCGTGCGAGCACCTCCGGCTGTTTGGTACAGCCCCAAAGGGCCTGCCGTCTCCTCCCAGCCGGGTCTACCCCTAGACCCGACTTTGCTGGGTTTTGGGTCGGTCCGGCCCATAAAACGGCCTTCCGGTCCTACGGGGACGCCTGAGGTCGGAACTGCTGTTTGCGAACGAGCACCTTCGGGCGCTTTCCGGCGGGCGATTTCACTGTTTAGCTATGGGTGCTAGGCATTCTAAGACAGTCCCCCCTAATTCCCCACTCGGTCAACTTCTGGAATCTCTAAAGCCCCATGCTTTGATTTCATCCATTAAATTGAACAAGCTGGCGCGCCTCTGCTCCAAGACTTGGCCCCGTTATAAACTACAGAGTGATCTCCGCTGACATTCTGAGATGTCTCTCTCTCCAAGAAGCTCTGGTTCCAGCTCCTCCGATTCGGTTTCGCCTCGTTCTTCCCGCAGCAGAAAGCAGCGTAAACAACTAACAGTTTCCTTCTGCCACAGGCAGCCGGACTCGGATTCCTCTGTTTCTCCTCCCCGCCCTACCCCGCCCCCTCGGTCTTCCAAAACCCCCTCAGGCCCTAACCCTGCCCGCCAGCTTGCGCCGACCTTTACCCCGCCCCTCACGCATTCGCGCTCGGATCAAGCCAAGCCAGCAAAAGTGTTACCGTTGAGAGAGGTTGCTGGGGCGGACGGTCTCGTGAAAGTTCACGTTCCCTTTTCCTTAACAGAGCTCTCCCACGTAGGAAAGTTACTCGGGTCATACACTGCTGACCCCACCACTTTCATAAAAGAATTCCAATATTTAACTCAATCTTATGACCTAACCTTTCATGATATATATACAATTTTATTTAATAACCTGCTCCCTGAGGAGCGCAGGCGGGTCTGGGAACAGGCAAGACAGTACGCTGATGAGGTACACCAAACTCTGGCCTCCCACCCTCCGGGGGCGGAGGCGGTGCCAGACCAGGAACCTCATTGGAATTACAATTCCCCCGGTGGGATTCTAGCCAGAGATCAGTTTTTAACCTGTCTCATGGTGGGACTTCGCAAGGCTGCCCTTAAACCAGTAAACTATTCAAAGATGGCAGAGATCTTTCAGGATACTAAAGAGAATCCTTCTGCATTTCTTGACCGACTAACCAAGGCTATGTTACAGTTTACAAACATGGATCCAGAATCTACCGAGGGTAGACAGCTCTTGATGTCTCACTTCATTAACCAGTCCTACTCAGACATCAGGGCAAAGCTTAGACGCTTGGAGAAAGGTCCCCTAACTCCACAGGCACAGCTTCTGGAAGCGGCTTTCAAGATCTACCATGCAAGGAACGACAAAGCCCGAAATCACTGTCATGTGATCACTGTGCCTGCCCGGCCAGCCGAGGTAATGGATTCCACCCGTCCTGTTCGCACTGCCCCCCCACCCCCCGGGGCACGTGAACCGCCGGGTCCATGCTTCAGATGCGGTAAGGCAGGTCACTGGGCAAAGGGGTGCCCCAATCCTCATCGCAACCCGAGGGGGCCCTGCCCGAGATGTCACAGGGAGGGTCACTGGTCCATGGACTGCCCTCGTGTGTTCGGTGATGCGGGGGCAACGGGCCCAGAGATTCCCCAGGCCGATTTATTGGGTCTGGCTCTAGAAGATTGACTGTCCCCGGGCTCCATGGACACCCCGACAGCTATGCCCATCTGCAACCAGGAGCCACGGGTACTAATTACCATATCAGGGCGTCTCATCTCCTTTCTCTTGGACACCGGAGCAACATACTCGGTTCTAAGAGAATTTTGGGGGGCGACCTTTCCCTCAAATTCCCCTATTGTCGGGGTAGGGGGACAGCCTTATCTACCTCATCAAACTCCACCTCTCAATTGCGTATTTAAAGGTATTTTTCTCACTCATTCATTCCTGGTGTTACCAACCTGCCCAGTTCCACTCTTGGGAAGAGACTTCCTGTCCAAATTGGGAGCCTTCATTTCCTTTGCACCCCCCACCCGCTTTGATCCAGATTCATCAGTGACGCAGCTGCTTCTTCTCCTGGCCCCGCGATCTTCTGATACTAACATGCCCTTTCCTCTTCCAGCTTCCCAGGTGGATCCTCTCGTGTGGGACACCCAGAATCCTGCCATCACTAAACATCACTCACCTGTCGTTATTCAATTAAAGAACCCCACCGAGTACATCACCCAAGCTCAGTACCCCCTCTCTTCCCAGAGCCTCAGAGGACTAAAACCTATAATTTCTGACCTTTTGAGGAAAAAGCTGCTTCGTCCCACCTCTTCCCCCTTTAACACCCCTATACTGGCTGTCAAAAAATCTAACGGAGCTTATCGTTTGGTTCAGGATCTTCGGCTCATCAACTCTGCTGTGGTGCCTTTACATCCAGTCGTTTCCAATCCTTTCACCCTTTTGTCTAATATTCCTTCAGGGACCTCCCACTTTTCAGTCTTGGACCTCAAAGATGCCTTTTTCTCTATTCCCCTCAGCCCTCAATCTCAGAACATCTTTGCTTTCACCTGGACAGACCCTGATACTAATTTCTCTACACAACTAACCTGGACTGTCCTCCCTCAGGGATTCCGAGACAGCCCACATATTTTTGGCCAGGCCCTGGCCTCTGATCTGCTCTCACTGTCCCTCCTCGAATCCAAACTAATTCTCTATGTCGATGACATCCTGCTTTGCAGCCCATCGTTGGAGACCAGCAGGACTGACACTGCTACCTTGTTAAACTTCTTATCCAAAAAGGGCTACAGAGTCTCACCCTCTAAGGCCCAATTGTCCACCACTCAGGTAACGTATTTGGGATTGACCATAACCCAAACACAAAAGGCTATTACTTTGGACAGGAAAAGACTAATTCAATCTCTTGCAGTTCCTTCCACCAAAGAAGAGGTTTTGTCATTTCTGGGAGTGGCTGGTTTCCTGCGTTCCTGGATACCCTCCTTCTCCCTCCTTGCCCGCCCCCTATATGAAGCAGCTCTCGGCTCTCTGCATGAGCCCCTTCTCCACCCCATCACCAAACCTTTCTGGAGACTTCAACAGGCCCTGACCCAAGCCCCAGCCCTCCATCTTCCGGATTTAACCCGCCCCTTTTCTCTCTACGTAGCAGAAAAGAAGGGCTATGCTCTGGGAGTCCTAGGTCATCAACTGGGACCATCCTTCGCTCCTGTAGCTTACCTGTCAAAGAAGATGGACCTCACCACTCGGGGCTGGGCACCCTGCATACGTGCCTTGGCAGCTGCTGAACTTCTTATTCGTGAGTCAAAAAAGCTAACCTTTGGAGCACCCACCACGGTGTTCTCTCATCATAACCTATCCAACCTCTTAACCTACAAAGGCTTACAGACCCTACCCCCTTCTCGAGTTCTTTCCCTTCAGGTGGCGCTGGTGGAAGATACCAGTCTAATGTTTCAATGCTGCCCCCCCATTAATATTTCAAATCTTCTACCTCAACCTAAGGCTAATGATTCCCCATCCCACTCCTGCATTGAGGTTCTAGAGGACCTACTACCTCACCCCTCACATATACAGGAGGGCAGTCTGTCCCAGGCTACTCATACCTGGTACACGGATGGCAGCTCCTTTCTATGTGACGGGACCCGCAGAGCAGGTTATGCCATAGTGTCAGACACAGGGATAGTTGAGGCAAAGGCACTCCCTGCTCATACTACTAATCAGCAGGCTGAGCTGATAGCTCTCACCCGAGCCTTCCAGTTAGCCGCGGGACAATCTTTAAATGTTTACACAGATTCAAAATATGCATTTCATATCCTGTTGTCTCACGCGGCCATCTGGAAGGAGCGCGGGCTTCTCACGGCAAAGGGAGGATCTATTACCAACTCAGAGCATATTATGAACTTACTAAGAGCTTCTCATCTCCCTAAAGCCATAGGAATTATTCACTGCCGGTCTCACCAATCTGACAGCTCTATTGTCTCCAAGGGGAACAACCGAGCCGACAGAGCAGCTAAGATGGCGGCACTCCAGAGTACGGGCCTGCCTCAGCTACCTCAGGGAGTACTTACAGCACAGCCCACAGTCTCACAGACACCTCCTAACACCCAACAGATCCTATCCTACCTACACCAGCTTTTTCATCCCAATGAAAAAGCTCTACTTCATTTTGTGAAAACACATATCAAACCCACACCTGAGGATATCAGGTTCCTAAAAGCCATCACTGCCTCCTGTCAGACTTGCCAGAAGTCAGATCCCAGAATCAAATATCGTAGCTTCCCTTTTCCTACCCACCAAGCCAGGGGCTCTCTTCCAGGAACCGACTGGCAGTTGGATTTTACCCATATGCCCACAGTCAGAAAAATCAAGTATCTCCTGGTTTTGGTGGATACAATGTCTGGATGGGTTGAAGCTTTCCCCACTTCTAACAAGAGAGCCCAGACAGTCTCTCATGTTCTTCTCTGAGAGATTATTCCCCGGTTTGGACTCCCAACTTCTCTTCAGTCAGATAATGGTCCAGAGTTTACTTCACAGATTTCTCAAAATCTATCCAAAGCACTCGGAATCCCCTGGAATTTTCATATACCGTACCATCCTCAGTCTTCAGGTAAGGTAGAAAGAACTAATCGCTCTTTAAAGGAAGCCCTCGTCAAAATGTCGCAGGAACTTCACCTCGATTGGGTAAGACTTTTGCCTCTGGTTCTTCTCAGGCTTCGATCCCTCCCGAGGGGCCCCCTTTTTATTTCACCCTTTGAGCTCATGTATGGGCGGCCGGTTTTAACCCCTGGCCTCTCACCTGAAACCTCTCCCCTTCCTGATCACCTTCTCACCCCCCTCCTCTCCCACTTACGTTCGCTTCTATGGGACTTTACAGATCATTCTCTGCCTCAGCCTTGTACTAACGCATGTCTACCATCAATTAAGATAGGAGACCAAGTATTACTTTCACCCCCGGGCCAACGCCCCCCACCTCTTTCTCCCAAATGGCAAGGGCCTTTCAGGGTAATTCTTCTAACCCCCACAGCTGCCAAGCTTGAAGGGATCCCTCATTGGGTCCACCTGTCGAACCTCAAGCCATTCATTTCCACAGCTCAGGGTCATCATTCGTACACGGTAACCCAGACAGGGCCCTGCTCGTTCAGGTTCCAAAGGAAACCAGACTCAGCCCCCTCCACTCCGGCCTAAGGAAAACAGTGGCCACCATCTGTGTTAATACACCCTCCCTCCCTTAAAATCCTAACTAACCATCCAGCTGTCTTTACAGATCACCAGATACGAAGTCAAGGGCTCAGGCGATGAGCAGATTCTTAACAGGGTTCCCTGACACAACGGACAGTCACTGACTGCAGCGGTGGCCCCAGGATGTTAAGGAACGTACGGTTAAAAATTTCTGTTAAGACGCTTTTTTTTAGGCTCCAGGACGCCAGCCCACCCCTCCTGAGCAGATCAGACACAAGCAGATTGTAAAACAGAATAAGTATCATTTAATTTTTATCACTCCCTACCCTTTAAGACTTCCCCAAACTCCTAGAACCTCCCCCACCCCAAATTTCCCTCCAATCTTCCAAACCCCCTCTTAATTTCTTTCTCCACTAATGCGACTTTTGCCTTCCAGCATCTTAACGACAGAAAAAGCCAGACATGTGATTTCTTCAATCAGCCATCTCAGAACGCCAGGACAGGACACAGCCAGCAGAACATCGCCAAGATTATCGGACAATCAGCCATCTCAGAATGCCAGCGGACAGAACGTGACCAACGGGACACCATCGATAATCGGACACTCCTTGGACCCCTCGGCGCCCAAAGCCAGCAGGAAGCAGCCATGAGAGACCGGGCTACGCCCCCATTCCCTACCCTTTAAGACCCACCCCCCAATTGTTTTTAATAAAACCAAAAGGGTGAAATGTTGTTCTTTTCGGAGACTACAGCTCCCAGAATCCTCCTGGATCACGGACAGAAGCGCGCGCATGCGCAAGGACATTCCTCCCAGGAACCCTCGCGTTCCCCGTTAAAACTGAGAGTCGCCTTAAGGCGCCCTCTCTTTCCCTTCTTCCCCGTTTTCCCCCCGCCCTATCCTCTCGTGTGGCACACCCGAACCCACCTGTAGCCCTTTCCCCCATTAAAGACCCACGTGGGATCCACGTGTCTGCGTGTTCTTCCACCCCTCTCCCGTGTTCGTCTTGCGTCTCGTGTCTGTCCCTCCACACACACATCCGCGCGTTCTTTTCTTTTTTAAAAGAACAAAACCTTCTGGAGCACGGTTGTCAGCTACGCTGTCCTCAGGTCCATTGTCCTTTTGCTGAGTGCATCGAATTAGTCTCTCTGGAAGTCATCTTGCTTGATTTTTGTCCTGTGAGAAAACACAGACATGCCCTCGACCCCATATTAGGATGGGGTCGGGTCCCTTTCGAATCCTATTGCAAGGATCTTTCCATTTGGCTTTAGCAAATGTGGTTTTTGTACCATTATGCCACAATCTGTCCACGGCTGATCGCTCATGGACATCTGTATTTAGAAAGTTTAGCGTAAAAAATGCATGATTTAAGGCATTGTGTGTTATCTGAGGATACAACTCCCCTGTCTTTATTTTTTGGAGTTGTGTTTTCAAGGAGCTATGTGTACACTCCACAATTTCTTGTCCTTGAGGATTATAAGGAATACCAATCTTATGAATGATATTCCATTGAGTATAAAATCTTTGAAAAGCTTTGTTAACATATCCGGATTCATTGTTCATCTTTATTACCTTTGGGGTTTCCATGCATGAAAAGCATTTTAAACAATGAGTTATTACATGCTTTGCAGTTTTCCCAGTTTGTACTGTGGCCATTATGAATCCTGAGTAAGTATCAATTGTCACATGCACATATCTCAATTTTTCAAACTCAGCAATGTGAGTTACATCCATTTGTCATATATGGTTAGGAAGAATTCCTCGGGGATTTACCCCCAAATGAGGCACAGGTAGATATTGTGGGCATCTTTTACATTGTTTAACAATTTGTCGAGCAGCTTCTCTGGTCAGCTTAAATTGTTTTCTTAAACTTAAGCTGTTTTGATGATGCAAAGCATGTGACTGCTGTGCAAGTTTAACCTGAGATACAGCAATTATTTTTGTAAGTTTGTCAGCTAGAGCATTACCTTTAGCTAACGGACCAGGAAGACTTGAATGTCCTCTGATATGTTTCACAAAACATGGTAACTTTTTACATTGTATGGCTTTTTAAATCTGCTGAAACAATATTTTAACTTGTTCCTTGCTAGTTCCTATATATGACATTGTTTTTAGGATCTTTAATGCTTCATAAATATACCGGCTATCAGTATATAAATTAAAAGCTTTATTATCAAAATTCTTAAATACCAGAGCTTCAGCCGGTAGTTTAACTATTTGAGCTGAAGCTGGTTCTGTCTGTACCACGTGTCCTTTGCCATTGACAACATAAGCAGCTTTTCCATTAGATGAGCCATCGGTGAAAATCAACAAAGCATCCTTTAAGGGAATCTTTGTTACTATTTTAGGAAAAATGAATTAATGCTGTTGTGTAAGCTGTAGTAACTGGTCAGCTGGGAAAAGATTATTAATCTGACCTTGAAACTGACCAAATGCAATTGCCCATGAGTCACTATTTTGAAATAACCATTCAATTTGCTGTTTAGTGCAAGGAACATTGATTACAGCTGGTTCTTTGTCAAAATATTTTTTAGATTCCATTCTGCTCTTCTGAGATAAGCATGCCACTGCTTCAAAATAAGGATTTAATACTTTTGCTGGTGATATAGGCAGATGCACCCATAAAAGTGGTCCGTTCTGCCATAAGACTGCTGTAGGAGTCAGCCTTGTAGGTAAAATACATGCTTGCCATGTCTGGCTGTAATCAATATAGCACACCTGCTGTTCCTGTATAGCCTGCTCAATCTGTGAGAGAGTCTGTCTGGCAGCTTCTGAAAGCTGCCTGCTAGAATTTGGATCACTGTCTTCTTTAAGTATTTCACTTAAAGGCTCAAGGTCTCCTGTAGGAAACCTCAAATAAAGTCTTAGCCATTGTATATTTCCTAATAGCCTTTGAAAGTCATTAAGAGTCTTTAAGTCATCCTTTCTGATTTTTATCTTTTGAGGCTTAATTTCTTTGGGGTATAACACATGACTAGATATTGAAAAGGTGGGTGCCTCTGTACTTTCTCAGGAGTGATAACCAAACCTGCATGGCATAGACACTGCTGTAACAATCCATATGTCTCTAGTAAAGTATCTTCATTTCTATGAGCCAGCAAGATGTCGTCCGTTCAATAAATTGTGTAAACCTGTGGAAATTGATTTCTAACCTCCTGTATAGCTTGGGCTACGAATTTTTGGCATAAAGTAGCACTATTTAACGTACTCTGGGGTAAGACATTCCATTGATACCTCCTCATTGGCTCTTTGAAATTAACTGAAGGAATGCTAAAAGCAAATCTTTGATAGTCTCGTGGCGCTAAAGGAATTGTATAAAAACAATCTTTTAAGTCTAAGATAATCTTATGCATGCCTTTTGGAATGGCTGCCAGGGACGGCAACCCTGGTTGCAATGTTCCCGTTGGCTGCATGGTTGCATTAACCTCTCTTAAATCTTGAATTAATCTCCACTTTTTCGATTTCTTTTTAATAACAAAAATTGGAGAGTTCCAAGGAGAATTAGATGGTGAAATATGTCCACTATCCAGCTGTTCCTGCACTAACTGCTGGGCAGCTTGTAATTTTTCTTGTGTTAGAGGCCACTGACTCACCCATACAGGCTCATCACTTTCCCATATTATCGGGTCTGAAGGGAGTGCAGGTATATCAGCGACCTCTCCTAAAAATACCCTAATCCTGCTCTAGCAGGTCTACTGTCTGAATCGACAAGATCCACCTTTCCCTTATTATTCTTGCCTAGGCCTTGATTAGGTAATAATCCTTGTTCAAACATCTGATTAGTAACAGCCGTGTGATGTGGGAGTGTCATATATCAATCTGTTGATTTCATTGGTTAAGTAATAAAGGAACTGCTTGGCCCTTATAGGTTAAAACATAGGTGGGAGGAGTAAACAGAACAGAATGCTGGGAGGAAGAGGAAGTGAGGTAAGACGCCTCAGACTCCATAGCTCCTCTCGGAGACACGCGATGAAGCTCTGACCCAGGATGGACGTAGCCTAGAATCTTCCCAGTAAGCGCACCTAGCGGTGCTACACAAATGATTAGAAATGGGCTAAATTAATATGAGAGAATTAGCCTAGAAGAGGCTAGATAGAAATGGGCCAAGCAGTGTTTAAATGAATACAATTTGTGTGTTGTTATTTCGGGGCATAAGCTAGCCAGGCAGCCGGGATGCTGGGGACGCAGCCCCGCCGCTACTATTACAACAGCCGTGTTGGGAGAATATAAATATACTCCCATTCTGGACATAATATCTCTGCCCCATAAGTTCACAGGTGAATGGGGAATAATATACGGCTTAAAAGTTTCTTCATGTCCTTCCTCATCTTTTCAATGTAGTTCAATACTACTCTGTTCAGAATTTTTAGTCTGACCAATTCCTTGTAACTGTAATAGTCTCCATTTTTGGCCACTTAGAAGGCCACTGACTGGCGGTTATAAGTGAAATACCCACGCCAGTATCCAGGAGACCAGAAAATCTTTTTCCATCTTTAAACAAAGTGAGTTCTGGTCTCTGAGGACCTATGGTCTGTACCCAAAATGCATCAGACAAACCAAATTCGTCTTCTCTCTTTTCTTTTTAAGACCTCAACATAAAACCAACAATACTTAACCTCATATAACAAAAATTTAGAATTAACACTTGAATGCACTGGTACAAGTCTAACACAGCCTCAGTGGCATATACACTGAAACAATTAACAAGATCTCTTGAACTGAGAAGCTTCTGTATAGCGAAGGACATAATCAACAAGACACAATAGCCTATATAATCAGAAAATATTTCCATTAATCACTAATCCACTCCAAAAACATACAAAGAACTCTGGAAATTAGTCACCAAAAGAACAATTAAT
This sequence comes from Neodon shergylaensis, assembly GCA_025134845.1. NCBI lineage: Eukaryota > Metazoa > Chordata > Mammalia > Rodentia > Cricetidae > Neodon > Neodon shergylaensis. The sequence goes on from JABTXL010005970.1 coordinate 591,879, forward strand.
CCACTAAAAATATATGCAACAGACCTAAACTGAAAACTCTCAATAGATGAACTTAAAATGATTGAAAGACATTCAAAAATGCTCAAATATAACATCCTTAACTGTAAATCAAAACAACTTTGAGACTCCATCTTATCCCTGCAATAAGACCAAGATCAAAAACACTGTTCACAACTTATGCTTAAGAGAAACTTTTTCACTGCTGTCGAATTCTCAGAAAATTAGGCAACAAACCATTTCAAAACTCAGCTATACCTCTTCTGGGCCTATATACAAAAGATGCTCAACCATACCACAAGGACACGTGCTCAACCATGTTCACAGAAGAATTACTTTATTATACACAGAATCTGAAAACAACTCAAATGTATCTCTTCTACATACATCATAAATGAGATAGCCATAAATACCATAAGTACAAATATTTTTGAGTAACTCTAATCACACAAATTGAAAAACCTGTATAAGAACTTTAAACCTTTGAAGAAATTTAAGCCATCAGAAAATGTAAAGATCTCCTATTCTCTTGTAAAGATAGCACCAACACAGCAAAATTGACAATGTTACTGAAAACAATCTACAGATCTAATGCAAACGCCCATTAAACTGGTAACAAAATTCTTTAGACTTTGAAAAAACAATCCTCAACCTTATGAGAAAAGACAAAAACTGGGGCTAGCCTGAACAATCTTAAAATCCTGTACAGTCAAGGAACTTCTGAATGCATCACAGTCTCTGACTTCAAACTTTACTGCAGAGCCACAATACAGAAACAATCCACCTTGGATATGAATTCACTTGCCTACAAACAGCAGACTTTTGACAAAAAGGCAAAATTGTGAAATGGAAAACAAGCATTTTAACCTGCTTATCTCAGAGGCTACCTTAATTTAAACCTGTCTTTTTTTCTTTCAGTTGAAGGTGCGCTGCATGGCAGGGGGTAGGACACAGGCTCACTTTGTTAGACTGCTTTGTCGAGCTCTGGCGGGCAGATTTTTAACTATCTTTTTTATTTTAACTTTTAAATCATAAAATTAAGAGAATTTCTGAATCCTCTCCTCTGTTCTATAAACTGTGTGAGGTTAAATTTGCTCTCTAAACTTATTTTTGCTTTTGCTTGCCTTTTTACCCGCAGGTGGGTCAGATTAACTGGCTACTGTGAACATGTGGCTATTCAATCTCAGTGGTAACTTGGTGATTTTAGGGCCAAAAGTCATTTTTCTTTACCTTTTCTACTCATTTAGCAAGCAATAAAAGTTACAATCATTTGCACACTGTTGAGTTCTAAGAACAAAATAATTTAATTTTTTATCATTATACTGTACTGATGAGTCCTAAAACGGACTAAATAACAGGTAAAAAGTCTGCCTTCAGTCAATTCCATCTTCTTACTTTATTGCTATATGGACTAAGCCTGGTGACCTGAGTTTGACCTGGACACACATGGAAGAAGGAGAAAACCAACCCCAGCAAGTTGTCCTGTGATGTCCACAGTTATGCTGTAGCCATACACATATATACACACAAAGAAGTAATAAAAATTTTTTAAGTTCAAGTTTGATAGAGACTGTGCCTATTACATTTGTTTCATTGCTGTTGTTATTGTTGTTGTTGCTGCTGCTGTTATTTGCTTTTTGTTTCTGTTTTTTTTGAAACAGGATCTTGATATGTATATCTGGCTGTCCTGGCACGCACTATGTTGACCAGGCAGCCTAGAATTCACAGAGGTCTGCCTGCGTCTGCATCCCAAGTGCTGGGATTAAAGGCATAGACCACCATATCTGGCAATGGTTTTGCCTGTGTTGAGTCTGTATTATTAAATAAATACAAGCATATCTTATTTAGTAAAATACTTTTCTCAGTGTTTGTGTCCTACTTCATTAGTTCTTTGTGCTTTGAGGTCCATTTTCTTTCAAATAAATTAATAGGAAAGTTCAATGTGACTCAAGTTTGTATTCTCAGAGACCGGCACACTATGTAAAACACAGGAGTGTTCCAATCATATGCATAAGGAAGATAGGGTCTCAGGACTGTGGCTATGAGATTCCTCTCTTGGGTTGTATTCAACTCGGTTCTTCATAAAGAAACGTACTTTTCTACAAAATAAATCAGAAAAACAAATGACTTTCTATCATTAAACTGTGTGTTGTTGTTGTGTGACAGACTTTCCTGGGGAGATGAAGAAACACATGTACTCATCTAAGACAGGCCAAAGTACAGATATTATCAAACTCCATCCTGGTGAACTCAGAGATTTATAAGGATTATTTACAGGGAATATGGGTGAGGGCTTTCCTACAAGATCAGAATTGGCACAGAGATGCTACTTCACCAAAGTCCACTCCAACATGAGTGATCTTTCACAAAAGTTGTAACCCTGGAACATAAAGAACAGGTTTATGGCAGCTCATTGGCTAAGAGAGTGTCTGCCTTAGTTACTTTTATTTTGCTGTGAAGGGACACCATGAACAAGGCAACTTATAGAAGTGAGTTTATTGCAAGCTTGACTAAAATTTCAGATGGTGGGGAGCAGGGCAGCAAGAAGGCAGGCAGACATGCTGTTGGAACAGAAGCTGAGAGCTCACAACTTGAGACAACAACCAAGTGGCAAAAAGAGAACACTACCAGGGGATGGTGTAGCTTTTGGAACACTAACCTCAGTGACCAAACTACTGAAATAAGTCTACACAACCTCCAACAAAGTCACATCTCCAATAAGGCTTTATCTTCTAATCCACCCCAAATAGTTTCACCAATGGTAGACCAAGCATACAAACACATGAGTCTATGGGAGTCATCCTAATTCAAATTCCAAAAGTGTCCTTTCCAGGGGCTCAGTTGGTCTGTGCCTCTTCTAGGCCATCCTGCTGGTCTCTGCTTCTTCCAGGCAACTGGTCTTGTCTGACAGTGACTCTCAGCAGTCACTTATTGCACATACACTCTTGCGGAGATGGGGACCTAGAAAATCTGGATGGTTTTGGGGATGCTCTGAAGCTATTTTGAGTAGTTTAACTTTTTGTTTTCCTAACCTTCCATTAAGGTTGCAATGGTCTCAGAGGAAACTGCAGCATGACAAAATTAACTCACAAAAGGAATTTGATTGACATTGTTACCCTGAATTCTAAATCACATAACAACAAAATTATATTCTATTTATAATCCAGCACCTTGAGAAATTTTGTAGCCCCTAGTGCAGGGTTTCGTCATAGAATAAAATGGGCCAAAGGAGGCAGCATTACAGGCTTATCCATTAATTGTCTCACCAGACTCAGTAAATCTGTAAGGCCTAAATCATTGCATGTCCTATTATGGAGATGAAAATGAGAAGAGCAGCAACAGTCTCCACTAGACTGTAGCCTCTGTGGGACGCTGCCGCCACCTACAGGTCATAGCTGTTCAAGACATCTTCTCACAGTCAGGGAAAATCCCCACTAGACCAATGAAACGATATTTGAGTTTTGTTGTTTTCCTGGCTGCTGATTAACAGTATGTATGCTTCTGTCATGCAAGGCAACAACAGTGAGCTACAGAACCCAGACAGTCACATGTTCACAGTGTTCCCTGTGTCTAGCATTGTTTAGATGCAGTTACTGAACACATTTCAGGAGATAGAAAATTTATATGTTTAGAAGTGCTATGAGCAGCGGAATTATGCAGCAATTATTCTTCCATCGTTTCATAAGGTCAACCCGTCAGAATCAAGGATTCAGTTGGAAGATGTAAACCAAGATATAAGGTTGTTGGGGTTATTGCCTTTTGATTGGACTGGCTGTAGATTTCTCCTGTAGCTTATTCCCATGTGTTACAAATTTGGGGTATATTTCCCACAGTTCAGCACTATTTGATCATTTATTGGGCACAATTTTCCCTATAATTTAGGGTATACTGATAACATCTCCTAGCTCTATTTACATGAAAGCAGTCACACAGTCCAAAAACCCGTTTCCCACTTTGTTCCTTCTTCCCATGTAAACATAGAGTTCTGTCTTTCTAAATTATCTTTATTGGCAGCATTTAGTCAGTGTTAAGTCTCCAGGGGAAAGTACTTCATTTAAGACATCCCCAGATATCAAATGACATAGAATTACTACATGCCTAAAACTGTTGATTCATAGCTGTCCACACAAGTAAACAAAAATCAGCATGCCCTGGTTTTACCTTGCTTGCAGATAAGAGATATGATAATCACTTAGTTTCACTGGTAAATGCCTTAACTGGACCCTGAAAAGGTCTGAGGGGCTGGATCCACAAAGACCCCATTCTTAGGCTGTATGCAGCCTTTAATTTCATCACTTGAAAGACACAAAGATTTCTATGAGTTCAAAGCCAGCCTGGTCTACATAGTGAGTTTCAGGACATCCAGGGCTACATAATAAGACTTTTTCCTGAAGAAAAAACAGGAAAAGAAACAATACCATTTTTATTTTAGTACTCTAACTTAAAAGCAAAATCAGACTAAGGGACTGGAGAGATGGCTCAGTAGCTAAGAGGCCAAGCTGCTCTTGCAAAGGAATCAGTTTTGGTTCCTAACACTCCATGGTAGCACATAAACACCCTTACTCAAGTGTCAGGGAATCCAGTGCCCTCTTCCAACCTCAGCAGACATGTTCTACAGACAGACAGACAAACAGACATACACACACACAAGCAACTATACACATAAATATAAAATAAATAAATCTAAAAATAGAAAAGTAAGCTTAAAGTAACAACAACGTGAATCTCAATCATAGATCTAAAGACTGGAGAGAGGTTCGGAACATCTTGTTGGACTATAATTTACAGTATGACCTTGTTTCTTTTGGAGGTTAAAAGGCAAAATCTTCCTTGTCCTAACCATCTGTAGAGACTACCTGCTTCCCATGAAGAGTCCCATCCTCCATCTTCAGACCCAACAGTGTATCATCTTTAACTTTTTCTCTGATGTTCTGTGTCTCTCTTGAGGAATTCCATGATCAGGTTAGACAACCTACTTGATCCAGTAAAATCTTTCCATCTCTAGGTCTCTACTTAAATAATATCTGAAAAGTCAGATTTACTATAAAGGTGTCTTATGTACAGGACAGGAGTTTAGGACAACTGTGTGCTGGGAATCATGGCTCTTGAAACTACACATGTATGAATTCAAACAACCATCAGGCTTCAAGAGTCATATTTAATGTGTCCAAAAGCTGTGGCCTTTGCCTGATGAAACATTGTCCTTTATGCTCCTCATGCATCCAATCTCTCTACCATGTCAAGTTGACTGAACAGAGGGCTCAAGGGCAGTGAGGCAGAGGGAACAGGCTGCTAATTTTCATAACATTTTGCTATATTTTATCTTTTCAACGGTTTTTGTAAGTCATCGCCTTTAATTGTACCCAGAACTTTTCTGTACTACATGGACCCAAGAGTCAACAGTGTCCCTTGAGAGCCACAGTAAACTCCCTGGTTCTCTAAGCTGAACTGGGATGCACCTGTTCCTTAGTTCATAGCTGCCCCTGCTACCTGGGAAGAATAGACTCCTGGGGAAGGTGCTACCTCACTGTTGAAGGTGAAATTCATAGGAAAATACATTTTAAATGTCTATACCAAAAGAAATACAGAAGAAAATTCTGAAATCAGAAGAAAAAAATCAACATAAAAAATCAGCAAGGAAAAAGGAGGAGAAGGCAGAGACAGAGAAGTCAGAGAAGCCAGGGGAAATATTATGAATTATGATTTACTGTAGAAATAACATTGAAGAATTATGTTCAACAGGAGGATTGAGATATGAGAGAATGTAGCCATGAGGAATGGGAGCAAGTCTCTCCATTCATATTTTAAGAAGAAAGAGTGGATAGAGAAAGGAAGAGAGAGAAAGACAGAGAAAGAGAGAGAGAATATCAAGAATTCTTGAATGATTTCCCCTACTCCAGGCAGCTATCAATTGCCAATACCTGCTTAGTAAGATGAGGGGCATGGAGAAGTCCTTCCATGTAGGTCAGAAGTTTATCTGCTTGTATCTTGTGCAGCTTGTGCAGATAAGCTCAGCTGATGTGAGTTCTTAAGCGCTATAGTTCTGTCATGTACTGTGGGGAACCAAACTGACCCAAGACTTATGATTACAATACAAACAGAATTTGAATACTGTGTCTTCCTCCAGGAACACACTGGGAAAGGTCTGTCTGACACAGGAGTCAATTTTTTATAGGAATAAAAGTCATTGTTTCTAGGAACCTGACCTATCCCCTAGAGCAGTGATTATCAGTCCTTAGGCAGCTGTACCTGATGTATCCCATGTTCTCTTTGCCAATACTGCCTGACTTAGCTCTTTACTGACCTTGGTCATTTGCCCCTACAAATAGTATATAAGATATTATACTTCTTAATAAACTCACTTGGCATAAGTCCTCAGCTTATACAAGATCCCAGGGTCCCAGATATTGCTGTTGTCTTCTTTATTTCTCATTCTAGGTCCTGCCACTCATCTCTTTGACATTTGAAACCCTTATTCCTTCATGTTCAAATCAAAGTTTCTATTTCACAGCACTCCTCCCCATCAGCTGGTTCTTTCTGATTCTTCTCTAATATCCTTTGGGCCTTGGGCATGCCAATTGATAAAGACATCTTATTTATGAGTGGGTCCTCAGACCCTTATGCTCAGCAGTTTGATCTATTATGAATCTCAGCATTGACTACCACCTACCAAACTCCTCTGAGCAAGACTGAGCAAATCCCAGGTTTGGATGCTCAGACAGAAATATTTGGAAGAAAATTTGACTGGATGACCACTTAGTAAAATAACAGTATCAGGTTCTACCCTAGAGCTTACCACCCCCTCAGCCATGGGATTCTGGCCAACATTATAATTCCAAGCATGAAGTTCCCTCCAGACCTCAGATACAATCAGAAGGTGCTTTGTTACCAGTCAACAATTGTGTCACTAGTGTAGCAGTGGGCACATCATACATACTAGTCAAAGTTGTAGTCCGTAGGTCCAGCCTTGAAAAAATAAGTTCTATTTTTTCTCCCTAGCTGCTTGAATAGCATCTGCTGGCTATTTGAAAGCTAGCCAGGCAGGACAAAGTTTCCTGGTGGGTTTGACAATGATTTCTCTATGCCCTGTACCCAAAGCACATGGAGTCTTGTAGTAGTTGCCCACTTGTTTGTTCCCAGCTGCTCAGACTTCAAATAACCACATAGAAACTATATTAATTAAATTACTGCTTGGCCTATTAGCTCTAGTATCTTATTGGCTATCTCTTACATATTAATTTAGCCATTTTCTATTAATTTGTGTATTGCCACGTGGTTGTGGCAAGATGAGCAAGGTTCCAGCTCATCTGTCCCTAGCAGTGCCTACATGGCATCTCCCTGACTCTTCCTTCTTTCTCCAAACATTCAGTTTAGGTTTCCTCGCCTACCTCTATTCTGCCCTGCTATGCCCAAGACAGATTCTTTATTAACCAATGGTATTCACAGCATACAGAGGGAAATCCCACATTAGAGTCTTCAGTAATAGGATCTTTCCATACAGTTTTGGGAGATAACCAAGGACAATGGCAGTAGCCTATATTGTTTTGGAGAATGCTGTGGTCTTCAAGCACAGTAATTCAGAGAGAGGTATCCTATTCCCTGCACTTCAATTTTTGCTTACTGATCCAGTTCTTTTGGGAACAACATTGCCCACCTATGCAAATATTTAACACTGCAACTCTTTTTCTAAGTAAGATTTTTAAGTTAGCATATTAAGCCATGGGTTTTCATTGGTACTTGTATATATCCTTAGTTTTGGTTCACCCAGCATCTTCTCTTAATTTCCCTACCCTCACTTAATCCTTAGCACTCAGTATATCCCAATTTTGGTTTACCCATCCTCTCTTCTCAACCTTCTCCAGTTCCACATAGTTCTAGTTCCCTGAATTCCCACTTTTCCTTTCACATTGCATTTGTTCTGCAATCCCTCCAGTGATATCTTTTAACTGGGTTATGTATGGCTTTCCATACATCCCTGCTTTGGATTAGTCCCCACTCCTTCCCCAAACTAGCAGCTGATTTCCTTCATTGTTCCCAGTTCTTCTATGCCTAAGGATTTTTACCACCAATATTCCAACTCTCTACTAACATGGTATCTATAATTTTCTATCCCCCTTCTCTTAGCATAAAGATCCCTTTCTAGTTTCCTGACTCCCACTTGTACACAGTGTTAAACACACAAAACAAGAGATCTCAAGCTAGGATCTGCATGAGAAAATATGCAGTGTTTGACTTTCTGGGCCTAGGTTACCATACTAGCTATAATTTTTTTCTATTTCCATCCATTTCCTTGAAAATTTCAGGACTTCATTTTTTTATGGATGAGTAATATTACATTGTGAATGTGTATCATGTTTTTCATATTTATTCACCTATTAATGAACATCAGTGTGGATTACATTCCTGACTATCATGAATGGAAATGAATGAAATGTATGCCCTGGCAATGTTTAAGCATGCATTGGCTGCCTATATATGGCATTTCTGTTGAACTTGTCCATATTGGGTTTCATGACATAAGTTGATGAGGACAACTGACCAGGCTCTTCCTCAAGAGGGTGTTAGATCTCATTACAAATTGTTGGGTGCCACTATGTGGTTGGTAGGAATTGAAATCAGGACCTTTGGAAGAGCAGTACCACTGAGCTTTAACCACTGAGCCAAAATGAGTGTACAAGTTTCCTGTAGTAAAATATCAATTCTATTGAGTACACGCCAGGGGTGGTGTACCTAGGTTATATGGCAGTTTTGCCTCTAGCAGTTTGTGAAACCTTCAGTCTAGTTTCAAAAGTAGCTGGACTAGTTTACACTCCCACCACTATGTGTATAAGAGTAGTCCTTTTGCTAGGTATGGTACCATAAGCCTTTAATTCCAGCACTCAAAGGCAGAGGCAGGCATATTTGTGTAAATTTCAGGCCAGCATGTTCTACACAGAAAGTCACAGTACAGCAGGGCTATGTCAAGAGACCCACATCTCAAAACTCCAAAGCAAGTAAATAAATAAATACGTTATTTTTTTTCAAAGAATTTAATTGAATAATCAAAAGATGTTACATAATTTAACAAAGGCTGCAATTATGACTTGCTACAAACTTATGTCTAATTTGTGGTGATTCTGGCACTTCTGTTTCCTTCATTACTCAGAAAGGCCCCTTTTTCAGTCACTCTGATATGAAGCCTAAAATAAAACAAGAAATAACTAATGTTCATAGTGTGGATATCAACATTTATTACCCAGAATTATCTCTGATGTAGGAGAGTCATCTCTCTATGTGTTGCTTTCATTGGTTAATAAAGAAACTGCCTTGGGCTTTGATAGGCCAAACCTTAGGTGGGTGGAATAGACAGAACAGAATGCTGGGAGGAAGAGGGTAGTGAGCCAGATGCCATGGAGCCAGCCGCCGGGTCAGACACGCTGAATCTTTCCCGGTAAGCCTCCACCACATGGTGCTACACAGATTATTAGAAACTGGTTAGTCAAGATTTGAGAGTTAGCCAAGAAGAGGCTGGAACTAATGGGCCAGGCAGTATTTAAAAGAATACGGTTTCCATGTTATTATTTCCAGAGCTAAGCCAGGCGGCCGGGAGCCAGGTGGCAGGAATGCAGCCTGCTGTTCCTTCTACAAATGGCGCCAAGACGTGGATAACTGAATCCACAGAAAGCCTGAAAAATCTTGGGAAAGAATAGAGTAAAGCATGTTTTCTTGGTAGCTGCAATTTCTCAGGTCTGCTCTGCTTGCTAGAGGTAAGCGAGCGCTCTCATCTAAGAGAGGCTTCCTGACTCAGCTTTAGCTGCAAAACCCTGCAGCTCTTTTAAGAGATCCTACCATGAAAAACTTAAATGGTGCTGATGAAAAGCTGAATGCATGCTTTTCAGTTTTCAGCCGTATCAGGAAAAAGGCTGCTCCGTCTTAAAATGCCAGTTTTCTGGGCCATTCTGCCAGGAAAAACTCTGACTCTTTCAGGCAGGCAGGTCAACTGATTGTGGTCTGTGAGCAGAATGCTGCACCTTGCTTGCTGGCAGGGACCTTGAAATGCCATAGAGTTGTGGCAATAAACATGGCTACAGCCGGTACCTCAGCCATGAGGCTGAAATCACAGAAAGCTAACGACTTTAATCCTACCCATATTCCTTAGTAAATTAAAGGCTCATGTGGTCAGAAAAAGAAAGAGAGATACAGTAAAGATAGATTCAAAGACAAAGAAAACTTATAAATGATTTACAGTGTGTTAAAAATATATTTAGGCTAAAGGTTAAAGTTCTTAAGGTAAAAAAAAGAAAAAAAGAGAGTAGTTGGGTGTGATGGTACACAACTTTAATCCCAACACTTCGGAGGCAGAGGCAGATTGACCTCTGTGACTTCAAGGGGTAGAGGTAGATTGACCTCTGTGACTTCAAGGTGTGGTAGCACACATCTTTAATCCCAATGCCTGGGAGGCAGAGACCAATGGATCTCTGTGAGTTCAAGGACAGCCTGGTCTACAGAGTTATTCCAGGACAAAGATATACAAAGAACCTGTCTCAAAAAGTAAAAATAAACAAAATAGAGTGTAGTGATGGGGCGAGCAGGCCTGCTTTTAGTCTCACCCGGCTCCCACATGGCTAGCTTAGCCCCAGAATAACAACATACAAACAGCATTCATTTAAGCACTGCCAGAACCATTACTTCGTGTATCTTCTTGGCTAACTCTCACATCTTGATTAACCCATTTCTATTAATGTGTGTAGCACCACAAGGTGGTGGCTTACTGGAAAACATTCAGCATGTCTGACCTGGCGGCTGGCTCCATTGCGTCTGACCCACTGCCTTCTTCCTCCCAGCATTGTGTTCTGTCTACACCACACACCTAAGGGCTGGCCTATCAAATGGGCCAAGGCAGTTTCTTTATTAACCAATGAAATCAACACAAACAGAAGACCCTCCCACATCATTTCTTTTTTTTTAAACAGAAAAAGGGGAAATGATGTAGGTGGGTCTTTATCTATCTGTTGCTTTCATTGGTTAATTAATAAAGAAAACTGCTTGGCCTGATAGGTTAGAACATAGGTAGGTGGGGAAGACAGAACATAATTCTGGGAAGAGGGAAGTGAGGCAATCGCCATGCCTCTCCTCTCTGGGTGAGATGCTATGGAACCAGCCACCAGGTTTGACATGCTGAATCTTTCCCAGTAAACCACCACCTCGTGGTGCTACACAGATTATTAGAAATGGGTTAATCAAAATGTGAGAGTTAGCCAAGAAGAGGCCAGATATAATGGACCAGGCAGTGTTTAAATGAATATAATTTGTGAGTTGTTATTTCAGGTGTAAAGCTAGCTGTGCGGGAGCAGGGTAGGATGAAAAGCAGGCCTGATCATCTCATCACTACAAATGGCGCCCTCGCCTATCACTACAATAGAAGTTAAAATAAAGCCACACAAAGATAGAAAATACACAGAGAATCTTGATGTTGTATGCTATTATGCTCTCTTTGAATTGTTTAAATGCTGAGAAAGGAGTAACAGCTGCTAAAAGATATTTGTTTATAAATGCTGCTGATATAATCCAAGATAAATATTTTGAAAATACCTTGACTTCTAATTTTGGATCTAAGGTTATGATGCTTTGGAAAAGATCTTCTTTTGTTTTCACAGAGGATCAGACCCTGTGGATTACTACTATCCCAATATGGTATGATAGACCACACCCTTCTGAAAGGTTGCTGTGAACACCCTCAAAAAATTACTTCGCTCAACTGCCAACTGAGATGAACCTGGAACACAGGTTACACCATGAAAGATATGATTAACAGTGCCCCCATTCAGCAGGAAGCAGTTTGAGGAGAAAAAACTGTGCCCATATTACCAAATATTGTTTATAAATGTTCTTTTACATTTAAAGGGGGATATGATATAGATATGAATAATTTGCATCAGTATGGATTTTAAGGTCAATTTTGTTATAAGTATATATATTTCTGATCTTGATTAAGGTATTGTGATTATGTAGTTCATTTAAGAATGTAATGTATAATCAAGAAATATAGGTTGTTTATTTTTTTAATTTCCCTCCCTCTCCTGCCACCTTTCTCCCCCTCCCCCCACTCCTCTCCCCTTCCCTCTCCAGTCCAAAGAGCAGTCAGGGTTCCCTGCCCTGTGGAGAGTCCAAGGTCCTCCCCCCTCCGTCCATGTCTAGGAAGATGAACATCCAAACTGGCTAGGCTCCCACAAAGCCAGAACTTGAAGTAGGATCAAAACCCAGGACCATTGTCCTTGGCTTCTCATCAGCCCCCATTATTCGCCATGTTCAGAGAGTCCGGTTTTATCCCGGGCTTCTTCCGTCACAGTCCAGCTGGCCTTGTTGAGCTCCCAATAGATCAGCCACACTGTCTCAGTGGTTGGGTGCACCCCTCGTGGTCCTGACTTCCTTGCTCATGTTCTCCCTCCTTCAGCTCCTCATTGGGAACTTGGGAGCTCAGTCCGGTGCTCCAGTGTGGGTCTCTGTGACTATCTCCATCCATCACCAGATGAAGGTTCTATGGTGATATGCAAGATATTCATCAGCATTGCTATAGGATAGGGTCATTTCAGGTTCCCTATCCTCAGCTGTCCAAGGAACTAACTGGGGACCTCGCCTTGGGCTCCTGGGAGCCACTCTAGGTTCAAGTCTCTTGCCAACCCTAAGGTGGCTCCCTTAACTAAGAATTGTGCTTCCGTGCTCCCCTATCCAACCTTCCTTTATTCCAATCATCCTGTTTCCCCAAGTTTCCCTCATCCTCCCCTTCTCACTTTTCTCTCCCCATCCCCGTTACCCCCATCCCACCCCACCCCCAAGATCCCAAATTTTCTCCCCGGCAATTTTGTCTACTTCCTATAGCCAAGAAGATAATTATATGTTTTTCCTTGGGTTCACCTTCTTATTTAGCTTCTTTAGGTTCACCAATTATATACTCCGTGACCATTATTTATGGCTAGAAACCAATTATGAGTGAGTATATCCCATGTTCTTCTTTTTGGGTCTGGATTACCTCACTCAGGATAGTGTTTTCTATTTCCATCCATTTGCATGCAAAATTCGAGAAGTCATTGTTTTTTACCGCAGCGTAGAACTCTAATGTGTATATATTCCACACTTTCTTCATCCATTCTTCCATTGAAGGGCATCTAGGTTGTTTCCAGGTTCTGGCTATTACAAATAATACTGCTATGAACATAGTTGAACAAATGCTTTTGTCATGTGATAGGGCATCTCTTGGGTATATTCCCAAGAGTGGTATTGCTGGGTCCAGGGGTAGGTTGATCCCGAATTTCCTGAGAAACCGAAACACTGATTTCCAAAGTGGTTGCACAAGATTGCATTCCCACCAGCAATGGATGAGGGTACCCCTTCCTCCACAGCCTCTCCAGCAAAGGCTATCATTGGTGTTTTTGATTTTAGCCATTCTGACAGGTGTAAGATGATATCTCAAAGTTGTTTTGATTTGCATCTCCCTAATCGCTAAGGAGGTTGAGCATGACCTTAAGTGTCTTTTGGCCATTTGAACTTCTTCTGTTGAGAATTCTCTGTTCAGTTCAGTGCCCCATTTTTTAATTGGGTTAATTAGCATTTTGAAGTCTAGTTTCTTGAGTTCTCTATAAATTTTGGAGATCAGACCTTTGTCTGTTGCCGGGTTGGTGAAGATCTTCTCCCAGTCAGTAGGTTGCCTTTTTGTCTTAGTGACAGTGTCCTCTGCTTTACAGAAGCTTCTCAGTTTTAGTAGGTCCCATTTATTCAATGCTGCCCTTAATGTCTGTGCTGCTGGGGTTATACATAGAAAGCGATCTCCTGTGCCCATTTGTTGTAGGGTGCTTCCCACTTTCTCTTCTATCAGGTTCAGTGTGTTCGGACTGATATTGAGGTCTTTGATCCATTTGGACTTGAGTTTTGTGCATGGTGATAGATATGGGTCTATTTTCATTCTTCTACAGGTTGATATCCAGTTGTGCCAGCACCATTTGTTGAAGATGCTTTCTTTCCTCCATTGTATACTTGTTGAGAGGAGCTGCGGGCCGCTTCCCTGCCGCCCCAGCTCCCGG
>JABTXL010005970.1:605942-623442 GCA_025134845.1 Neodon shergylaensis
ACTTAACCAATGAAACAACAGGTAGAAAGATAACCCTCCTCCATCATATACTTTTAGCCCCTTTATCAAAAATGAGGTGATCATAGGTTTGTGGGTTAAAATTTGGGTCTTCTATGCGATTCCATTGATCGACTTCTCTGTTTTTATGCCAGTACCACACTGTTTTCATTACTGTAGCTCTGTAATAGAGTTTGAAGTCAGGGATGGTAATACCTCCAGAAGATCCTTTATTGTATAGGATTGTTTGGGCTATCCTGGGTTTTTTGTTTTTCCATATAAAGTTGATTATTGTCCTTTCAAGATCTGTGAAGAATTTTGCTGGGATCTTGATGGGGATTGCATTGAATCTATAAATTGCCTTTGGTAGAATTGCCATTTTTACTATGTTGATCCTGCCAATCCAAGAGCAAGGGACGTCCTTCCATTTTCTGGTATTCTCTTCAATTTCTTTATTCAATGCTTTAAAGTTCTTGTCAAATAGGTCTTTCACTTCCTTGGTTAGAGTTACCCCCAAGATATTTTATGCTGTTTGTGGCTATTGTGAAAGGTGAAGCTTCTCTGATTTCGCTCTCTGCTTCCATAGCCTTTGTGTATAAGAGGGCGACTGATTTTTTGGAGTTGATCTTGCATCCTGCCACATTACTAAAGGTGTTTATCAGCTGTAGGAGTTCTTTGGTGGAGTTTTGGGGGTCGCTTATGTACACTATCATATCATCTGCAAATAACGAAAGTTTAACTTCTTCTTTTCCAATTCGAATCCCCTTGATCCCCTTATGTTGTCTTACTGCTATTGCTAAAACTTCAAGCACTATATTGAAGAGATATGGCGAGAGTGGACAGCCTTGTCGTGTTCCTGAGTTTAGTGGGATGGCTTTGAGTTTCTCTCCGTTTAATTTGATGTTAGCTGTCGGCTTGCTGTATATAGCTTTTATTATATTTAGGTATGACCCTTGTATCCCTAATCTCTCCAAGACTTTTATCATAAAGGGATGTTGAATTTTGTCAAATGCTTTTTCAGCATCTAATGAAATGATCATATGGTTTTTTTCTTTCAGTTTATTTATATGATGAATTACATTGATAGATTTTCGTATGTTGAACCAGCCCTGCATCTCTGGGATAAAGCCTACTTGATCATAATGGATAATTTTTCTAATGTGTTCTTGGATTCGGTTTGCCAGTATTTTGTTGAGGATTTTTGCGTCAATGTTCATGAGTGAGATTGGCCTGTAATTCTCTTTCCTGGTGGAGTCTTTGTGTGGTTTTGGTATCAGAGTAACTGTAACTTCATAAAAGGAATTTGGTAATGACTCTTCTGTTTCTATATTGTGAAATACATTAGGGAGTATAGGTATTAGGTCTTCTTGGAAGTTCTGGTAGAATTCTGCATTGAAGCCATCTGATCATGGGCTCTTTTTGGTAGGGGGGTTCTTGATAACAGATTCTAATTCTTCGTGACTAACAGGTCTATTTAGATTGTTCACCTGGTCCTGGTTTAACTTTGATATATGGTATTTATCTAAAAAAGTGTCCATTTCTTTTACATTTTCCAGTTGTGTGGCATACAGGCTTTTGTAGTAAGATCTAATGATTCTCTGAATTTCCTCTGTGTCTGTGGTTATGTCCCCCTTTTCATTTCTGATCTTATTAATTTGTATATTCTCTCTCTGCCATTTAATTAGTTTGGATAGGGGTTTATCAATCTTGTTGATTTTCTCCAGGAACCAGCTTTTTGTTTCATTGATTCTTTGGATTGTTTTCTGCGTTTCTATTTTGTTGATTTCAGCCCTCAGTTTGATTATTTCCAGTCTTCTACTCCTCCTAGGTGAGTCTGCTTCTTTTTTTTCTAGAGCTTTCAGGTGGGCTGTTAAGTCTCCAATGTGTGCTTTCTCTGTTTTCTTTAAGTGGGCACTTAGTGCTATGAACTTTCCTCTCAGGACTGCTTTCATAGTGTCTCATAAATTTGAGTATGTTGTTTCTTTATTTTCATTGAATTCAAGGAAGACTTTAATTTCTCTCTTTATTTCTTCCTTGATCCAGGTGTGGTTCAGTAGTTGACTGTTCAGTTTCCATGAGTTTGTAGGCTTTCTGAGGGTAGCATTGTTGTTGAATTCTAAATTTAATCCATGGTGATCTGATAAGACACATGTGGTTACTAATATTTTTTTGTAACTGTGGAAGTTTGCTTTGTTACCAAGTATGTGGTCAATTTTCGAGAAGGTTCCATGAGCTGCAGAGAAGAAGGTATAGTCTTTCCTATTTGGGTGGAATATTCTATAGATGTCTGTTAAGTCCAATTGATTCATTACCTCCTTTAATTCTCTAATTTCTCTGTTAGGTTTCTGTCTGATTGACCTGTCCATTGGTGAGAGAGGAGTGTTGAAGTCTCCTACTATTAGTGTGTGCGGTTTGATGGCTGCTTTGAGTTTAGTAATGTTTCTTTTACGTACGTGGGTGCTTTTAAATTAGGGGCATAGATATTTAGGATTGAGACTTCATCCTGTTGAATTGTCCCTGTTATGAGTATAAAATGTCCCTCTCCATCTCTTCTGATTGATTTAAGTTTGAAGTCAACTTTGTTAGAAATTAGTATGGCCACACCTGCTTGTTTCTTAGGTCCATTTGCTTGATAAACCTTTTCCCAGCCCTTTATTCTGAGTAGGTGCCTGTCTTTGTGTTTGATATGTGTTTCTTGTAAACAGCAGAATGTTGGATCCTGTTTTCATATCCAATCTCTTAGCCTGTGCCTTTTTATAGGTGAGTTGAGCCCATTGACATTAAGTGATATTAATGACCAGTGGTTGTTAACTCTGGTCACTTTTTTAGTAGTAGAGTTTGTGTGTTTCCCTTCTTTGAGTTGTGCTGGTGAAGGGTCTCTAGATGTCTGAGTTTTTGTGGTCATTGTTGGACTCCTTGGTTAGTGATTTTCCTTCTATTACTTTCTGTAAAGCTGGATTTGTGGCTATGTATTGTTTAAATTTGTTTTTATTCTGGAAAATTTTGTTTTCTCCATTTATAGTGAATGAAAGCTTGGCTGGGTATAGTAGTCTGGGCTTGCATCCATGGTCTCTTAGTTTTTGTAGTACATCTATCCAGGACCTTCTGGCTTTCATGGTTTCCATAGAGAAGTCCGGTGTAAGTCTGATAGGTTTGCCTTTATAAGTAACTTGGCCTTTTTCCTTTGTGGCTCTTAATATTCTTTCTTTATTCTGAATGCTTTGTGTTTTGATTATTATATGGCGAGGGGATTTTTTTTTTGATCCAGCCTATTCGGTGTTCTGTATGCTCCTATGGGTCTTCTTTTACAGGATCAGGTCTCCTTGCCCACTGATGTACCTTCTCAGTGATGTCACTCCCCAGTGATGGCTCTCCTAATGCCCCAATGATGTCTCTCCTGGTGCCCGGATTGGGTCTCCGTGCTGCTTGGGTAGCTCGTAAACAAAGGGCCTGCCTTGCTTGCTGCAGGCAGACCATCCAGATGGAACTTCTCAGCACCTAAACAGGGACGCTTGGTGGCCCAATGCTCCCGGGACAAAAGGAAGAAAGTGGCAGGCGGGGCGGAGTCCAGGAGAGCACAGGAGAGCCAGGAGCACAAGCTGGAGGTGCCCGGCTCCCTTACTGGGGACCCTGAGTCCTGCCCGGCAGGCAAGCACTCACCGCTCTGCGTGGGCAGCCCTAGTGTAGGAGCGTAAAACTGTTCTTGAGCACTGGTCCTAGCCCGCAGCAGGGCCGGGATGGGGGGGAGGATGCTGGGGGGCTAGGTCGTGAGTAAGAAAGAAGGCCCTGCAGAAGGAGCTGGGGGAGGGGGGGTTGTGCTCTCCCCCGGGACAGACCGCCCCTGGATAGCACACACTTACTGGTCCAGATGGAATTTCTCAGCACCTAATGGCCCAATGCTCCGGGGACAAAAGGAAGAAAGTGGCAGGCGGGGCGGAGTCCAGGAGAGCACAGGAGAGCCAGGAGCACAAGCTGGAGGTGCCCGGCTCCCTTACTGGGGACCTTGAGTCCTGCCCGGCAGGCAGGCACTCACCGCTCTGCGTGGGTAGCCTTAGTGCAGGAGCTTAAAACTGTTCTTGAGCACTGGTCCTAGCCTGCAGCAGGGCTGGGATGGGGGCAAGGTGCTGGGGGGCTGGGTCGTGAGTAAGGAAGAAGACCCTGCAGAAGGAGCTGGGGGGGGTTGCGCTCTCCCCCGGGACAGACCGCCCCTGGATAGCACACACTCACCGATGGAATATAAGTTGTTAATGAATAATCATCGATAATAGTCAAGCTTGTAGTCATGTTAGTTAGATTTTCTAGATGTATAGAGATATATTTCAGTTAAATAGGCATTCTTCACATCTTTCAAAGACTACAGAATATAGCATTTTAAATGTTTTAATAACTTAGGGCTTTTCATGACAATGAGACATGTCGGCTCCTGGCAGCACCAGCTACTTCAAGAGGAGGATGGGCATTGAAGAGGCTCCTTATGGAGTTTGATAGCCATTTGGGCAAGAAACTGCTCTTGCCTGGACTGTTGCATAAACTGGACACAAAGAACCCACAGAGAGGGGACTGCTGAACTTGCCTAAAGGTGAGATGGTCTTTCTGGGTTCCTGATTTATGAAAGAGTCTGTGAGACATTCTGTAGGACACAGCAAAAAGTGACTGAACTGCCTTTGAAATTTCCTGCTTCATGGAAGAGTCTGCTGGATACTATGGGCCTGAAGACAGAAGATAGATGCCCTAACGGTACAGAGGAACTTTGGGTGACTGTCCAGGCAGCGAGATGTCTCTGTCATTTCTAGAGTTTTGGAAGTTGCTTACTTCTTGTTTACTTAGGTAATATTATATCCTTCTGAAGTCTTTGATGGAGTTGAAGAATGGTTAGTTATAGTTTTCCTTTGTTATTATAACAGATAAAATAGATCTGAATATTGTAACTGTAATTATTTCTTTTTTTAATTTATTTATTTATTAAAGATTTCTGCCTCCTCCCCGCCACCACCTCCCATTTCTCTCCCCCTCCCCCGATCAAGTCCCCCTCCCTCATCAGCTTGAAGATAACTGTTTTTTTATATGTAATTTTACTGTGTTAAAGTGAAAGCCTTTCTTTTTTGCTTAAACAGAAGAAGGGGAAATGATGTAGGTGAGTCACCTGTCTATGTGTTACTTTCATTGGTTAATAAACAAACTGCCTTGGCCTTTGATAGGCCAGCCCTTAGGTGGGTGAAATAGACAGAACAGAATGCTGGGAGGTAGAGGGTATTTCGTCAGATGCCGTGGAGCCAGCTGCCAGGTCAGACATACTGAATCTTTCCTGGTAAACCACCACCTCGAGGTGCTACACAGATTATTAAAAATGGGTTAGTATACACAACCAGACTCGGGCATGTGTCACTGAGGTATAGAACCCATGATTGCTGCAATATTCATAAAACTACTGTCATTAAGAACTTTGCTGAAGATATTTTCAGCTTTCCAAACTTATTCATAAATGCGTGAAACTTTTAAAAAGACTTCTTTGTAAAGACCTACAATAAGTTCCTTTGATTAATGGAAGTAATTGGGACCCTAGATTTTCCAGGGAAATAGTAGAATAGTATATGAACCAGACACAATGGAATATGTCTTTAATCCCAAAATTTAGGAGGCAGAGGTATGTGGATCTGTGAGATCAAGGCCAGCATGCTCTACAGAGCAAGTTCCACGATAAACATGGCTACAAAGGGATATCTTGTCTCAGAAAATATATAAATAGTTATTAATATGATATATATGATGTTATATATGATATTAATATCATATATGTGATATTTTATATATAATGTTATTAATATCATATATATTATATTTTACACACACACATATATATATATTCCCACTGAAATGCATGTCATCTAAACAAGAGCTATCTTAGTGTGCGCTCTGACAAAGAGAATTCAGAGGGAATTCACATGGACCTGGAGCCTGTGCTTATGTGAACAGGTGCAGCTGTGCAAGAGGAGGACAGATGAGTCACACCCGTGTACTTCCACAGTGACTTCCTTGGGTTTCATAATCCCAATGTCCACCTTCATTTCTATCTACATGCTTACAGAGTGTTATCAGCAAGGAGAAATTTTAAATTGATGAAGGAGTGGGAAAGAGCTACCCTAGATGCCACCATCACACTAAAGTAGATATAAATATTGTAACTATAATTCTTGCTTGATAACTGTCTTGTTATATGTAATTTTACTATGTTAAAGCCTTCCTTTTTGTTTACACAGAAAAGAGGAAATGGTGTGAGAGGTCTTTCTGTCTATGTGTTGCTTTTATTGGTTAATGAATAAAGAAACTGCTTCGGCCTGTTGATAGGTAGGCATGGAAAATTAGACTAAATGGTCGGAGAAGGAAGGTGGAGAGAGAGACACCATGGGTCCACCACTGGAGATAGATGTGTTGAAACTTTGCTGGTGATGCACAGATTAATGAAGATGGGTTAAATTATGGTCTAAGAGTTAGTCAACAAGAAGTTAGAGCGAATGGGCCAAGCAGTGATTTAATTAATACAATTTCTGTGTGATTATTTTGGGTCTAAGCTAACTGGGCAGCCAGGATGAACAAGCGACTCCATGCAACAAAACCACAGCAAATAAGGGCTTTCTAAAATTGTAGCTAATGAACAGAAGGACAGAAAAGGTGCTCAGATTTGGGGAGATGTAGAGCTAGCTGGGAGGAACCTCAGGGGAAGTTGAAGGTGACCTACTGGTCCCAAACATGTAAAACATGGCTCTAGCAAGATGTGCCCTTCTCTCCCATTTCTCCTACCTTGCTAAAAACTATTATATTACATTCCTAAAGCTCGCTGCCAAGATATATTCCCTTATTTAGTAACTTCCTCCTCTTGAGGCTCATTACCAAAGTCCAAAAACCAAAGTATTGAAGTCCAGAAATCAAAAGTCCCCTTTGACTGTCCCAATTAATATGCCCAATCAAAGCAAACCAGCTCATCCTTCTATGGGGTTTCCCATTCTACCTTTATAAAATGTCATTCATCTATGAGCCATGTCAGTCTCCTCTCTATCCAGAAGCAACCCTTTATCCCTCAGGAAAAAATATCCCTTCTCCCTCTCTTTGTCTTCTTCCCTTTCCCTTCTACTTTGTCTTCTATTCTTTATATTTGCCTTTTATTTCCTGCCATTTGTCCCTATGGGACAAATAAATCTCCTTTGTGCTAAGAACTTGGTCTTTGGGTATCATGTACTGATTCTGATCTTTTCGGTCTTTTCAGATGTAGAACTTGATGTGACTCTGCATGTGCACACACACACACTGTACTTCTGAACAACACCTCATTTCTTCCTTCCCATATAACTGCCATCAGATTACAAACACTCTCATCTCTCATAGCTAGAACTCACACACATTATGACACATGGACACAGTGAAGGATAAAGGATCTGAAAACATATGAGCTGTTATATTCAGTGATGCTTGCTCCCTTCCATTCATGCTCTGGTGACTCTTTGTGCAGGCCAATCCAGAGATCAGACTTCCCCCTTAAGGAAATCTTGTCATAAAACATGGAAAGCAAATACATGAGTCTCAGTTTCAAATGACCATGGAGTATCTCTGCCCTACAGCCTCCTCTAAGGATGGCTTCAGGGTGTAAATGAGGAGTACAAGCTCTGGGGCTAGAATAGGCCTCAATTCTCAGTGGATCCTTTGATGTGGATAATCCTGCAGTACCTAATTTGAATGGCACACCCCTCTGTGGTTGGGAAAGCCCAAGTTTATGCCTATCTCTCCAGAATATCAATAGTGCTCACAGGTATGCAAAGAGTCAACCATGGATGTCATCTGTCCCTGGACTCGCTGAACATAGCAGGCAATGAGGACTACTGAGAACTCAAGAACAATGGCAATAGGTTTTTGATCCTACTGCACATACTGGCTTTGTGGGAGCCTAGGCAGTTTAGATGCTCACCTTACTAGACCTGGATGGAGGTGGGTGGTCCTTGGACTTCCCACAGGGCAGGGAACCCTGATTGCTCTTCGGGCTGACAAGGGAGAGGGACTTGACCGGGGGAGGGGGAGGGAAAAGGGAGGCGGTGGCGGGGAGGAGGCAGAAAATTTTAATAAATAAATAAAAAAAGAAAATAAATAAATAAAATCATTATATCTAAAACAATATATATATATATTCCTGTGGAAACAAAAGCATTTTCAAACATAATGCACCATTGATATTTACTTTAAAATCAACACTTTTTAAAGTATACAGGCTGGTATAATTTAACATTTCTTATAAGCAGTATCAGGTTAGAAAAGGGTTAAGATGGGAAACAGCTGGCCAGCAGAAGAGTCTTTATCACAGTGTTATCACAGTGAAGAACTTGGCTTTTAATGTTTCTAAAAAGAATTTTTGTTAGTTTTCCTCTGGCCACAATCTCAGAGTCTCTGTTTTTTATTTGTTTAGTTTTTCAGTTGTAAGTAGTCGATTTCCTTTGCACGGGCTTGTAGGTTCCTCTCCCTGTCCAAAGGGGCCTACAGAGACCTTCAAGAAGCTCAGACAGGGCCTGCACAAGGGAGCATTGAGGAAAATGCTCATGTCCCAGGTACCTCCCTGGCTGTAAGGTCCAGCTGTGCCCCAGAGCTGTGGTGCTTCTTGAGCCACTGCAAGCTATGATCCTTGTTGTTGCCTGTTGTCTCCTCCTGCCAGGGCTGTGCCATGTTGCACTTCCTGTAGTCTCATGGCTTGTCGCCCAAGCAGTGTGTTCCCTGTGATTAGACCTGGCTCAGAGCTAGGGATACAGAATACAGACTCTAGATAGGCTGCTGCCAAGTTATTTTGCATTTTTACATTTAAGTTTTGTCCCCTTTCTTTCTTTTTTTCTTTCTTTCTCTTTCTTTTTTTTCCTTGTTAGTCCAGTCTCAAACATAATAAACAAAGAGACAACAGTACTCCAGGGGATGCCCATCCTTCCAATGTAGCGGCCCCTAAAGACATTCCAAGTCAAAGGCATGTACTCCCTACTCTCCTTCTATGGGTAGATTGTGCCCGTGGCTCTCTCAGAGGATTCGAGCTGGCACTGCCTGCTCCTCTGAGGTGGGCCGCCCCGCCAGTCCACTCTGGCACAGTAACCCCCGCCAGGCTGTCTGCAAGGTCGCCCTCACCCCCTACCCCACCCCCCACCCCATCACCTCCTCCGGAAGAGAGGAGGGAGGGGAGGGGGCGAGTTTTGGCTGCCAGCCACTGGCGACACAGAGTCCCAGTCTGCGCTGGCTCCTGCTCTGAGCCCCAGGGCGGCTGTCTTGGCGCGCCCTGGGTCCCACGGGTGGCGGTGGCACGAAGGGCGAGGGTGTGGGGATTGTAAAGCAGGACAACATCTCAGACTACCAGGGACCGCCTGCAGAGCTGCAGCGCCAGGAGAGTGTGGCCCGCGCCAGGATGAGGAGCGCTGATCTCTCCTGTGCCTGAGGGCCAACCTCCCCCCCCCCCCCGCCCGCATCTCATCGTGAATCTCTGAATGACCAGTATTAAATATACCATGTGCAGGCTTATACTGAGAATTTCAGAAAACCATCTGTCCTACTCAATGGCTAGTAGTTTAGTTTCTTTTATAACATTTGATTATGTGATGCTTTGCATACTCTGAATTCAGCGCATTGTTCCTGTGTCAGTGGTGCTGAGGATACAGTCTCTCAGAATCTCACCAGCAGTGTATCTGACACGCTATTGATAACACTAAATTGCCTGGAGAGCAGAATGCAATGCTGAGACAACATAAAGAAAGTCAAGTGTAAAGTCTCTGCTTCAGGGATCCATTTTGTGGCATTCTGGAAAAGTGAGTCTGTAAAGGTTAGGGACAGAGAGACAGAGTGTCTGCAACAGGGAACAGGGGAATTGAGGAGGGATAGGTGTAGCATGATCATCACTAGTCTTAATCATAAAAACCCAGAGTCAGATATTAGGGCATGAAAGCTCAATTATCAGAGAAGAGTGGCCAGTCAGTAGAGCTCATATTGCAAAAAAAAAAAAAAAAAAAAATCTCAGAACTAGAGGCCATGATCCTGTCTGTGCCCCACCTTATCACTTTTTATCCTGTCTGTACAGATTTCCACACCTCTTTGGTTTTCTAGTGGCTAGCTCCACCCTCTAATCTCCAGGCAAGCTTTATTTGTCAGAACACAAACAAAATATTACAACAGGTAAGTCATTGTGTCCTTTAGGTGTTATTGTCTTATATTATGTGTATGAGCCTTTTGTATGAATGTACATATATATGTATACTACATGCATGCCTAGTGTTAGGAGGTTCCTGAAAAGTATGTTGGATCCCTGGAATTGGCGTTAGGAATGGATGTGTGAGCCACAATATAGGTGCTGGGAATCAAACCCAGTTCTCTGAAAGAGCAATAAATGCTCTTAATGGTTGAGCCTATGCTCGCCAGCTCCTATATATCTTGATGAAGAATATACGACTCATGATTAGATACTTTCAAAATTCATAAAAATTTATAGCAAATGAATTTATTTTACTAAATACAAATGACACTTTTTACAAAATTTCCACTGAGTTTACCCATTGCATTTTACTCATTTTCATACATCTAAAAATACCAGGAAACCTCTATACCATTGACAGCAGAAGAGAAGGACATGTAGATTTGAAAGGCTTTAAGCACTAAAGCATGGTCTTTAAATTTTGACTCCACACAAAACTCTTCCCCTTCATTCTTTCTAGTCATACAAGAATATAGGAGCAGAGCAATAATTCTCACATGCTCATTTTCAATTCCAGCACTTCTCAGCATGTGAGCAATCAAGCTTCTCCTCCCAGCTCCTCACACTCCCTATAGAAAGGAAATCTTGGGAGATTTATAAACTCCTTCATATTTTGAATATATAGTCTTCCTTGTGATTTATAGCTTTGTACCAATGTTAACCAAAATCTTTCCAAGTCCTAGAAAATAATATAAACTCCTGTCTTATTTTAGCTAGATCTCTCTGTCTGATGAGCAGTGTTAGACATTCAATTACTTATTGTCTCTCAACATGTCATCAAGGTCCATCCATATTGTCATCAAAAACATCATCCCATCCTCTCTTCCTGACGCATATAATTCCATTATATATGGGACCATGGATCAGGAAGATGGACAGACAGAAAATGTGTGAAAGAGATAAAAATGTGATAGAAATAGAAATGAATCAGACGGTAAGTAAATTGTAAGGAGGTCTGGGTTTAGAGTGCATAAATAGAGGAAGCAATGCTGAGTGCCGCAAGAACAAATAAAAACAAGTTTTTTAACTATTTTGATATCAAACCATTCCAGGTTAATAATGGGAGACAGGATGCATAAAAATCGAGAAAAATATAAGCAATAAAACTCTCAAATGTGAAAATAGGTGTCATAATGAAATAATTTTATGTAAGAAGGTGAAAATATTGGCCAGAAAGTAGTAATTATGGGTAAAATTCATATGTTTCAGGCTAAAAATGCAAATGAATATGTGACATGAGCAGAATGGATTACTAAGAAGCTACCTCCTTCTCCACAGAGGGACTGCTTTAGGCACTGCCACACAGACCAGAGCACCTCGGTGAGAAGTCTGGAGACTAGCTGGGAAGTTGCAGTCAGAGCCCATTTTAAAATCAAGGAAACGCATTACAGAGAAGGGGGTAAGCAACTGATGCAGCTCTGTCCTGCTTTATCCTGCAGAAGATCTGGGAGGAAACATCCCATAACTATTGAGAGACAGACCTATCCAAGACTTTCTCAGAGTCACTGGTGAAAGGAAATGGGTAACCTAGTTCTGTGCCCAGTGTTGAATGTGGCACAGCCAGCCTGGAGCTGGAGCCAGGCCTCAAAGAATTTTAAGTATCAGGTCCTGAGAACTTGAACTTTCTCCATAAAGACTAGAATTATCATCCTCTGTAGCTGGAGGGAAACTGTTCATTTCCTGGCTGCTCAAATTCCCAAAATAATCACACAGAAGCTGTATTAATTGTGGACTGAATAGGCATATAGGAGGCTGGAGTGGCCAAGTTAGCACAAAAAAGTGATAGAAAAAGGCACAGTTGGTGCCAAAAGCATAAGAGCTATGCCAAAAGTGTAACAGTTTTAAAAAGGCATGAAATTCAAAACAGGTGACATTACAAGGCCTGTGAAGAATACTTTCAGCCAAGATGGCTCTGAAGGGGAGCAAGCCGGGAGGAGATGTGACTTATTCACAAAGTGATGATTGGAGTTAGAGATGGGGTAAGATGACACAAAGTGTCTGATGCCCGTGTGATCTCCTTTAAGGGCTATAGGAGCCGGGCTCATGCAGACCTGACTGCTGACGTGATTGGCTAATTCCCTTCTGCTTCTTCTGGGATTCATGAGTTTTTGCTTTATAAGTTGCATGTTGTAAGGAAATAAACGAGTTCCTGCTTGACTCGATTCCCTGCTGTGTCTGATTATCTCCAGGACCCCGGGGACTGGGTAGCAAGCCCTGTACTTCCCCTCCTCAGCCAGGGCAAGCAGCAGGAGGCTGGTTCAATTCTAGAAAGGGACCCCGCAAATTAAATCACTGCTTGGCCTATTAGCTCTAACTTCTTATTGGCTAGCTCTTACACCTCAATTTTACCCATATTTATTAATCTGTGCATCACCACGTGGCTGTGCCTTCCTGGCAAGGTTCTATCGGGCATCTGTTCCTGGCAAGCTACTTGGCTTCTTCTGACTCTGTCTTCTTTCTCCCAGCATTCAGTTTAGTTTTCCCCACCTAGCTCTATTCTACCCTATCACAAGGCTAAGCAGTTTCTTTATTCATTAACCAATAAAAGCAACACAGGCTGATGACAGAGAAGACATCATTGGTACTGCCCTACAACACCAATCAGCCTCATAAGATGACCACTGGTGAAATACTGATATGAAGGTCATAGGCGTTAACAACTAGATTCTGATTCGATCTGAGGTGTCCTACACCAGAGAAGAGAATTTATGTATGCTGTTAGGAATGGGTTTTAACCCATTGCTATGGAGATCATAGGCCCTAAGGAGGATCCGCTATTGTTTTGGAAAATAGCCATGCTGTCAGACTACTATCTCAATATCTATGTCTATACCCAGCTGTTCTCCACCTTGGTCAGGGAAACTCCTTCTTTGCAGCGGGACAAGGCTGAGTGGACAGGGGCTTATAAAGGCAAAACACACAAATTCATCACTTTCCTTCATGTAGCTGAGGTGGCAGTTGGCAAGCATGGCGGTATATTAACTTTAATAAGTATATGACACAGTTATGTCCCCTTGTGTTTCTGTTTGATCTGAGAGCAGAAAGCCTTGTGATTACAGAAGCTGAACAGATTAGCAAAAGTTCCTGTTAAATACTGATCTCAGTTTTACCCTAAAGTCAGGCCAGGATATAGCAAAAGTTTTTCTTGCTTCAGTCTGACACCATAGGACTTGAGTGGAGTTTGGGATGAAGAAGCCACAGCCACGGGGCAAGGGCCATAGCATTAAGATCTAGGCTCTTGCTGAGGCAGGAGCTGAAAGTGTTCCAATCTGTCTTTCACCCTGACCATTAGCATTTCCATGTTGCCAGTGCCTGCCTTGACAAGCTGAGCTGCAAGCTCTTCCCAACCTGAGCCAGAGAAGCAGAGTCAGAGCAGCTCATGGACTACAACTCCCCTCACAGGATTCTGTACCTAGAGCTCCCATCCACGTCACTGAAACGTCAAGGACACATAACTTTCTATGCCATGTATCTGGTCAGTAGTCTGATGACCCTAACCTGGCTGCTATCTTGCAGAGGATCTGTTGGGTAATCTTCTGGCTGTACGCTGGCTGGTCTAGTGGATGAAGTTTTAAATAGTCAGATGCAGGTCGGCCCCAGAGAAATGCCTCATAATTTATTTGGGAGTTGTACATCTTTCTCTCTGAGTCCTCCTCATAGTAGCTACACACAGGTCCTGGCCCAGAGTCAGCAGGTCAGTTTCTTTTTCTAGCATGTCTGCAGCTGCACTGCCCAGGAACAAGCCAGCCAGCATCCTAGTGCCTGAGCTAGGATCTCCTTTGTAATCCATTCCATAGGGTGAGGAGTTGTCCCTCATCTTCCTCCTCTGTTTTGTTTTTTGAGGAAGAAATAATGAGTCTTGTGAGTATCTGTAGAGTCCCCAGGGAATGGAGGCAAAGATGGACAAAAAGCCCACCACAGATGGTCTCCTCATATTTCTTTATTATGTTCTATCACACTGTGACATGAGTGCTGTATCTTTCTGAGACTCGCTTATCAAATGAGTCTAAAATCAGCCACACCTACACCGTGAGAGCTTGTTTCCAAGACAAATAAATAAACACTTCCTAAAACTAAAAGCACTTTGCCTCATTGAATAAATCAACTTTTCACTATTCTGATTATTTCATTTACACTACACTTTATTCCATGTCTCAATCTCCTCTTTTATCTTTTGGTTCTGTATGTCCGAAAACATTGTGAGTGGGCAGTTTGCCAGATGGAGAGGAATTAAGAAGCTTGATTGGATTTGTTTAAATTTTTCCAATGAAAAACAAGCCAGTAATACTTCCTCTCTAGTTTCAATTTCATTTTCCTGTAACTGAGACTCACTTCAAAAATGAAAGTTTCCATTTGTGCCTGCTAGAGACAGAACCCACTAGCACAGACCTTCTTCATGAGGGAGAAATGGGTATGTATTTGATGCAATAAGAATAAAACTAAAAGGGGAGAGAGGAGCTTCACCAGGGTCTCGCAGAGGAGTAGAGCCTCCTATCTGTTAGCCTGTCATGGTGGGTCTCTGTAGAGTGGGGATTCCTGGAGACATCTGATATATTACTTATTACTCTATCACAGTATACAATACTTGAGTATTTCTGGACAAAAATATTGAACAAGGAATCAATTATAAGAGCATAAAGCATAGTTTTTGTTTAGTTGGATTTTTAGGTTTTACTTTGTTTTTAGTGCGTATGTGTGCATGCATTGGTGCTTGAGTATGGGCATGCATGAGTGCTCACATTTGTGTGTGTGTGTGTGTGTGTGTAGCTTGCTATCAACTGTTTATCTGATAATTTTTACTCTGGTGAGTTTCAGGAAGTTGCTGTTGACCATGATCCTTATGTCCCAGAGGGAAGGAAACTAACAGCGCAGCTTTCAATTTTCTGTGACCTGTGGTTTGCAGATCCAGTGTGATTCCAAGGAAAGGTGGAGAGGGGAAGTGCACTTGGATGTTCAACTCCAACTCCGGCAAATCTTCTGGCTTTTCTGGTTTGTGGATAATTATGGAAATTAAGAATCCTGAAGGATTTCTGTTAAACTGTCTTCTGTATTTAGAGACTATTTCGTTCTCTTATATTTATTTATTTATTTATTTATTTATTTATTTATTTATTTATTATGTATACAACATTCTGCCTCGATGTATGCCCGCATGCCAAAGGAGGGCGACAGATCTCAGTAGAGATGATTGTGAGCCACCATGTGGTTGCTGGGAGTTGAACTCAGGACCTCTGAAGAGCAGCCAGTGCTCTTAACCTCTGAGCCATCTCTCCAGCCCCCTCGTTCTCTTATTTTATCCCTTTTTTCCTCTTCCCTTATTTACATTTTTGTTTGCTTGCTTGTTTGTTTTACTGAAAGAATATGGGCTTCGTGGGAAAAAAAAAAAAACAAGTTCATGAAGAATGTAGATGTATTTCAGCTTAGTCAAATGGTCCCATATCTAAAACCATTTTCTTTCTCCGCACAGAAATACATTATTGCCCATCTTTCTGTGAAACAAGTTAGCCCAAGCAGAGAATATATCATAATGTTTGGAGTTTTTGTAGTTGTTGTTGATGGGAGATTTTTTTTTGATATATGTGATATTTTCTATAATAAACACTTAGGGTTTAGTTTCAGAAAAGAAGAAGAACAAGTAAGGAAGGGAAACACTAAAAGTCACATATCAAGTAAATAAATAAGTAACTTTCAGAAGTGAAACACCCAAATGGGGTTGGGGGGCCTATTTGAAGGGAAAGTTGCATATTACCTTATTGAAGAAGAAAGCCCTTGTGGAAATCTTGATGCACTGAATTCAAAGGATATATTTTTTTAATGTACAACTAGAAATAAAAAGGGTTGTAAAGTTTCTGTGAAGCCAAAATTTAAAAGACATATTATATGCTGTTTTAGAGACTTTGGGAAGCCCAGCGTTCAACAAGGAGTATCACGGGAGAGACAAGTAGGTTCAGCGAAAGAGTGAAAAAAATCCAGTTTGGGCCAGCATCCTAAATTTCGAGAAGCATAACCTGGAGAAGCTCAGATCTTCTGATTTAGAGCTCAGAAAAGCCAGCGAGCTTCACAGACTGCTTGGTGCAGCTCCACAGGTGACCACAGAGTGGAGTTCCAGGGAAGGAAAAGCACATTATCCCAGTAGAGAAAGACTGTCTCCTGCAGCCTCTTTAGCAGGGCTTTAGGTGGATCAGCCTTGCTGAGGGATGGCACAATAGAAATCTATTAATAATTTTATGTGGGTTTATTAAAACATATGTTGGAATTGAAATGATGATTCTTGAAGCAATTAAACACTTAAATGAACATAATAGAAATCAAGCAGTTTCTTGAGGCACATAATTATTCTCAGAAAATCTCATAGTGAACACTGACTTAGAAAGTAGCCCTTGAAAGAATGGATTAGGGAAATTAATAAATACATATGAACATGAAGAAATAGCTCAGGAAAAATGAACTCATCTGTGTAGATGCCAAAACCTCAACTAGTTAAAAAATAGAAAAGGCTGAACAAGTGTCAACCAGCTCTTGTACCAATAGAATAAATTTTCTTATTTTGGCCATGGTTGTAAGGGACAGAAATAAAGATATTGTCAGTACAGATTCACTTATGAGGTTATAAGATTAAATTAATTATGAGTCAGATGCTTAGAAAAAATAAAGGATATGAAAAACTTGTAAAAAATACTTCAGAGAGTTATTATCTGGTTTCTTGAAACATATTTGAGGAAATAAAACTGAAAATGTATTCTTTATGACTTTAAAATAAAATAACTACAAAGATGCTCAAGTTTTTCAGGGCCATCTCCTGAACAACAAGCTTGTAGTCATTTCCTTCATTACACTGGTGTCACCTCTTCATCTTCGGGGTCTTTGAAACCCACTGGACCTGGACTCCAGCAGCTGTTGTTTTGAATTTTGTGATGATGGAGGTAGTGTGGGTGGGAGGTTTCATACATGTGCATTTAGAGACCAGAGGACAACTATGTGTAGTTTGTTCTCTCACTTTTGTGCATGTTCCAGGGGTTAAACCCAGGCCACCAGGCTTAAACTGCAAGCACCTTTACCCACAGAGCCATCTTGTTGACCCAAGAGAAATTGCTTTGGCTATAAAATGTTTAAAGGATATGTAAGCTGGCCAGCAAGTCCACTTTAAGGACTTTTGGGGAAAGCAGATTGGGATACATTTAACCGTCATAAGAAACGGACAGATGCAAACATGAGGTCCAGTTTTCTTTTTCAATTATTTTCCCC
>JABTXL010005970.1:624535-693256 GCA_025134845.1 Neodon shergylaensis
TGTGTGTGTGTGTGTGTGTGTGTGTGTGTGTGTGTGTGTGTGTGTGTCACTCTGTCTCTCTCTCTCCCAAAAGAAATTGCACCTACAGTGTGCTGAGAGTTTTAAAATCCCAACGGTAGGTACTGGAGAAATGATTCCAAGGTTGCAAGCACTTGCAGCTCTTCTTGCAATTAATTGTGAACATATTTCGTCAGATGTATAATTGTGTTTGGCAGGGCTATGAATATTGCTATCCTTATACATATGTTTGCAGTTGACAATTTCTTGTGCATGAAAATGAAAATTATTTTTTGCATTGTAAACTCAATCACCATTTTTAAAGACTTTTAAAAGACTCCTTAGGAATTTTTTGTTGCAGGAGGGGAGAGCCACATGCTGGTTCCTGGCTTCTTAGCCCCAAAATAGTCACACAGAAACTGTATTAATTAAATCACTGCTTGGCCCATTAACTCGAGTTTCTTAATGGCTAACTCTTACATATTAATATAACCCATTTCTATTAATCTGTGTATGGACACATGGCTGTGGCTTACCAGTAAAAGTTCTGGCATCTATCTCTGGCAGGGCTACATGGCTTCTCCCTGACTCCATCCTTCTTTTCCCCAGCATTCAGTTTACTTTTCCCCACCTACCTCTATTCCCCATGCAGGCCCAAGACAGTTTTCTTTATTCAGTAGTGGTAATTGAAGCATACAAATTGGCATGCCAACATGGCCAACTAAATCCACTTAAATACCTGAGAAAAATACAGAGTTAGCACATATTCTTTCTGTTTGCTGATGGCATGCCACAACTCCTTTAAGAGAGGTTTTCCTGATTCAGTGATAGCAGAAAAAAAAAAGACATGGTTTTAAAATGCCATCTTTCTGGGCTGTGTTACTAGCGCAAACTCTGACTCTTTCTGGAGGTCCAGCTATGGAGCATTTAAATGGGGTCTGTGAGCAGACTGCTACAACTTTCTTAATGGCAACATAGACTGGCTGTGTGCCTAAAAATGGGGCTCTGAGCATGGCTCTCAGAGGCAGCAAACAGCTATGCCATTCTGGGCTGAGCAGGGCAAGCAGAAAGTGCCATATTTCCCCCTAGCAATGGTGCATTTTGTTTTTAAGAAGCGCTTATCACTTTAAGAAGTGTTCCTGGACAAAAAAAATAAATACAGATACACAATAAAGACAGATTCAGACATATATAGACATCTAAATGGTTCAGTGTTGAATAAATCTATGAGAGAACAAAAGAGTATAGAGAATTGGAAAAGAAGTAAATTGTTTTAAAAAATAAAACAAAGTCTTTAAAGAGACAGAGTACAGACAATCACAGATTTTTTTAAAAGTAGAAAAAAACAAGCCACATAAAGATAGAATATACACAGAGAGTCTGGATTATGTAAACTACTGTGTTTTCTTTGAATTTTTGACTGCAGAGAGACATTTGATGCTGGAGACTGCTAAAATAAGCCAACATAGATAGATAGATAGATAGATAGATAGATAGATAGATAGATAGATAGATAGATAGATAGATAGATAGAATAATGCTTTATTAACCTTGAATTTTCTTTTTCTTAGTTTTTATTTTTATTGCTTTATAAATAATACCATTCAAAATTTCTACTTCCTCCCCTCCTCCAATTTCCCTCCTGCTCCTCCACTCTCTTTACCCCCTCCCCTTCTAGTCCTAAGAGAGGGCAGGCTACCCTGCCCATGGGAAGTCCAAGGCCCTCCCTTCTCCATCCAGGCTTAGGAAAGTGTGCATCCAAGTAGACTGGAGTCCCAAAAAGCCAGTACATGAAGTAGAGACAAATGCCAGTGCCATTATCATTGGCTTCTCAGTCATTCCCCATTGTCAGCCACATTCAGAGAGTCCAGTTTGATCACGTGTTTGTTCAGTCCCAGTCCAGCTGGCTTTGGTAAGCTCCCATTAGAACAGGCACACAGTCTCAGTGGGTGGACCAACCCCTCATGGTCCTGACTTCTTTGCTCATATTCTCCCTCTGCTCTTCAACTGGACCTTGGGAGCTCAGTCCAGTGCTCTGATGTGGATCTCTGTCTCCATCTCCATCTGTCACCTGACTTATCTATGGTAAGATAGTCATCAGTCTGACTATGGGACAAGGCTAGTTCAAGCATCCTCTCCTCTACTGCCCAAGGACCTATCTGGGGACGTCCCTGTGGGCACCTGGGAACCCCTCTAAAGCCAAGCCTCTTGCCAATCCTAAAATGACTCACTTAATTAAGATATATTCTTCCCTGCTCCTAATCTACCCTTCCTCAGTCTCAACCATCCCACTCCTCCAAGCTTTCCCCATTCCTGCCCTTTTCCCTTTTCTCTCCCCCTCTCCCCTGTCAGTCAGACTCTTTCATGGAGCAGGAACCCCAAAGGGCAATGTCACCTTTAGGCAAGTTTAGCAGTCATTTCTCTGTGGGTCCTGCATGTCCACTTCATCAAACAGTTCAGAAAAGAGAAGTTTCTTGCCCAAATGGCTAACCAACTCTATAAGGATCCTCTTTGATGCCCATCTTCCTCTTGAAGTAGACTGGTGCTGCCAGAAGCAGATGTGTCTCATATCATAAAAAGTCCTAAATTTTAAAAACATTTAAATGCCATATTCTGAAGGTCTCTGAAAGATTTGAAGAATATCTAAAGGAAATATATTTCTATATATCTAGAAAATCTAACTA
This sequence comes from Neodon shergylaensis, assembly GCA_025134845.1. NCBI lineage: Eukaryota > Metazoa > Chordata > Mammalia > Rodentia > Cricetidae > Neodon > Neodon shergylaensis. Next base: position 627,217 of record JABTXL010005970.1, read on the forward strand.
GCATGACTCCAAGCTTGGCTATTATAGATGACTATCTATTAACCTTTATTTCTTATTTATACATTACATTTTTAAATGAACTACACAATCACAATACCTTAATCAAGAGCATAAATATGCATATAATGAGACTGACCTTAAATCTGCATCAATAAACCAAGATCCATAACAATGCAAATCTCTATAGCATATTCCCCTTTAAATATAAAGAAACATTTATAAACAGTATTTGGGAATTCCTTGAATCCTTGAATTCAAACTATGAGTCTAAGGATATGTTGCTTTGGAAAGGAGGTTCTTCTTTCATTTCCACAGAAGATGAGAATCTGTGGGTTGCTTCCAGGCTAATATGGTTTGATGAACCAAGACCCACTGAAAGGTCACTTTGAACAGCCCTCAAAAAATTACTTCACCCAATAGACAGCAGGAAGCAGTTTGGAGAGTACTACGCCCAAATTCCCAAATATTGTTAAACTTTAGGCCTTTTTATGATATGAGACACATTTGCTTCTGGCAGCACCAGTCTACTTCAAGAGGAAGATGGGCATCGAAGAGGCTCCTTATGGAGTTGATTAACCATTTGGGCAAGAAACTTCACTTTTCTGAACTGTTTGATGAAGTGGACATGCAGGACCCACAGAGAAATGACTGCTGAACTTGCCTAAAGGTGAGACTGTCCTTTGGGGTTCCTGCTTCATGAAAGAGTCTGCCAGACATTCTGTAGGACACAAAAGAAAGTGACAGACAAACTGCCAATATAAGTGGAAATGTCTGAAATCTCCTACTTTGTGGAAAAGTCTACTGGATACTACGGGCCTGTAGGCTGAAGATGGATGCCCCAACTATACATAAGAACTCAGGGTGACTGTCCGGGCAGCACGATGTCTTTGTCAATTCTAGTGTTTTGGAAGTTGCTTATAATGTACTTCCTGTTTACTTAGCTAATATTATATCCATCTGGGGTCTTTGATGGGGTTGAAGAATTGACAGTTATAGTTTTCCTTAGTTATGATAAAAAATAAAGTAGATATAAATATTGTAACTATAATTCATGCTTGATAACTGTTTTTGTTATATGTAATTTTACTATGTTAAAGTTAAAACCTTTCATTTTGTTTAAAAAGAAAAGGGAAAATGGTGTGGGAGGTCCTTCTGTCTATGTGTTGCTTTTATTGGTTAATAAAGAAAGAAGATGGCTTGGCCTATAGCAGGGCAGAAGGAAGGTGGAGTCAGGGAGAAGCTATGTAAACTGCTGGAGACAGACACTGGGAACTTTACCCAGTTAGCCACAGCCAAGTGGCAATACACAGATTAATGGAGGTGAATTAAATTAATACATAAGAGTTAGTCAATAAGAAGCTGGAGCTAATGGGCCAAACAGTGATTTAAGTAATATAGTTTCTGTGTGATTATTTCAATTCTGGGCAGTGGAAACCAACATGCAGCTCTCTTCATACTACAATATTTTGCTGGATATATCCATATTGTGTGAATAGCAACACTTTTATATCTCTCTATAGTGCATTACTGACATTTCTTATTCTTGCTCTATTGTCCTGGCTAGGACTCCCAGAGTCACACTAGAATGGTGAGCAGACATCATTGCCTTACTCTAATTCACTGGCGGGAGAGCATTCATGCTGATTTTGGTTGGATTTTTGTTCGAATTACTCATAGATAACTCTTGTTAGACTGAGGAAGTTCCTTCAATGTCTAATATACTGAGAGTTCTTACTGTGAATTGACAGTGACGTGCACTGTGTTTTGTTGATTTTACTGAAATGCTCCTTTTGCATATTCTCATTCTGCTAATACATAGAATTTAATTTAGTTATTTCATTATAGTTGGAAAGACAGAAAGACATATAGGACAGAGAAACAGATAGGTAGATAGAATAGAGTCAAAATGTAGCCCCTCTCAGACTCAAGCTCACTATTTAGTCAAGACAAGCCTTGAACTCTCTATTCTCTTGCCTCAGCCTCCCATGGGTTAGAATCACAGTCCTGTGCCATCACACCTGGCACATTTATTTTGTTTTTCTTTCTGTTATTATTATGGTCCACTAAATTCTATCCAGATCTCTTCTTCTGGAACTAAATCTAGGGTAGTTTTTGTTGATGATGATGCTTTTTCAACTTGATTTTCACTCTTTCTGTTTCTTGATCCTTCATTGGCTCTTAGTTCATTAAATAGAAAACTCCATAGAAAAATTCTCTTTCCTTTTCCTCCAGTCTTCTGTGAGCCAAGGAAATCATTTATGAACCAAGATGTTCTGTGACAGGCAATTGCAGTAGAGAAATACAAGTGAAGATATTCTCATATTTATGTTCTCAGGTAAATGGCTCCAAGGACAAGTCTCAGAACTGTCTCCCCTGTGTCTCCTGCAAGGACTTACTGTTGTTATGCAGTGATTATGGTCCTCACTGGAGCTGTAATCACTCTGTCTGTTGCTTTGTCAGGTGAGTGACCCATTCTCCAGATTCGGCAGCATTCTGTACATATCCACACTGTCAGTTATGCTTACTTGTAGAAGGAGAGAGGGCTGCTTGTTGGATCCCGGCCACCTGCCTAGCTTAGACCCAAAATAATCACATAGAAACCATGTTAATTAAATCACTGCTTGGCCCATTAACTCTAGCTTCTTGTTGGCTAACTCTTATATTAGTTTAACCCATTTCTATTAAGCTGTATATTGCCATGTGGCTGTGGCTTACTAGGTAAAGTTCCCAGAGTTTATCTTGGGCAGCTCCATAGCTTCTATCTGACTCTGTCCTCTTTCTTCCAGCATACAGTCTAGCTTTTCTTGCCTAGGTCTGTTCTGAACTGGCCATAGGCTCAAAGCAGTTCTTTATTCATTAACGAATAAAAGTAACACATAGACAAAAGTATCTCCCACACCACTTACTGAGCACTGTGAGCCAGGCACTGTGGGAAGGGCAGGAGAGAAAACACACTGGAAATTCCTATTGTCTGGGAATTTAGGGTATAGCAGGAAGATGCAGTGAAAGAACAACAATGACTGTGGTATACACAGGAGGGCAAGCTCAGCATCCCTGGGAAGAGGACATTCAGCAACTTCTAGAGCAGTGGTTTTAAACCTTCCTAATTCTGAAGAGTAATATTTTTGGGGAAGGTATAGGAAACCCCACCCCCATGACTCCTGGTTTCAGTTAATGTCTTCAACCACAGTCTGAAAATATTAAATAGAAAGTCCCAGAATAAGTGATTCCTAGGCTTTTAGCTATAGATTGATCTGAATGAGGTGATAAGATCTTGAATAACTTTGCTTCCATAGCTAGAGAAATGTTTCATGATATTGCTTTTTAAAATCATTTTGAGCACATTAATGAATAATACACACATGTCTAGACAGGTTAAACATTTGCCAACAAGTCTCGGCAGTGTAGCCTAAACTATTATATAGCTCAGAAAAGAATCAGATAAAAAGAAAATACAGTCACTCTCAGTGCCTGTTGCATTTGTCCTTTTCACTGAAGCCTCAGTATATTGGATGTGAAAACTGGGAACAGTGACAACAAACTCCCTGTCACCAATATGTGGGCAGTCATTTCTGGTATTTAATATTTTCTATCAAGTCACATATTTCCTAGAATTTACTAGACCTTTGAAAGAGGAGTGCATTTATTCTTATCCTCTTAGGTAAGGAAAAGACAAAGTTATAAGAGATTATCTGTTTTTCTTCTAAGCTGCCCTCTGAACCACTGTATCATTCAGAACTTCTTATACAAATGCACACAGACACATGACTCACATACACACAAACCACATACACACACACACATATATATATAATCATTTTATTATAATGGACTGAGATGAAAACACCACACAGTTCCATAGTTCCATTAACATAGCCACTCGAACACATGTCAAGTCCCAAACTCAAGTATCTCACCTACTTCCATGCAGTTAGGATAGCCACACTCAAGCTGTGGAGTTTTAGTTATGGTTTTAGAACTATGGCAGAGTTTGAACTAGAAAACCAATTCCTTTGTAACCCTTTTTTATAACTTGTGTGCCCTTCACCTGCATCCTATCCTTCCTTGTCACCTTACGTCACTCTTCCTTGTTCTCCTGTCTATGTGTTACACCATGCCCACACTCACTTCTGTTCACACTGTGGATCCCAGGCTGGGATTGCTTGTGACAGAGAACATGGGTCTCTTTCATTCTGAGTTTATGTCACCTCACTTAATATCATACCTTCCCAGTCCACACATTTTCTACAAAGTTCATTTTTTCTTTAAGGCTTAAATGTTATTCAATTTTGGATGAGTTTCATGTTATTATGAATATATCAGTAGATGGGCATCCAGGTCAGGACCATTTGCTTCTGTTGTAAATAGGGTGGCAATAACCATAGATGTCAAGACTCTCTGTGGAAGAATGTGTTCTCTCCATATATGTCCAGGAGTGTCATTGCTAAGCCACATACTAGGTCTATTTTTAATTTATTTAAGGAACCTCCAATTGGCTGTATCAGTTTGTACTCCCACCAACAGTAAATAAATGTTCCCATTTCTGTACATGTTTCTAACATCTGTTGTTATGTTTCTTCATAACAGTCATTGTCAGTGCCTCTAACAAGAACCACCATATAGGGCTGGAGAGATGGCTCAGGGGTTAAGAGCACAGGCTACTCTTCCTGAGGTCCTGAGTTCAATTCCCAGCAACCACAGGGTGGCTTGCAACCATCTGTAATGAGATCTGGTGCCCTCTTCTGGTAGTGTGGGCATACATGGAGGCAAAATGATGTATACATAATAAATAAATCTTTAAAAAAAGAAACACCATATATATGTGTGTATATATACATACAAACATATATATACATATATACAAACATATATATAATATATGTTGTAGAATTATAGGAAGGCCTTGATCAAAGCTTTTGTATTGAAGACCAATTTTGATTATGGCATGTTTTACAGGGTGGGATATCTCTGTAGTAAATCCAGGAAAGAGGGGAGTTCTCTTTGTTTTGTCAAGAGAAAAGGAATATGTGAAGGAGGGTTATGGGGAAGAAAACTGTAGGATTCCAAGAATCAGGAACAGTCCTAAGGGACTGTGGACATAGAAATTATTTCTTTGCAGGGTATGGTATTTTTAGTCCTAGCATTCAGGAGGCACAGCCAGGAGAAATATTACATATTCTAGACAAGTACAGTCTACACAGTGAGATCCAGGCCAGGAAGGAGGTCATAATGAGATTCTGTCTCAAAACACAAAATACAAAGAAGAAGAAAAAAATTTCCTCCCAACTCACTGGAAGGTGTTGACTGAGTTTTCTGTCCTGCCCAGTTCCCACAGTCGTTAGGTCCCAAAGAAATTACACAGAGAGTCTACACTAGTTATAAATTGATTGGTCCATTAGCGCATAGTTCTCATTAACTCTTATAACTTATATTAACCCATTATTCTTATTTATGTTAGACACATGGCTCAGTACCTTTTGCGGTGGGGCAGTTCACATCTTCCTTCTTTCCTGTCTGAGCAGGACTGCGGAGGGAGCTTCCCTCTTCCCAGAATTCTCATGTTCTCATTGCCTCTTCTCTACTTCCTGTCTGGTTGTCCCACCTACACTTCCTGCCTGGCTACTGGCCAATCAACATTTACTTAAAATGTAATTGACAGAATACAGAATTGTTCCATACCACTTCCCCATCTTTTTTTTTAAACAAAAGAAAATATCCACAGTCTATTTGTTGGGAATGTGGGCATAGTATTACAGGCTACTTCCCGCTGGTTGGGGACACTGATAATCTTATGGGTACCTAAAGAAAATTTTGAATTAATATCAAGTTTTGACCAGAGTATCCTGTGAGTCTTGATCATCTCAGGCAGCAGTCTTAAATCTATTCTGGATGTAGAACTCAGACATCCGGGCCATCTGTTCTTACCGGAGATTTCTCAGGTAGTCTTCCTTGATCAAACCTGATTTTTTTTTTCTTAATTCAGGATAAATTCACAGCCTCTCATTTCCTGTGAAAACAAAAGCAAAATCTCTTCTCCAAAGTAACATATCTTTTTACTTCAATTTTGCAGTCACGGTATCTTCAATATACCTATCTTGGATTAATTCAGCAGCATTTATAAACAAATATCTTTTAGCAGCCATTGCTCCTTCCTTAGCATTCAAATAATTCAAAGAGAGCATAATAACATACAGTATCCAGATTCTCTGTGTATTTTCCATCTTTATGTGGCTTTAACCTCTATTTATTTTATTTTCACTTTTACTTTTTGAGACAGTTTCTCTGTATATCTTTGGCTGTCCTGAAACTCCTGCTGTAGAACAGACTGTCTTAGAACTCACAGAGATCCACCTACCTCTGACTCCCAAGTGCTAGGATTAAAGGTGTGTGCTACCACACCTTAAACTCACAGAGATCTGTCTGCCTCTGCCTCCCAGTCATTGGGATTAAAGGTGTGTACCACTACACTCAATTACTCTCTTTTTTCTTTTTCTTTTAAGGACTTTAACCTTTTTTCAAGCATGCATATATTTTTTATCACATTGTAAACCATTTAGAGGTTTTCTTCATCTGTGACTCTCTCTTTTTTTTCTGACCATGTGAGTCTTTAATTTGCTAAGCAATGTGGATAGAATTGAAGCCATGGCTTTGATGGCTGGATCCAGCCCATTCCTTAGCTTTCTGAAATCCCAGTCTTATGGCAGAGGTACCGGCTGTAGCCATGCTTATTGCCACAACTTTATGGCATTTCAAGGTCCCTACCAGCAAGCAAACTAGCAACACTCAAATGTTCCATAGACAGACCGTCTGCCTGAAAGAGTCAGAGTTTGCCTTGGCAGGATGGCCCAGAAAGTTGGCATTTTAAAACAGTGCAGCTTTTTTCCTGCTATCACTGAAAACCAAAAGGCATGCAGTCAGCTTTTCCTCAACACCATTTCATTGTTTCATGGCAGGATCTCTTACAGAGCTGCAGGATTTTGCAGCTAAAGCTGAGTCAGGAAGCCTCTCTTAAATGAGAGCACTTGCCTCTAGCAAGCAGAGCAGATCTGAGAAATTTCTGCTACCAAGAAACCATGCTTTATCCTATCTTTTTTTCTGTCTAGAATTACTTCCCAAGCTCTCTCAGGTTTTATGTGGATGCAGTTTTCCATATGGGCACCTTTTGTAACATGAGGGCCTGCTTGTTGGGGTTTCTGTCCTGACCAGTTCCCACAGCTGGAAAATCCCAAAAAAAATTATACAGAGGTCTATATTAATGATAAACTGATTGGCCCATTAGCTCAGGCTTCTTATTACCTCTTATAACTTATACTAACCCATTATTCTTATCTATGTTAGCCACACGGCTCAGTACCTTTTTCAGTGGGGCAGGTCACATCCTGCTTCTTTAGTGTCTAAACAGGACTGCAGAGGGAGCTTCCCTCTTCCCAAAATTCTCCTGTTCTCATTGTCCTGCCTCTACTTCCTGTCTGGTTGTCCCACCTATACTTCCTGCCTGGCTACTGCCCAATCAGCATTTATTTAAAATGTAATTGACAGAATACAGAATTGTCTCACACCAGGAAGGCTCTGGATTGAGGACCTTCCTTCTGGGAGGAGTCCCTTAATGATCAGTTAGGAAAGCTACTGGCTAAACACACAGCACACAACTGATATTTGGATAGCTAACCAAAGACAGGAGACTTTGAAATGTTTATTATATTTTCTAAAATGTCTATATTTCAGTACAAAAAGAAAAACTCGTTACTGGATCTTGCTATTCCACCTGTCCAACAGACTGGATAGGATTTGGAAGTAAATGTTTTTATTTTTCTGAAGACACAAATAACTGGACATCAAGCCTGACATCCTGCATGGCACTAGCAGCCAATCTGGCTCTATTTGACAATCTGAAGGAACTGGTAAGAAAGGACCAGGAACTGGTTTGTTGTTTGTCGTGCTGAGTGTATAATTCCTTGAAATAGTGAGCTTAAGTCTAAAACAAGAGGAACCATCCTACCCTAGGCTTTGGGGACATGGGAACACAAAGTGTGTGCTATTTGGTGATGTTACTGCTTCTGACTGGAATCCTGAGACATTCCAAAATCATTTGATCATGTGGTGTCCTAGTTAACCTGTAACATCAAACATACAAATTACCAAGATACTTGGCAGTCATATAAATCTTAACCAAAGCTGGCAGGTATTGAATATTGAAGGTGACCACTGTTAATAACTACCAGGACAGACTTAACAAGGGATTTTCCCAGTCACAGTGGGACAGGTAGTCATCCATATACTTCGGATTACTGATGAAAATACATTCACTGAGAATCGGGGGTTATTATAGCGCCAAAGTCAGTGACTCTCTGTTACACCCTACTGTCTTTCCAAAAGGAGGCTGTAGAGCAATGACTCAAGGATCATCTAAAACAGAGAGACACATGTATTTGATTTCTGTGTTTTATGACAGAATTTCCTGAAGAGATACAATGGTAATTCTGACCACTGGATCGGCCTACACAGAGAGTCACCAGAGCATCCTTGTATGTGGACAAACAACACTGAATATAACAACTTGTATGTTTGTAAACCACTTTCTTCTACTGTGTTCATGTGTTGTGATTGTGTGAGTTGTGATTATAAGAAAGAAAAGCCTGAGTCATGTGGAGCTAACTGTACTGGAAAAGTATAAAAATAAACCCTTAGTAGGAGGGGTGCCTCAGAGCTAGGGTGTATGCTTATATGTAATAGATAATGCCCAGGAAATTTCACAATGCTACACATTTAAATTGTTCTGTGTATTTTCATTTATTTACCATCATTTTCAAAGCATTTTCTTAGTGTGATATCCCCTAAAATACTTAGCATAATGATGGTTTCTGTGGTAGATGCTGTCTGTTCCATTATCAATTGAAAATTGTTCCCTTGATAATAAGCACCCTTGTTGGCTGTTTACAGAACTGTAGATGGGCAGTGAGGAAGCCACTGTAGAATGACTAATGTAAGACTTTTCAGATAGCTGTGTGCATAGCTACACTTGTTCATGGAAGCAGAAGCATTGAAAACCTCCACTAATGTCTCATCACCTAAGAGCCCTGAGACAATCCTGGATGTGAGCATAGCCATTTAGAATATAGCCATTTCACTGCAACAATAAGACACAGACAAACCCAATCACATCCATCACTAAAGACCATTAAGAAATTTACTAAGAATTGGATTTTTTTCACTTATATACATGTATAGAATACTTCAAGACAGATGTGAAAAATCACCATTTTGAGGCCACCCATGGCAGTAGTTAATTTGAACATGACATCATGCACTAGTCAAATGCCTTGTGCACACTTTATAGGGTCAATTTGGAGGAATGACAAAGAAGTGGTGTTCAAACTGAACTCCAAGAATGTAAAGAATGCTCAGCCTAACTAGTACAAGTGGTTCTCCAAGGACTCTGCCTTTCTCTGATTCTTATTACAAATAAGTAGTGGAGATGGATGAGATTTCATTGCAGGATTGAATCTGTGTCAGTCTGTGCAGAAATTGTATGTGTTTGTTGTTTTAGGGTTCCTATCCGAGGAGGAGGAGAATGTGCCTACCTGAGTGACAGCGGAATCAACAGTGGCAGAGGCTACATACACAGGAAATGGATTTGCAGCAAGCCTAAAGCTAGTCTTTATGAGGACCATTGATTTTAAATACAGGGTAGGAAATGTTCCATAGCATGCCTGAGAAAGAAATCTCTATTACCTGTTATCTAAAGTTGTTGCTTCACTTGTGATCTGCTAAAATCACCATCCAAATCCAATGATGATATGTCTGTTGACAGCAAAGATGAAACCGCTTAGAAGATTATACATAAGGTTCTTGGGAAAGCATGGACAGTTCTAAATTAAATAGGTATTTGAGCAAATGCTGTAGGAAATCCTACAGCCAGTAGTTATGTGCCCACTGGGTTGTGGCTTCTTATGCTATTTATGCCAATGGAGAACATGCATCTGGCCTCTTTTCTGGTTGTGGGATTCAGTTTCTGTCCTTTGTTCCAGCAGAGAATTCTGATTTGTGAGTCTACCCCCTAAATAAATAATTATGTATTATCCTCAATTCTAAGCTAGTGTGGGATTTCTTTTAAGCATCCTTTTCCATATGATGCCCAAATGGATTCGGACTCCACACCTACTGGGTGGGCAACCTAAAGGCCTAGCCAATGCACAGTCCAGAAATTCTACCAACCCTTCCCACTTGACTTGCTTTTAACTAAGCAGTTTTTTTTGTTTGTTTGTTTTTTTCTGGTTTTTGTTTTTTTGTTTTTTTGTAGAAAAACCACATTGGAGCTTACTGCCTGCAATAACTGGGAAATATTCCAAGCCTATGTATGACTGCTGTGTTCCCTGGTGTGGTTCCCTGGTGTGATTCTTGCCTCATGGTGGTTTGTGCAGCTTCTGGATTCTGCTCCCTGCCCATGAATTCTGGATTTTTTGCTCCATGTATTTAAGCAGTACCAAGGTGGGAAACAAAAGCAGCTTGGAAACTAAAGCAGATCAGGACAATTTCTGTCACCACCGCAACTCTGCAACCACAGAATCTGCTGGACAATAAAGATTATTACACCTAAAACAGTTTACCAGATCTCATAAAAGGTAATAAATGAATAAATATGGCAGATGACATTAATATGGAAACTTTTAGTAACTTTTTTGCTAATTCTATGGATTGTATTATGCGAGGCTTATATGGTTATGGTGATACTTCAATTTATTGGGTATTGGGACTCAGGTATTTTCTTCATATTATATCATTTAGAAATAATATGGCACTTTTAGGAATGATACAGTTTTACAGACTAATAATGAAAAGCTAGTTGACAGGATTAATACCATCAAAAATCAAAAGTTACCTGAAAAAAATAATACTATTAAAAATATAACATTAATTTGACAGACAAAATTGAATGCATACCTAAGGGTACTGAGAAATTATCTCAAACAATTCATACTGTTGAATTTGACAATCAAAATTTATTAAAAAGTTATGATAAGTTAGCAGATAGAGTATATCTCCAGGATGGCAATCTGTATGCTATCTAAGTAAAGTCCAAGGATGAGGTGTTATCATTAAAGGAGAAAATTCAGGCCTTGGAATCACATGTGCAGAATGAGAACCACAAGCTAGGTGCTTCAATTAAATCACTAGAAATATATACAGGCCAGGAGATCCAGTCTTTACAAAAGACAATGATAAAAGGATTTAAAATAATTGAAGAAATTATTGGAGCTGATGAACAGGGAAAGAAGGCACAAGGACAGGATTCAACATTGCCAGTAGCTGTCAGAGATTACTTACCCAGGGTTTGAGCTTCCTAGCCTGTAATCAATCTATTCTGACAACGCAACAAGTTCTAAAGGCCCAAAAGGATCCAAAGAATGTAGATGGATACCTATAGGAATGAATGATCTAAAATAAATTAAGCAACCTATTTCAATTTATGACTCGCATTCTGCATATGTTAGGGAAATAATAAAGACAAGGTCTTTTAACATCAAAGTAACACCACATGATTGGATTCATTTAGTTTCAGCCATATAAGATGGTGAGCCTCATTTAGTGTTTAGATATTATTTCAGAGAAGAAGCAAAAATATTAGGAGAGTAGGGAAAAGCAAAAGGACTTGAGACTTCCCAATATCAAATTCTTGATGAGGGCATTTATGTTGAACCAAAGGTTCAAGGTCTTTACAATGAACAAATCTTGTCCCTATGCCACAAAGCAGCCTTAAATGCTTGGGACAGGATTTAAAAACTAAGAAAATGAATTGAATCATATACCAGAGTTAAACAGCCAGAGAGAACCTTTTACTGACTTTTTACATAGATTAACTAAGGCTGTACAAATAAGATTAACAGACACAGATACTAGATAAGTACTTATTGAGTCTCTGACTTTTGAAAATGCCAACTTAGAATGCAAAAAGATACTTGGGCCTTTAAAGGTTAGATCAGCACCTATGGAGGAATGGATCTTGCATACAATGAACACTGAGACATTTGACTATAATACTGAATCTTGGGTAGGAGAAGCAATTTCCAAAGGAATGAGAAGATATCAAAATGTCAAATGTTTTAATTGTGGTAGAATAGGACATCTGAGAAGGGATTGTAGACAAGCAATTCCTAGAAATAATATCTCCTCTGGGAATGGCAAAAATAAGAGGACTCAGACTCTGGTATATGTAGGAAGTGTGGCAAAGGCTGACATTGGACCAATGAATGCAGATCAACAAAAGACAGACAAGGCAACCTGATACCATTAGGAAACTACTTGAGGGCCTCTCACAGGTCCCCAAGCCAAAAGTGGCCCAGTCATTCCCAGTAAATGTGGAGGACATGTCTCACCAGGAAAATTTAAAAATCCAGAGCCTTCTGCAAAAGACCATACTGTTCTAAATAATGACATAAACATAAAGGATAAAGAAAAAGACAAGATCTCCTGAGTAAATTGGAAGCATGGGGATATTGGGGGAGGATTTAAGGTGGGACAGGAGAGGCAGGGAGGGGAGCAGAGAAAAATGTAGAGCTCAGTAAAAATCAATAAAAAGGAAAAAACATAGAGGATAAGTAAAAAATTCCAATAGGAAATAGGAAACATATATTCTGTCAGACTTCTATAGATGATTAAAGACCAAAGCTAAGAGTGAATATAAGTGGCATTGTAATTGTTGGTTTGATAGACACAGGTAAGGATATGAGTATCATTACTCCAGAATCTTTGCATCCAAATTGGCCTCTTTAAGAGGCAAATGTTCAATTACTAGGTATTAGAACCATATCTCAAGTTAAACAAAGCATGAGATGGGTTGACTACATTGAACCAGAAGGTCAAACAGGGAAGCTGAGGCCATATGTGGCTAATATTGCAGTAAATGTATGGGACTGTGACCTGTGGCAGCACTAGAATACCCATATTAACGTTCCTGCAGTCCCAGGAACTCATAATTCTAAGAAGGATATTAAAAGGTACTATGCACAAAGGGCAACAGTCATTTAGGCTATACAAGAACATAAATCAACTAGCAAACCTTTAGAGGCACCAATAGCCCTACATTTAAAATGGTTAACTGAGAAACCAATATAAATTAATCAGTGGCCTTTAGCTGAAGAAAAGTTGCAGACTTTAGAATAGCTGGCACAAGAGCAACTAGATGCTCAACATATTAAAGAATCAACCAAAAAGTTATGGGAAGACAATGAACCATGGCAAAGGGCTTGTTCTATTGGGGGGGGGGGGGGAATTAATAGCAATTATCCCAAAAGTGATAGACTTAACCTTATAAAGAGAACTTCTTGGATTCTTCCCCGAGTTGTATATTATACTCAAATAACTGAAGACTGTACATTTTATATTAATGCAAATAAATCATTGAAAACAAGTTACAAATCAGAAGAATTAAGTAAGGTGGAATAAAGTCCTTATAATTCTGTCCAGAAGGCAGAATAATATGCTATTTGCATGGTTCTAAGGGATTTTAAAGAACCTCTCAATATAGTTACTGAGTCACAATATGCAGAAAGAATTATCTTGAATATTGAAACTGCTGAATTTGTAGCAGATGATATAGAACTGACTTCATTATTTATCCATGTGCAAGACATAATCAGGAATAGGCTTTGTCCTACATACATAAAAAACATCAAATCCGATTTGGGTCTGCCAAATCCTCTAGCACAAGATGATGCAGAAATTGATAATTATTGATTGGAAGTGTGTTGTGGGCCTCTGAATATCATAAAAAAACATCATGTCAATACCAAAGGTTTAAACAAGGAGTTTTCTATTGCATGGTAACAAGCTAAGGAGATCATAGATTCCCTACTTGCTCTTTCTATAACCAAACACTACTACCTGCAGAGACTAATCCAAATGGTACTCAAAGGAGTGCAATCTAGCAGATGGATGTGTTTCACTTTGCAGAATGTGGAAAATTAAAACATATACACCACACCATTGACATTTTCATGTTTTCAGTGGGCAACTGCTTTAAGCTCAGAAAAGGCTGATTCAGTAATCACACATTTATTAGAAGTTATGGCCATCATGGCTATACCTGCACAAATAAAGACAGATAATGGTCTATCATATATCTCTAAGAAAATAAAAGTTTTTTGCTTATTATAATATTAAGCATATTATGGCTATATCACACAATCCTACAGGTCAAGCAATTATAGAAAGATCAATGAAACTACAAAGGATATGTTAAACAAACAGAAAGTGGTGGAAAATACCCCTAGAAATAGATTATATAATGCTTTATTAACCTTAAATTTTCTTTTTTTATTTTTTATTTATTTATTTATTTTTTTATTGAAAAAAAAATTCCGCCTCCTCCCAGCCTCCCATTTCCCTCCCCCTCCTCCCACTCCTCTCCCCATCCTCCCACTCCTCTCCCCCTCCCTCTCCAGTATGAAGAACAGTCAGGGTTCCCTGCCCTGTGGAAAGTCCAAGGTCCGCCCCCCTCCATCCAGGTCTAGGAAGGTGAGCATCCAAACTGACTAGGCTCCCACAAAGGCAGAACATGAAGTAGGATCAAAACCCAGTGCCATTGTCCTTGGCTTCTCATCAGCCCTCCTTGTCCGCTATGTTCAGAGAGTCCGGTTTTATCCCATGCTTTTTCAGTTCCAGTCCAGCTGGCCTTGGTGAGCTCCCAATAGATCAGTTCCACTGTCTCAGTGTGTGGGTGCACCCCTCGTGGTCCTGACTTCCTTGCTCATGTTCTCCCTCCTTCTGCTCCTCATTGGGACCTTGGGAGCTCAGTCCGGTGCTCCAGTGTGGGTCTCTGTCTCTATCTCCATCCATCGCCAGATGAAGTTTCTATAGTGATATGCAAGATATTCATCAGTATGGCTATAGGGTAGGGCCATTTCAGGTTCCCTGTCCTCAGCTGCCCAAGGAACTAACTGGGGACATCACCCTGGGCACCTGGAAGCCCCTCTAGGTTCAAGTCTCTTGTCAACCCTAAGATGGCTCCCTTAATTAAGATATATACTTCCCTGCTCCCATATCCACCCTTCCTTTATCCCAACCATCCCATTTCCCCAAGTTCCCCCATCCTCCCCTTCTCACTTTTCTCTCCCCATCCCCCCTTACCCTCATTCCACCCCACCCCTAAGATCCCAATTTTTTGCCCTGCAATCTTGTCTACTTCCCATATCCAGGAGGATATCTATATGTTTTTCTTTGGGTTCACCTTCTTATTTAGCTTGTTTAGGATCACAAATTATAGACTCAATGTCCTTTATTTATGGCTAGAAACCAATTATGAGTGAGTACATCCCATGTTCATCTTTTGGGGTCTGGGTTACCTCACTCAGGATAGTGTTTTCTATTTCCATCCATTCGCATGCAAAATTCAAGATGTCATTGTTTTTTACTGCTGAGTAGTACTCTAATGTGTATATATTCCATACTTTCTTCATCCATTCTTCCATTGAAGGACATCTAGGTTGTTTCCAGGTTCTGGCTATTACAAATAATGCTGCAATGAACATAGTTGAACAAATGCTTTTGTAATATGATAGGGCATCTCTTGGGTATATTCCCAATAGTGGTATTGCTGGGTCCTGGGGTAGGTTGATTCCAAATTTCCTGAGAAACCGCCACACTGATTTCCAAAGTGGTTGGACAAATTTGCACTCCCACCAGCAATGGATGAGTGTTCCCCTTCCTCCACAACCTCTCCAGCAAAGGCTATCATTGGTGTTTTTGATTTTAGCCATTTTTACAGGTGTAAGATAATATCTCAAAGTTGTTTTGATTTGCATTTCCCTGATTGCTAAGGAGGTTGAGCATGACCTTAAGTGTCTTTCGGCCATTTGAACTTCTTCTGTTGAAAATTCTCTGTTCAGTTCAGTGCCCCATTTTTTAATTGGGTTAATTAGCATTTTAAAGTCTATTTTCTTGAGTTCTTTACATATTTTGGAGATCAGACCTTTGTCTGTTGCGGGGTTGGTGAAGATCTCCCAGTCAGTAGGTTGACTTTCTCTCTTAGTGACAGTGTCCTTTGCTTTACAGAAGCTTCTCAGTTTCAGTAGGTCCCATTTATTCAATGTTGCCCTTAATGTCTGTGCTGCTGGGGTTATACATAAGAAGCGATCTCCTGTGCCCATGTGTTGTAGGGTACTTCCCACTTTCTCTTCTATCAGGTTCTGTGTATTCAGATTGATATTGAGGTCTTTGATCCATTTGGACTTGAGTTTTGTGCATGGTGATAGATATGGGTCTATTTTCATTCTTCTACATGTTGACATCCAGTTGTGCCAGCACCATTTTATATCAACCTTAAATTTTCTTAACGCTAATGAGTAAGGGACAACAGCAGCAGAGATACATTGGATAATAGAAGTCTCCTAATTAAATCAGCCAGTTTATTTCAAGGATGTGTTGACCTCGCAATGGAAGCCAGGAGATGTGATATGTTGGGGAAGGAGTTTTGCTCTTGTTTCCACAGGAGAAGAAAAACTATGGATACCATCAAAATTAATAAAGATTCGGTTTGAAAAGGAGAACCCTCTTGAAAAAGAGAAATGACAGCTCATCCACAATGTTGACAACCATACAGGTGGTAAAGAAAGCATATAGGTTGGACCAGGTTTCTGTTCTCATCTCTGCAGGAAAATATTAATCTTCAAAAATTCAAAAGACCTTGGATGTTTTAATGCTGACAGATAGAAAAATAATTATCCACTTAAGGATCATAGAGAAAAAAAGGAACATGATTTATGATGTCAGGTAACTAATACACATACATTTAAACATATATATATATATATGTGTATATATATATCTGGTTTTAGAGTTGAACAACAGCTCTGTTCTCTATATCCAAGCATATTGTTAAAAGAAAACTTCAGAATCTCTGTCTCATGTCAAGAGCCATTTGATATGGAACAGAAAGAAAAATGAATTTAGAAAAAATTTTACTTTTCTTCCTACCTATTTTTGTCTCTATCATATATTTTATTGAATATGTGTGTGTCTGAATATGTCTATATAAATAATGTTTAAGTTTTCCACTTCAAAAATTAACTCCTAAAGGCATTTGGTGCCTAGTTTTGCAATTATTTACACACAGTTGAGTTTTAGGAACAAAATAAATTAATTTTTATCATATGCTATACTGTGCTGATGAATCCTAAAAAAGATGAAATAACAGATATAGTCTGTCTTCAGTCAACTCAGTCTTCTTACTTTATTGATATATGGATTAAGCCTTGTGGCCTCAGTTTGACCTGGACCCACACTGTAGAAAGAGAAAGCCAACACCAGCAAGTTGTCCTTTGATGTTCACACTTATGCTGTACCTATACACACATACACACAAATAAATAATTAAATAAAATAAAAATAAGTTAACCTTTTATATACTCTGCCTGTTATGATTGATTCTTTGCTGTTGTTGCTGCTTTTATTTGCTTTTTTGGTTTTGTTTTTAGAGACAGGATCTTACTATGTAGCTCTAGCAGTCCTAGTACTCATTGTGTAGACCAAGCTGGCCTCAAACTCACAGAGGTCTAGCTGCCACTGCCTCCCACATGCTTGGATTAAAGGCATGGGACACCATATCTGGCAATGGCTATGCCAGTTTTGAGTCTGTATTTTTATGATTAGATAAATATAAGCATATCTCATTCCAGAAAATACTTTTTCAGTGTTCTGGTCCTACTTCATTTAGCATTTTTGATTTGCAATCCATTTTGTTACTAATAAACTAATAAGAAAGTCCTATGTGTAACTCACTTTTATGTTCTCAGAGACCAGTGCAGTGTGCCAAACACCGCAGTGTTCAAATCATGTATAAGGAAGGTAGGGTCTCAGGGTTGTAATAGGAAGAGTCCTCTATTGGGTTGTATTCAACTAAGTTCTTCATGAAAAAAAAATGTACTTTTCTACAAAAAAAATCAGAAAAACAATGACTTTCTATCATTAAACTGAGTGTGGTTGCTGCGTGAGAGACTTTCCTGGGGATATAAAGAAACACATGTACTCATCTAAGACAGGCCAAAGTAAAGATATCATCAAACTCCAACTAGGTGAACTTAGAGATTTATAGGGATTTGCTGCGGGAGCTCCTTCCACTCCTTCAGTCAATAGCCTTTAAGATACCAGTCCACTTGGGCATGGTCTCTCTGGATTGGAAAAGCAGCAGTTGTCCTACACTCACTCTCTTACTTCGGACTCCGCTTCTGGCTACCAGACTCTTCCTGGTCATGCAGAGGGCTGTTGTCTAGAACAGTGATCTGTATGTTTTTCCCTTTAAATAAATAACCCTTTTATTAATCATAAATTCCAAACTGATATGGGATTGTTTTATGACTTACTCCTTTACCTGGTACCCAATGTTTGGTTTTAGAACCACCACCCTGACACCCTACCCCTCCCCATCCCAAGCTCTGCTGCCTGCCACCAGCGTGACTTGGCTTGAGCCGTCCCTCAGCTGCTGCTGTGTGGAGCCAATACACCTTGGATTAGCTTCAAATCCCCACGCACCCTATAATTTGCCTTCTGAAGTGGATTTAAACTCCATGCCTCCTGGAATCCATGGGCCAGGACAGTCTCTGCCGACCTGGTTTGATCTTTTCTGAGAGGTTTTTAAATCCCCCTTGCAGCACAGTGCTTAGGCAGTGTGAGTCATAGAGCAAGTGGTGGCTGAACTCTGAAAACCCCTTGGGACAAAAACTCCCTGTGAAGTCCCAGTGACTCAAATAAACATGCTGTTTGAAATCCTCACCACAACTGAGTGGAACACTGCTACAGTAGCATTTGCAGTGTGACCCGTTGTTCCAGCATAGGGACACTGGGTGCACAATCGGCCTCTCTCACAGCAGCTGTGTCATGACCGCCTGCATTGGCTCAGAGCAGAATATCAAGGCTGGTGCCCTGAGGCAAGCCGCACTGTTTATCACCTGCTAGAAGCTCCCTGGGTTTTCATTCCCTGTGCCTGGACTCTGGGTTTCTCTCTCTGTGTACTACAACTAACCTCTCCAGTGACTCATTTTTCCCAGTTTTTAAACAAGTATCAGGGCATATTTTAAAACAAGATTTGTCTGACACCATTACATCAATTCCAGTCACAACTTGAAACAGCGCCATCTGCTGGTTAAAATGTAAAATGGCAGGTTTCGTTTTTAATGGGACATTTGCCTTGGTTTTTACTAACACTATGGAAGAAATCAAAGAGGTCTATATGCCGATGGAGATACCTCAATTTACTGGTTATTAGGTTTCAGTTTTCTTCTTCGTATTATATCATTATGGAAGTGTATGGCATTAATTGATAGGATTAATACCATGATAGGCAAAATTGACTCCATATCTAAGGATACTAGAAACTTACCTGAGAGGGTCCAGGCTGGTGAAGTTGACATTCACAAGTTATCACAGAGTTTTGATAAGGTAACAGACAGAATATACCTCCAGGATGGCAAATTACACTATGTTCAAGAGCATTTCAAGGAGAAGATGTTATCTTTGAAAGGAAAGATTAAGATCTTGGAATCACAGATGCAGAATGGGGATCAGAAAATTGATACCATAGGGAAATCACTAGAAACATTTGCAGGTCAGGAGATTCAGGCTTTAGAAGAGATTATGATGAAGAGATTTGAAATGATTGAGGAAATCATTGGAGCTGATGATCAGGAAGAGAAGACACAAGGAAAGAATACACTGTCACCACTGGCTGTCAGAAATGGTTTACCCAGGATTTTAGTGACATACCCTGTAATTTACTCTGACAAAGCATCAACTTCTAAAGGCTCAAAGGGAGCCAAAGAAGGTAGATGAAAGCTGATAGGGATGAATGATCTGAAGAAAATTAAGCACACTGTCATTACTTATGGCTTACAATCTACATTTGTTAAGGAAATGATAAGAACTTGGGCTCCTAATGTCAGGGCTACACCCCATGATTTCTCCCAGCTAGTATCCACGGTATTAGAAGATGGACCTTCTTTGATTGATGGAGGAAGGTCATTGGTTAATTAAAGAAGAAACTTCTTGGCCCTGATAGGTTAGAACATAGGTGGGTAGAATAAACAGAACAGAATGCTGGGAGGAAGAGGAAGTGAGGCAGATGCCTCCTCTCTTCTCTGGTCAGGCGTGATGGAGCAAGTCGCCAGGTCAGACATGCTGAATCTTTCACGGTAAGACTGGTGCTACACAGATTACTAAAAATGGGTTAGTCAAAATGTAAGAATTAGCCATTAAGAAGCTAGAACTAATGGGCCAAACAGTGTGTAAAAGAATACAATTTGTGTGTTGTTATTTTGGGGAATGAGCTAGCCAGGCGGCCAGGAGCTGGGTGGCAGGAACGCAGCCCGCAGCTCCTTCAACAGAATGGCCCCCAACATGTGGGCAACTATATCCACAGAAAGCCTGAGAAAGCTTGGGAAAGAATAGAGTACAGAATGGCTTCTTGGTAGCAGCAATTTCTCGGTTCTGCTCTGCTTGATAGAGGCAAGCAAGCATTCTCAACTAAGAGAGGCTTCCTGACTCAGCTTTAGCTCCAAAACCCGGCAGCTGTTTTAACAGATCCTGCTATGAAACACTGAAATGGTGTTGATAAAAGCCGGCTGAATGCTTGTTTGTTTTCAGCAGTAGCAGGAAAAAAGCTGAGTTGTTTTAAAATGCCAGCTTTGTGGGCCGTCCTGCCAAGGCAAACTCTGACTCTTTGAGGCAGGAGGGCCAGCTACAGAAAGAGGACTTGGGTGATGTCTGTGGACATAATGCTGCAACTTGTTTGCTGGCAAGGACCTTGAAACACTGTAGACTTGTGGCACTGGACACGGCTCTGGCCGGTACCTCAGCCACAAGGTTGGAATGGCAGAAAGCTAAGGAATGGGCTGGATCCAGCCGTCAAAGCCACGGCTTTAGTCCTACTGATATTGCTTGGTAAATTAAAGACTCATGTGGTCAAAAAAGAGACATATACAGTAAAAGAAAGATTCAAAGAAAAAAGAAAACTTTTAAATGATTTATAGTGTGTTAAAAATATGTGCAGGCTAAAAGTTGAAGTTGTTAAAGTAAAAAACAAAAAAAAAGGAAGAGAGTTGTTGGGTGTGGTAGTACACACCTTTAATTTCAACACTTGGGAGGCAGAGGTAGATTGACCTCTGTAACTTCAAGGTGTGGTAGCACACGCCTTTAATCCCAATGCCTGGAAGGCAGAGACAGAAGGATCTCTGAGAGTTCAAGGACAGCCTGGTCGACAGAGTTATTCCAGATCAAAGATATACAGAGAACCTGTCTCAAAAAGCAAAAAATAAAAGTAAAAATAAACGAAATAGAGGTTAAAGTAAAGCCGCACAAAGATGGAAAATACAATGAGAATCTTGATACTATATGCTATTATGCTCTGTTTGAATTGTTTGTTTGAATGCTGAGGAAGGAGCAACAGATGCTAAAAGATATTTGTTTATAAATGCTGCTGAACTAATCCAACATAGATATTTTGAAAATACCTTGACTTCAGAATTTGGATCTAAGGATATGATACTTTGGAAAAGAGTTTCTTCTTTTGTTTTCACAGAGGATGAGATCCTGTGGATTGCTTCCATCCCAATATGGTATGATGGACCACGGCTTCCTGAAGGGTTGCTGTGAACACCTTCAAAAAATACTTCACTCAACTGCTGACTGAGATGAACCTAGCAGACAGGTTATACCATAAAAGACCTGATTAACAGCGCCCCCATTCAGCAGGAAGCAGTTTGGAGAGAAATAACTGCGCCCATGTTCCAATATATTGTTTATAAATGTTCTTTTACATTTAAAGGGGGAGATGATATAGATGTGGATAATTTGCATTGATAAGAATGTTGGTTTACTGATATTAATTTAAAGTCAATTTTGTTATATGTATATGTATTTCTGATATTGATTATTACTACTAAATATGTTTCTGATGAATATAAGTAAAATGAAAAAAAATCTTAAGAAATTCTTGACAACCAACAAAGCTCCACAGAAGATATATAACAGAATTCTTTAGCCTGAAGATGAAGATAAACACACCCATGAGGTCACTGTTTAAAAATGGTTAAGAAATGAATGGGAAGAAAACAATATTGCTAAATGAAAGTAACTAATACACAACTTTTAATAATAGCATGAAAGTCAATGCTT
Organism: Neodon shergylaensis; assembly: GCA_025134845.1. Lineage (NCBI taxonomy): Eukaryota > Metazoa > Chordata > Mammalia > Rodentia > Cricetidae > Neodon > Neodon shergylaensis. The sequence continues at coordinate 649,378 of JABTXL010005970.1, forward strand.
TCATTCCCCAATCAAAGAAAACAGACTGGCAGATTAGATTAAAAGATAAGACCTAGCCGGGCGATGGTGGCACACGCCTTTAATCCCAGCACTCGGGAGGCAGAGGCAGGTGGATCTCTGTGAGTTCGAGACCAGCCTGGTCTACAGAGCTAGTTCCAGGACAGGCTCCAAAGCCACAGAGAAACTCTGTCTCGAAAAACAAAAAAAAAAAAGATAAGACCTGTCTATTTATTGGTGCAAGAAACATACCTCAAGATCAAAGACAGACACTACTTTAGTGTAAAAGTTTGGAAAATTGTAAACCTCCCCCATCCTTCAACTTTAAAAATTGATTTTTTGAACATTTCAGAATTTTTAAGCAGTATATATGGAGAGTGAGATTATTCAGTGTTGCAATGGATGCATTTTAATTTTTTAGGAGAGGAATTCCATGCTGTTATCCATAACAACCATGTTAGTTTTTATTCCCACCAAGGTGGGCAGTTTTCCTTTAGTTCATATCCTCAACATATTCATCTCTTCTCCTGTTTGGTAATTGGCAGAGGGCCAGGCTTAAATACCAGACTATTACATTGGAAAATATGACAATCCTTTTTTTTTTTTTAGAATAGTAGACATCTGAGCCAGACAGTAGTAGCACACACCTTTAATCCCAGCACCCGAGAGGCAGAAACAGGTGGATTTCTGTGAGTCTGAAGCCAGCTTGGTCTCTAAAGTGAGTTCCATGACAGCCAGAGCTATTCCACCGAGAAACCCTGTCTCAAAAAACCAAAACCAATGAGAGTAAGAAATAAAAGCAGACATCCAGAATATTTATCAGAATAAATATTTATTTTAATTTCTCTAAAAGAAGATTGAAAAGATGTCATTCATTTTATACTAAAATAACCAAATATTTAGCTACATACTTTCTACAGTATATGTCATAAGCTATAGAGAGGTGCAGAAGAAAGAAGTGATGAGAAAATTAAAATGGAAAGGCCTTTGAAATAGTGGGAAGAGACGTGTCCCTGTATTAGTCCATTTTTTGTTGCCATAACAAGAAATAGGAGGGTAAGAGACCCTCTTGTCTCACAGCTCTGGAGACTGACAAGCCCAGAGTCAATGCACCAGCATCTGCCCAGACTCTACTGGCACAATAACACCACAGCGTGGGAGGCATCACATGGACAGAGCTCATTTTACCTAGAGTCACTCTCATTATCACAACATTAGTTAATTATTGACTTGATTAATTTGGAGGTGTCAATCAAACCAAACTCTTTCCTTCCCTAGATCCTTAACTACGGGCCTCTGGTGTCAAGGTCAAACATTTAATCAAGGTTGTAAGATAGCTTGGAGTAGAGTGTAGAGTCAGGATTTTGCAGTTTTCTGCAGCTGTCTGCAAGATGACCTCGTGGACAGAGATCAGCAAGGGCCACACAAGGCCTCCAGCGCCCTCTGCTGTCCTGGACTTCCTTCTACAGAACACCTCTCTTATAATGGCACATCTGCACCCGGGTGCATTTACATTTATAAAATAAAAACATTGGTTACAGAATAAAGTCATGGGAGTGAGCATCTGTAGGAGTCACAGTGGTTTTGGAGTCCATGCTTTATGTCACTAACTGCACTGGGAGGGCCAAGAAATGACAGCCTTGACAGTTCAGTGCAGCAATCTCATGTGGAAGGCAAAGGAATAAAGATGCCATTCACAATCAGGAATCAGGACAAGGATTGCAGTCATGGCTCAGTGTCTTTTGGCAGATCCAGCGGTTGTCTGAAGAACAGAAGTCAGAAAACACTTCTGTCTGTGAGATGACTGCACAGCTGTTTTCTTCTTCAGTGCCCATGATTCTTAATCTAAAGAGCAAAGAATAGCTGCTACTAGTGTTTAGGGTTTTCTTACAATTATCCACATCAGCCATTAATTTTCTCTAGACTTTTAAGGATGCTGTAGATTACATAGTGTTTAAGCATAGTAAACACAGTAACAAACATTAGAAACACATGTAAACATTAAAAATACAGCTGATAGAAATGCTATAATTTTCAGTTTCACTTTCACAGGAGAAGAACTCTAACAGCAAGAACCTTCGTAATAATGCAGAAAAAGGATGTTTGGGAATTGGGGTGGGGGTGAAAACTCCTCGTTCTATTACTAACATGCATGTGATCATGTAGGAAGAATCTTCATTTTACTTAGTTACAGAGTTCTTAAATATTTAGTGTATTACCAGTTGCTGTTTGGAGAAGTCACTTAGATATGCATGGATGCATGACAACATTTACACAGAGTAGGTGCTCTGTAAATGTATTCGACACACAGAGTGAACACAGTAGGTCTACCAAATTGTATGCAGAGAAGAACCTCAGCTCATGTGGAAATGGAGCTCCAACCTGTCTCAACCCAGAACTGGTGGGTCTTTGCATTATCATAACACTAGTCCCACACTCAGGGTTCCTGGGATCACTGGAGGTGGAAATGACCAGAAGTCATGCACAGTCATCTTCTGGGGTGATTAAAGGAAGGGGTGAGTTCAAGAGTAGCCTGTCTTGAACAGAGGGTGTCACCTATCAGGATGTAGGCAGGGTTCCCTCACAGCTGACCTTTGCCTCTCATCATTTCTTCTTGGAGTCCCTTGCCCCTAAGCAGCAAATTTGATGTCACCCTCGCGGCCAGCATGCTAATCAAACTATGAGCTTTCGCCGGCTGGGCTTCCTATTTTTTTTCATCCGTTAGCTTCTTTCTTTAGTCCTCAAGATCCTTTTCTTAAGGCCAATCTGTTCAAATCAATGACTTATTTTCAAAAAGTCTTTGATGGATTCCCAGGGATTCCCCAGCCAGACTTCTGGTGAGGGATCTAACATAATCTCACTTAATTCCCAAAATAATCCTGTTTGAAAAATTTTTACTTTGCCTCTGTTTCCCCAAGTTTCCTTATCTGAAAACCAGGGCTCTGGGAGTTAAAATAAATATTTACTTTGTGTATGTGAGAGAGAGAGAGAGTGAGGAAAGGGAGGGACAGAGGAAGGGTCAGAGCTTGTGTAGAAGTCAGAGAACAATTTTGGGGAGAGCCTCCCTTTCTATCTTGTTTCTGCCACTGTGCTGTGTGATGGATTCCCTTCTGTGTGCTGTGAATTACATTGGTTAATAAAGAATGCTTTGGACCTATAGCAGAGCAGAACAGAGGTTGGTGGAGAAAACTAAACTGAATGCTGGGAGAAAGAAAACGGAGTCGGGGAGAAGCCATGGATGTGCCAACAGAGACAGACATACCAAAACTTTGCTGGTAAACTACAGCCACCTGGCAATACACAGATTAATAGAAACTGGTTAAATTAAAATGTAAGAGTTAGCCAATAAGAAGCTAGAGCTAATGGACCAAGCAGTGATTTAATTAATACAGTTTCTGTGTGGTTATTTCAGGGGTCTGAGATGAACAAGCAGCCTCCATACAACAGCTGTGTACTCCAGGCTCGCTGGTCCAGGTGCATTTGAATGATTCTTCTGTCTCCACCTCCCATCTCTCTGCAGGAGTGCTGGGATACAGATGTGTATCTCTTAATCTGGTTTTATACATGGGTTCTGTGGACTGAACTGGGAAGTTTACAAAGCTAGAGATTTTACCCAGAGCCATTTTTCAGTCCATTTAAAACAAAAGCCGGTTTGATGGACACTTTCCATTGTAGCATGATGGCTTCCAAATGCACCTGGTCACTGCTGTCTAATCAGAGTATCCTTTTATCCAAAGGGTAAAATCACACAGTAACTGAGCTAAATCCTTTGCTTTGCATAGATATCTCCACTTATAATCATATATTTACTATGAATCAAAATTAAGTAAGCATTTTGCATCATATCACAACAAAGAAATACACAGAGAGAGACACACACACAAATGAACCCCTACTATGTATGAAAATGTTTTTAAACAGAACTGTTTATACCGATTCTGCCTAGAGAAAGAAAGTTCATAATATGCTATGCTGCAACTTTGTTCTAAAATCTTGCTTAAGAATTACTGTGTAGGGGCCTAGAGAGATGATTTAGGAGTCAACAGTATTTAATGCTCTTACAGAGGATCCAGGTTCAAATTCTAGCACCCATATGGCCGCTCACAGCCATCTGTAACTCCAGTTCCAGGGAATCTGACTTCTGTAGGCTTCTGCATGCACATAGTACAAATACATACACTCAGACACACACATATAAAATAAAAAATTAAATTATATGTAAATGTAGGAAGAAGAAAAGTGGGAAAAGAAAGAAAAACCTATGTAATCCAGATAGAAATTTTTAAATATTTTATCTCTTTTATCTCCAACCCTAAGAAGTTAGTCTATTCCTTTTCCTTTAAAACTCCTTTGAAAATAAATACAAACATACACATACACATACACTCTCTCACACACACATGCATACACACACACACTCTTATAAATGGTTGATGTTTACTTGAACATGAAAAATTTCAACCAATCTTGGAACTGTCTTTTCAGCCTATTCTTACCCTCTCAAATACTTATATACTTAATTAAAATTACAAAATTAAATTTTCAGTGACATGGATGTAAATTGAATATTCAGATTAGCCCTTTTAATACTTACAAATCAGGACTTAATATGGAGCCATTTATCCACTTCCAGGCTTTCTCCGGTGGTACATAATTTAGTCCAATAAAAAACTGCTGTCTTTTTCTCTTTGAGAAATCATGAATGAATCTCTATAATCAAAACAGAAAGAAAGACTTAATCCACAATGTTAACTTGTGACTTACTTTTTTCTGCCAACCTTCTAAACCTGTTACTTCTATTTCAAGTCTATCCTAACTCCCCAGCAGTAATATTTTTTCTTTGTGAAATTCATCTCTATATATTTATACTTTTAATAGACTCATCACACTATATTCAGTTATTAAATCATAAATCCAATTAGTCTCTCAGATTACAAGATATTTAAAATCTAAGTCTCCACTTCCTTAGCATAGACAGTTGGTTAAAGTCCAGAGGTATCAACATAGCTTAATGGAAGTGTTATATGTTCTACTGAGCAATTTACCAATTCCTCTTCATTTTCAATGAGCAGCAAAGTGGCTTCTTTCACAGAGCAATAACTTAGACCTTCAGACCAAGGTCCAGAAGTTTGAGAAAGATGTAAGCATTTATCCCGGTATGGATGCCAATCTCTCGGACACTTCAGTATGACTGATCTTCCTAGAGTGAAAAACAAGACATGTTCTATTTCGGTCCTGTCCCTGATACATGACAGCTTCACACAGTAGTTGCTTCATTGGCTCATACTGGAACAAGATCAATGCTCTCATATGGCAAGAAATCATAATTAATGACAAAGGATTCATTTTATATTTTGTTTTTATTAATTGACTTCAAAGTAAACTGTACAGCGTGCTCCTTAAAATAATCAAATATTTCACTTTTAACTTGATGTCTGCCTATTAAGGATCATGTGTGTCAGCAGCATGGTCAAGGGACTAAGATGAGAGATATCAAGGTCACACAGCTTCAATGCAGTTCCCAGCATCAATAATTATAAACTGTGTGACTCTTCATGAGTTCCTAACATTTTATGGCTGTTTTCTCAGAAAACAAAACAAAAACATAGTGATATAATGATTCGTGGAGGGCTATTGTGAACTTTGACTGAAGTAACTCACAGTATACATCAAAAATCACCTCTTATTCTTAGGAAATTCAAGCCACACAATTACCTGTTGATTCAGTCCTGTTCTCTTGAGCAGTCACACTGTGTTTTTCTATTGGTGATTTTTGCACTAAGAATCGCACTATTAAATAAGAAAACACATAGAAAGGATTAAATACTGAAACAAATGATGGAATGTGTATTCTATTTCTGTCGCAGGATATTTGATCACAATGTGAACACCAAGATTGTATTGTTTAAATAAAATCAACTGTAGGTCAAGAGGTGGACCAAACAACCAGTTGACTAGAAACAACCACAGAAAGTTAGGGAAAGTCGGGAGCTGGGGGTGGGGGGGGGCACAGGAATTAGAAGGGAAGGACCACATCTTAGTGGAGAAGATTTTGTTTCAGTTGGTGTAGGAGAAACTATTCCTGGGACAATAGCTGTAGCAGGTTTTTTTTTGGGGGGGGGGCCACCAGCACACAAATAATGACATGCAGACTTATTATTAATTATGAAAGCTCTGCCTTAGCTTAGGCTTCTTCCTAACTTAAATTAGCCCACATTTTTAAATCTGATATTGGTTTTTTTTATTTTTTTTTTATTTTTTTTCTGATATTGTTTTTTTACATGGCCAATTACCTTTACTCTGTGATGTTCATCTTGCTTTCTCTGTGTCTGTCTTGTGACTCTATCTTTCTTCATCCCCAAGACCTCGTGTCCCCAGAATTCCCACCTAACCTCTTCCTGCCTAGCTATTGGCAATTCAGCTCTTTATTAAACCACTCAATATGTCACAGTGACAAATATTCACACAATGTAAATAAAATGACAGAAACAGCTGGCAGCCTAGACAGTCACCCAAGGTTCTTCTATAACATTGGGTATCCATCTTTGGCTTACAAGCCTAGAATATTTGACAGACTTTTCTGTGAAGCAAGAATTTTTGAAGGCCTGTCCTATCCTATCTTGGCAACATTTGTCATTTGCTTTCTTTTGTGTCCTGCTTGTCCAGTTTGGGCAGAATAATGCCAGGAGTCAGAGCAATGACAGTTTCTTGCCCAAATGGCTAGCTTTGGCCACAAAAAAACAAACTCCATATAAAGGTTCTTCTATGCCCATCATCCTCTTTTGAAGTAAATTAGTGTTGCCAGGAGTAGGTGTGTCTCACTGTCATGAAAAGCCTTATGCTATTAAAACATTTTAAATGCATATTCTAATAGATCTTTGAAGAGTTTGAAGATCACTTATCTATCTAAAATATCTCTGTATGATCTTGAAACTGTACCTAACTTGACCATAAGTTTGATTGTTATATATGACTATTAACATGTCTTTTTTATTATCATAAATAGCTTTCAAGAACTAATACTTTACATTATGTTTTTAAATGAAATGTATAGAGATAATACCTTAAACAAGAGTAGAAAATATATACAGTATAACTAAAATAAGCTTGACTTTGTGTCAACATACAAAAATCCATACTAATGTAAAATATTTGAGACTAGTGGTTATTCAAATGTAGACACAACAATCTACCCTTTTATCCCATCATTTCATATAAAATACACCCTTTTTCCCTTCAGAAAGAGATTCCTGAATATTTTTTAATCTGCATTTTTTTAATGAGGCTCAGTAACCTTTACTCTCTACTGTCCATCCTGCTTCCTCCTCATCTGGCTGGTGACTTTGACTTTTTTTCTTCCCTGAGACCTCTCTGCCCCCTAGAAGTTCCACATAACCTCTTCCTGCCTAGCTTTGGCCATTCGGCTCTCTATTAAATCAGTCATGGTGACAAATGTTCACATAGTATACAGAAATTATCCACAGCAAACAGCAGAGAAGGAAGATGAGCCAGATGCTTTCTCTGCCTTTCTGAGCTGGCAGGTTTCATGCTAGCATCTGACTCCGAAATCTTCACTGGTAAAATAAAAAGATAGAGTCTTAGTCAAAAACAACATTTGCCTCCCTACAAGAAGGTGTCTAAGGTAGTGGCAAGGATGGGCAGTGGGACATGAAAGCTCCCCTGGGTCACAGTCTCAAAAGCGAGGCGGTGTTTGCAAAGGTGTAGTCAGGAGCTGAGGCATTGGTAGTTTAAGGAACAGCCACTATGCTGCAGATAAAACAATATTTCTCACTTCAGAAAATCAAGTTATTGCAAAAAATCTGAGCATATGGACTGAGAAAAAATATCATCAAACTCGATTGAGACAAGCGTGGAGACGGGATATATGAACCAGAAAAGCACAGAATACATGGCAGCTCTGAGGTTGCATATGGTCTGATTGACAGGTCAATCTGTGGGTGCTCACAGTCACACCTGAGTTTGCACTTCATCAATCACTCCTATCACAAGAGAAGGTGGAGGTATGTAATAAGCTAAATATGGGGACGTTTTGGTTTCCTTGATTTTTTTCACATTTTTGTCACACTTGTGACATATTCTTCTGCAGTTTTAGATACACATATGACACACCCCATGTTTCTCAGGAAAATTGAGAAGCATGGAAACGATGTGAAGTTTCTATAGTGGACAATGGACAAGGAATGTTGTCCTGTAGCATTCAGTGTCATTGACCTTCCCCCTAGTCTCCAGGAGGTGAAATGCTATGAAGAAGACTTATAAGTTTATGAGGGAAAATTCTGAAGCTAAGGCTCTTACTTCACTTACCTAAGACACTGAGTCCAATCAGGCCCAAGAAAAGAAGGATCAGCCCAGCACAGCCAAGTTTCAGAGCCAATGGATGCCAGTGTTGGCACTGATAGGTATCTAAGAAGTGCAACATAAACGCTTGTTAAATCCACTCGAGGAGAGATACATGAGAAAAAAATCAAAGGTGGTCTTGCAACTACGTAAGACACCTTAACTTCAAAGACTCTCTTCTGCATTCCTAGTAAGTAGATTGACTAAAACTGGAGTTAGTGTGACACTCTATGTGTACTGTTTTACAAACACACACACACATGTGTGTGCATGCATGTGCAGAGAAAGAGAGAGAGAGAGAGAGAGAGAGAGAGAGAGTCCTTTTCTTGTAGGATTTCTGACTGTAGGTGCGGAGTCAGTGAGATATTAACACCTGCCTCAGAGACCATAACATGCTGGATGCCAACAAGGAAACACTTAAATGGAAATTAAGATTTTGCCTTTGGAGATGGCATCATGTCAAGCAGAGTGATCATGGCAGGCCTTCCTGTGAGATGATGCTAGATCCAAGCCCTAAAAGAAAATTATGGAATATTTGTGTACACTGTAAAGATATGTCTCTGGCTAAGATGCCTTATGATTGGTTTAGTAAAGAGCTGAATGGTCACTAGCTAGTCAAGAAGGGGTTAGGTGGGACTTCTGGGTACAGAGTGGACTTGGGGAAGAAGAAGAGCAGGGTCGCCAGTCAGACAGAGAGGAAACAGAAGATGTAAGATGAGAGAGAGATAAAAAGCCATGAGGCAAAAACATAGGTTAATATAAATGGGTTAATTTAAGTTATAAGAGCTAGTTAGGAACAAGCATAAGCTATAGGACAATATTTCAAAATAACAAGAAGTCTCCAAGTCATTTTTTATGAGTTGGTGTCCCAAAGAAAATTATGTTTACATCCAATATTATGTTGTACTGCATTATTTAATGTTATATAATGAAAATTTAAAATATGAGTGTTCTTAATACTAGACTTTGTAAAATCATCAAAATAATGACTGCATGAAGCTTTCTCTATTTTACAAAAATTGGATTTCAAGAGTAGAAAGAGTGACAAAAAGCAGAAATATGAAATAATACACAAATACAAAACGAGAAACATGACTCGTTAGGCTTATTTAATGGACTGTCACTCTATGCTATACTAGTGTTCAGGAGAAATTCTAGGCTATTTTAAATACACTAGTCTCCTCATATTTCGAGTATCTCTAGGAACCTTGTCCCGTAACACAACATGTCCTACAAGGCAGAAATGACAGCACAGGATCTCATTCCTCAGGCTCAATGCCTGTGTGTTTCCTTCCGTGACAATCTTGTGTCACCTTTGACCACACAGCATTGCTCACTGTCCACAGAAGATTGCTTATAAAACCTCTGCATATGAGATCAAATCTCTTCTATAAAATGTGTTATTTGCACAGGACCTGTGTGCTTATCTCCAGATTACCTACAGCTTCTAAGATGATCATCATCATCTAGACCAGTGCTTGACACATTTAGGGGCTCATTTCTGAGTGAATGCATGATCTCTGTGCTCCTTTTTAGCCACCCTACTATCAAAGCAAACTTTTGATCATTTGGCTACAAAGCAGGTTACTGCCCATGTCCCTCTTTCTGTATTTGTTTGTTGGTTCACTGGGAGATCTAATCACCATGCTGTGAATTACCTGCAGTTTTGAGCTGTTTAGCTAGTTGGTCAAGGCTGTTTCATTTCCTTCACTACAGAGTCAGTGTTTTCCCTTCACGGACTTTCCTCTGGCTTTATTCTACTGCTTTTGTCCTTTGGGTTCATGTCCAAGCTAATGCTTTGTAGGGTAATAATCATAATGAGGGTGAACAAATTTTCTGGTCTCTTGGTTTGGAATCATGGATGGTAGTGTTGAGGAAATCTCATTGTCTTTCTCAACCTTCATTTTCTCATATCCATTTAAACAAGGCCTTCCCCATCATTTTGCTAGGCTTAAACACAGGAAAATAAAAGAGTGTTTCTTTCTATTGTACCAGCAAAAAGAATCCTTCCAGCAGTTTCAAAGCCTCCACTTTCCCCTGACCCTGATGTGAAGATGACAAAGAAGCAGATTTGATGATTCTGTTTCCCTGACCTTAACTTTTTTTTAATTATTTACTTGCTTTAAATCACCAAATGATTTGGCATTTGAAGTTTTGTGTATAAATAAAGAAAAATTTTCCTAAATACATGTGAACTACCTTTAAGAAATAAGAGAAGGAAATAGGAGAGCAAAAAGCAAAGGAAGGAATGAGGGAGAAAGTTAAGGAGGGAAAGAAGAAGGAGGGAAGGGAGAATGGGAAGGAGGGACAGAAGGAGAGATAAAGGGAGGTAAAAGCAAGTTTGTATACTCTGAGCTAATCTCAGGACACAGCGCCTCATATCAGGAGAGATACATTGTATCCAATGATATAATTAGAGGAATGGGCAGTTGTATCTCACACAGATTATGCCATACTATACATTACATTTTAAACATTGTCATTAACTTTTACATAACACTGAAATAACTGACAGACTTTAATTACTACACAGAAAAGTGATTAAAATTTCAGGAAGAACAGTAACATGATAGTTCTATTGATTCCTTGTGGCAGAGTTCAAAGCCTGTCAGTGCAATGTTTTCCTTCATAGCATCATCCCATTATATAATGACTATGAGAGGTTTGTCCAAAGCAATAGATTAAATTTTTGAATGACCAGTATCATCAATGATTGTTCACAGTACATAACCCTATAAACACACTTTTCTTTTTTATTGCTGTTTTTTTGTTTTGGTTTTGACTTTAACTTTTATAATTTAATAGTTCCTAATCCAAAATCCTAAAATGTTGATAATCACATAGCTTCCAACATGTAGAAATAATGTCAAATTGAAAATGTTTCAATGTTATTTATATTAGTAAGGTCAATTAGATCATAGAATGCAATAGTTTCTCATGAAAATTTGACACATTTTCTACCTCAGTTTCTACCTCCCTCTGCCACGTTATCCTCTGAGCATTACCCCAGTCTTCCACATTCTTTCACTCCAATTACTGAATTATCTAGAAGAGGAGAGGGCTGGTTTACCCAGTGCTGACTGCCAGGGGTGCAAGTGCAGTAGGACTGAGTTCAAGTGTTTGTTCTGTACTAGAATGGACAAGTCTGCAGTGTCTCTAAACACACTTTTCTGTTCATATGTGAAAAAATATTATTTCTTCAGGGTCTTGTGACTAACACTGAATAGGAGAAACCCTGTTCACGTTTCATGAAGGCTAGTCGTACAAAATGGCAGTGTGTATGCTTTTTCTTCCTGATGTTGTAGTTGTCTACAGGCGAGCTGTCCTACACTAATCAACAATACTAAGAATAGCACGGTTTCAGAGAAATAACTTTTTAATTCATTAGTGTGTGTGTGTGTGTGTGACAGAGAGAGTATTGTGTGTGTGTGAGTATGAGTGTATATGTAACTGCAGGTGTGTGTGTGTTCCTATGTATGACTGCAGGCGTATGGATGTCGCACTAGGTGTAGAGGTAAGAACAACGTTCAGGAGATGATTCTCTTTCCATCAAAGGTATTGGGAATTGAACTCTGGCTGTCAGGTATTTGGAGCAAGTGATTTGCCTGAGGACTCACCTCACCATCCCAAGCGAAACTGTTAAAACTGAAACATAATGGGAATCTTAATTCTAGAATATATCCAAGTACTTACCTGGGGAAAGAGATGGGGTTGACACATGCTTGTGCCTTGGGGTCCTCAAGGTCTTTGTATCGCCACAGACTCTCAATGGGTCCATTGTAAGCTTGAGATGTAAACTGTGAACTGTGACAAGTTCTGTGAGGTCAAATGACAAAAGGAAATCCTCTGTGAGTACTCTGCTCTGCGCCCACACTCACCCACACTTGAAGCTAAGGGTTTTTTTCCACAGTTACTGAACATGGGGTCCACTGTTATCACATGGTTTCCAAGTTCTTATCTTTCAAACAGAAGACGTAACATGTAATCTACTCTGAACCTCTGGTTCTTCTTCCTTCAATCATCTGTCTTCAGTTACTTTTCCCAGGCACAAACAAACAAAGCAATCAATATCGAATTAAAATGTGAGGACTCCTCCCCACTGCAATCCCAAGAAATGTTCTGTGCCATGTCGTGAAAACAAAAACATGTGAAAGTTGTCTTTTCTATTTGACAAGAATTGAAGCTATAAAACCCTCCTGAAACATTCCTGCTGTGAAATGTGGAAATGAAAATGTGAATGTTGATTTGTAAAAATTAATAATTAAAAGAAACGCATGACTGACACAATAGGAAAATCAGTGAGGAGGGAAGCACACGTCTTTCAGCCTTGTCCTGAGGTCGACGCAGATGTCGCAATGCTCGCCTGAGTTAAGGACTTCACCTGTCAGAGCTACAGAGAGAAAAGGACATGTGTCTACGGGATGTGCTAACTCCTCTAAGGACTTTCAGGCCTAGAACCTTAGAGCAAGGACCACACCTAAATCAGAAGTTCTCATATCACAAGTGAAAAAGAAGAAGAAAAGCGAGGATTTCCTTAAAATCACTTTCTGTGGTCGGAGTGGAATTGTGCAGGTGCTCACAATTACATGACCATGGCAGCAGTCTGCAAGGCTGTGAGTTCCAGGAGTCAGGTGCATACTCACGGCGTGGAGAGCACATTCATTTCCCAGGACCACTGATGATTACAAAGTGAGGGGAAGCATGTTAGGGTCTCAGAATGAACATAAGACTCAGTGAAAACTCCTCAGTTGCCACTCTTTGATGACAACCATTTTACTCAATGCCAAGCATATGGCCCTGTAGTGGCATTTCATTTGTATTTTAATAAATAAGCTTGTCTGAAATTAGAGAGTAAATCAGCTCCTCTGGACAGCCTTACAGACCAGGCAGTGGTAACACACACCTTTAATCCCAGTAGCCATACTAGTTTGCCATAGAAACCAGGCGGTGCATGCTTTTAATCCCAGTGGTCCACAGTTTTAATCTCAGACATAGAGAGGATTATAAAATCGGAGGAGACAGTTCTTAAAGTCTCATTCTGAGATTCCTAGAGGATCACCATTTTGGACTGAGGTTGAGGAAAGAGCCAGTAACTGGCTGCTTTGCTTTTTGGATCTTCGGGTTAAACACCAATATTGGTCTCTGAATTTTTATTGATCATGCTTTAGGGTTCTGCTTCATTCTTCAACTGAACCTAAGATTTCAACAACTGTACAAGACTCTCCAGAGTTGTCAATCTTGAATGATTCTATAAAAATAATTCTAGAAAAATTATCTCCAGCAGATAGAAATGTCAATGTATATTATATAAGGATCTCAAGGTTTATTATATTATAATTACCTGGAAGTGAGATAATGATGCATGCTCCTGCCACATAAACTCCTTCTTTTGTCAAGATAGCATGCCCTTACACAGGAAATGTGTGTATAAACATTCCAGCATTAAGTTCATTCATGGAACACATATAAGTAAACATTCCTGTGGGATGAACAGGAAATATCAATAGAGTGAAGAGAAGTCTGATGCTCTGAGGAGAAGAGTCAAATAGTGCTGTGAGGACACTGAACTTCAGCTGTAAGATCTAACCTGTCTGTAGCTACTAGAAATCCACAATAGCTCTGCCAAGAATGGCAGATTTCAGGTAAAAAAAAAAAAAGATTTCTAGCAAAGATGCTTACAGATGCCTCCATGCCACAAAGTGTGAACTAAATGGAAAACAACCAGAGATTAGTATCATTTGTCCACAAGAGTGTGAAGTAAACTGACCACTTGTGAATTACAGAATATCAGAAACAGCACCAACTACTGTACATGTATACAGTCATCATCATAGAGATAAAAATAAAACCCTCCTGAGATTGCACTTCTAAAGAATTTAGCTGTGCTAATGATCTCTTTTGACCACCTGATTGCCAGAATATTTTAGTATGAGATAGATGATATAGATAGATAGATAGATAGATAGATAGATAGATAGATGATAGATAGATAGATAGATAGATAGATAGATAGATAGATAGATAGATCAGAATTCAGAATTACCTTGGTCTTATCACAATGAAATAGATGGAGAGAAACAGACAGAAAGACAGAGAAGGTGTGAGAAAGACTACAACATGGTGTTACATACAAATATGAGATACTAAATCAAAGTAAGTCAAATAGTGAGTGATTCTAAGTAATACAGGATTTCAGAGTGTGGCAACAGTAAAACCAATATTGAGTGTCTCAAGAAGAAATACAAGTTTTAACTAGAAGCCTCTTTTCATACCAAACCTGTCCAGATTAATAATGGAAGTTTGGATGTATAGAAAAATAAGTAAACTATAAGAAATCGTACTCTCTAATGTGAAAATGAATGTAATAAAGTAATAATGTTAATCAAGAAGGTAAAAATTAAAGCCAAAAAGTAATAATTGTCAGGAAAGATCATATGCTTTGGGCTAAAACTACAAAAAGAAAAAAAGAAAGTAAAAGGAGTGGGTGACATGAAGAATGCCTCACCAGGAAACTACAAAACCTCCTCCTTCTCCACAGAGGCATTGCTTTAGGCACCAGAGCACCTCGGTGAGAAGTCTGGAGACTAGCTGGGAGGGTGCAGTCAGAGCCCACTTTAAAACCAAGGAGATGCATTACAGAGAAGGGGGTAGGTAACTGGTGCAGCTCTCTCCTGCTTCATCCTGCAGAAGACCTAGGAGGAAACCTCCCACACTGTTGAGAGACAGATCAATCTACTTCTAATTTAGCTTGGGTTCTTGTTGCTGTGAAGAGACACCATGCCCATAGCAACTCTTATAAAGAAAACATTTAATTGTGGTGGCTCGCTTACAGTTTCAGAGGTTCAGTCCATTATCATCATGATGGAACCATGGCAACGTGCAGGCGGATGTAGTGGAGAGGTACCTGCAGGGAACAGAAAGCCAACTGTAAGTCACACTGAGGAAGGTTTGAGCAAAAGAGACCTCAAAGCCTGCCCCTACAGTGACACACTTCCTCCAATAAGGTCACACCTCTTAAGAGTGCCACTCCTTTTGGGGGCCTTTTCTTTCAAATCACCACAGTGTCCAAGGCTTTCTCAGAGGCCCTGATGAAAGAACAAAAGGAACTAATCCTGTGTTGTTGCCAAGGATGAACTTGGAAAGGCTAGTCTGGGGCTGGTGATAGGGCTGGAAAGGTCTTAAGGTTTCAGTTACTGGGAACTTGGATATTTCTGTATAAAGACCGGAGCTGTCAGTCCCGAGCCCACTGTGTTCTTGGTCTGCCATGCCCTTTTAATACTCATGTTCCCTTTGCACATCACTGCTTGGTAAGCTTCCTGGTGACTTCATCCCACTGTATGTTAGCTTTCTTCTGGCGTTGCCCCATTTATCCCCTGCAAATAGTGAATAAGATGCTGTATTTCTTAATAACTTTGCTTGAAATAAAGCACACCTTCTGTAACTCATCCCAAGATTACCTTCATCTTCTTTATCTCTGATCCCCTGTTGCTGAAAAGCAACCTGTTGGTCAGGGTCATCAAAGACAGCCTCCTTTTTCAATGAAGCAAATTAGGTAAGAATAAAATTTTCTGGTTTGTTTGGGATACCTGACAAGTGTTTCTGAATTGTCATACTTGGACTGCCAATGGACATGTCACCAGTTTAGAGCCCCCGAGTAATAGAGGAAAGCATGCCTGAGGCACAGTTCATGGGCAGGCAGTAGAAAGAGAAGGAGGCAAGAATATATTGGTTTGAGAAATACAATAACCTCAAAGTGATGAAGTTTACCTTGCAAAGGTTAAGAAAGATGATACTGGTTTTTTAGATGCCCAAATCATAGGAAAAATATTAAATAGCAAAAGATGGCCCAACAAAAGAAAAAAATACTTATTAAACTAAAGCATCACAGATTGTAAGCTGCTTATGACAACATTTTTTGTTTTTGCATATGTAAATGTGTATGGTATGTGTGTATGTCTGTTTACATGTGTGTAGGTTAGTATCTGTGGTACATGTGTGTGCTGGTGGAGGCAAAAGTGTGGGGACCCACAGAAGTTGACCCTGCTCTACCTTGACTGGAGGTCAGAGAATTTGAGCTTATTTTTGCCCTTTCAAAGTTGTTGACAACAGGTGTGGCTACACACCCTGACCTAGGCTGTGCTTACTTAGTGTTTTGGACATTAAAATGGACCACCAAAGTGGATCTGCTCCATTCTGACTAAAGGTCAGAGAATTCAAGCCTATTCCTGCTTCTTCATTTTAAAATAGGAGGATTTGACATAGGGAGTGGCTGCCTACAGGATACTTGGTCTAGGGTATATTCACTGCATATCCTGCCCAAAACATCAGAATGCTTAACTTAGGAAATAGTGGCCTGATGTTTCAAGTATTGAAGCAAGTAACTGTTCTGGCTGTCCTTTGTGTCATGTTAAAGCAGTCTTTTGCCTTCTCCCCCTCCTTTTTTTTTTGTATTGGGGCATAAACGCATATGAAAAATAAATGTGGGCAGATTCAGTACTTAGTATACACTTGAGTTGCCCTCCCAGTACTATCCTGTGTCTCTGTGTTTCTTTCATATTTCCATTTCTCCTACCTAATGTTTCTAATCCACACACCCCTCCCCTGAAATGTACAAACCCATCATGGCTAGTCCACGACTAAAGTCACCCCAAAATGTGGCTTATGACGCAAGAGTTTGATATCAAGTGTCTTTGATCATGATCTACTTTAATTATTGAGTTGAGGTCTCTTAACAAGTACAGAGTCCTTTGATTCCATTATTCTAGTTATGCAGCTTGTTCCAGTGATCCCGTCTCCACCTCACAAGCACTGGGATTGTTGGGGTCTGAACTCTTACTGCTTATATGGAAGTGGTTGACCTACTGAGCTTTCTCTCCAGCTCCTGGACACAAAATCCTTAAAACTTGTCATCAAAATGTTCATGGACACCACAGAGAAACAACTCTAGGAAAGCAGTGCATGGATAAATTATACCAATGAAGATGAAGAAACCATAAAGAGAACCAAACAGAAATTCCGGGTAGAAAAACAGAATAACTGAACTAGTTTAGTTCTAAGCAAGGATGAGGCTAGGAGGCTGGAAGAGAGAAGAGGTAGAGAATGGGTTAAATAAAACTAATAATGTATGAGAAAACCTTACCGAAACCCAATAATTTGTAAGTATGGTAGTTTAAATATAATTGGCCCCCATTATCTCACAATCCCATAATATCATAGGGAGTGACACTATTAGGAGGTGTGGCTTTGTTGGAGTGGGTATCGCCTTGTTGCAAGAGTGTATCATTGTAGGGGCAGGGTTTGAGGTTTCATATACTCAAAATACCACCCAGTCTTTCAGTCGACTTCCTCTTGTCTACAAGATGGAGCACTCTCAGCTCCAGCACCATGTCTGCCTGCACACTGGCATGTTCCTCTTCATTATCATAATGGACTGAACCTGTAAGCAAGTCATCCTCAATTGAATGTTCTCTTCATAAGAGTTGCTGTGCTCATGATGTCTCTTCACGGCAATAGTAAACCCTAACTAAAGCAGTAAGTCCATTTAAGTTTGATATATTTGTAAAGGAGTTTGAGGTGAGTTATCCTGCCTAGGTAGGCAACACTGCTCCCAGAAGACTTGGGTTATTAAACAAACATCTCAGTGCCCGGCATGGGATAGCCTACAAGTTCTTGGTCAGGGAGACATCAAAGTTCCCCAAAACAACAGAATATTACCATTGTCCTTGACTGTCCACAATTACTATTAGCTAAGACCTTATTGCTGAAGATAACACATGGTTATCACATAAATAAAGCAACCTGAACCAGAAAACCTCCAAGCTGCTGATCAGCTCTCATAACGCTGAAAGGCACTGTGCAGCTGCTGAGGGAGAAGCCATCAATGGTACTGCCCCACAATACCAACCACACATAAAAAATGATCATTGGAGCCGTACTGGTATGAAGGCTATGGGGTAAACAAATGGTTTCAGAATGAGTCTGAGGTCCCCTACTCCACAGGAGAGAATGTATGCCTGGTGCTGTATATGTATTGAAACCAATGGTATGGAGATTTGAATATAATTGTCTGCCATAAAATCATGTGCAGTGGCCGTATTAGGAGGTGTGGCTTTGTTGAAGTAGATATGGCCTTGTTGGAGGACATGTGTCACTGTGGGGGTGGGTTTGAGGTTTCCTATGCTCAAGATACTGCACAGTGTCTGAGTCCATTTACTGTTGCCTTCTGATCAAGATGTAGCCAGCCCCATGTCTGCCTGCGTGCCACCATGATGATAATAGACAGAACCTCTGAACCTGTGAGCACCCCAATTAAATGTTTTCCTTACAAGAGTTGCAATGGTTATGCTGTCTTTTCACAGCAGTATAAACCCTGACTAAGACAATGACTATGGAGATCATAGGCCCAAGGTAAGAACCTATTGTTCTTTTGGTAAATGGCCACGCTGTCGTACTACCTTCTAAATAACTATGCTTGTCCCCATAGATTAATGATGCTCTTCACCTTGATCGGTGAAGCATTTTTTTTGTAGTCAGCAATGATAAATGCAGTATGAGTGTAACTGCTCGAGGTGCTGAGAATAAGTAACTGTGAGTGCCCAGCTTTAAATGTGATGTCTATATTAATTCCCACACAAGGAACATCGTGGAAGAAGCAGGTGATAAAAATGCAAAAAAACCCTGAAATTCTCTCTCCAGATATGATATGGTCATTGCTCTTACAAACTCACAACTGTGGTTATATGCACAAAACCATGCCTGTCAAAATTCCAGCATGGGCCAGTTGTAGTGGCTCATGACTTTAAAACTAGCACTTGGGAGGCAAGGAAAGTGTATCCTCTGTGAGTTTAAGGCCAGCCTGATCTATGTGGAGAGTTCCAAGGCATGAGATTACTGAGAGATTACAAGAATTATTACTTTTCTGTAATCCGTACATCATTTAAAAGCAATTTAAAGGGAAATTTTTTTCAATTCCATTTCCAATGTTATGAAACAGACTGAAATATTTAGGAATGAAGCCAATTACAGGTGTGAGGGATTTACACAATGAAAACGGTAAAACATTGTTGAACAATAGCAAATACTAATAAAATCTTGAGTTAATGGACTGAATAGCAATATTCTTGGAACTATCATGTTACACAAAGTATCTATGGTTTCAAAACATTCCTTATTAAAATCTTAATAAAATGTTTGCAGAAATAGAAAAACTTATCCAGAAATCTAAATGGAATTTCAGAGGATTTTAAGCATTAAAAACAAACTTGGAAGACACATGCACCTAATTTGAAAACATATTAATAATTTATTGTAATCAAAACAGTGTGGTATTGGCATAGGAAAATAGTACAGAACAGAGAATAATTAATAATGAATAAATAATGAATAAAATGCTGTGTGTGTGTTCAAATTATCTAACAATTAATGCAACATGTCACATAACAGTCACCCTTTCCAGCCCTCGCAAAGATGACTGCCAGACATGTGGCTGACTAAAGATGGTGGCAATTCACATGTTGCTTATATCCCAATAGGAAGTCATGCCACATGTTTCCTTTAAGATTATCTATTCATAGTTTTTTTTTAACTATCAACTCCATGTTATAAATTTTTAAGTTAACTTTTTTCATAGATTTTACAGATTTTAACCATATCCAATAAAGTAAACTTTTAAATCTTGAGGTATAGAATGTTCACATAAACCGAGTCTAAATTTTTGGCTGTTCTGCTTTGTTTTCTCTCCCCTGTTTCTGTGTCAGATGCTTTAAACTGATAAAGGACATAAATAAAATTTTAAGGATGCTTAAGCCAGCTTTCCAATAAAATTGAACAGCATTAAACAATTTTAATGTTATCCACAACCAAAAGTCCTCTGAACTCTTGCTAAATGGAATCCAGTGACCAGAGAGCTCAGAGATAAATTCTGAGCCCCAGCCATAAAAGCAGCCATAACAGTGGGGATGACAGGCAGCTGGCTGCAGCAAAGTTAGCAAAAATATATGACCCATTCCTATCGCAGCTTTGCAACAAAATTTATAGACATGGAAAGATGAAACATTCCAACAAAACAAGCAGACACAACTTTCTTGAAAAATAGCAAAACTTTCCAACAAAACAAACATAACTTTTCAAGCAGAACCAGAACCAGGTGGGAGGGTAACATTTCACTATATTGCCCTGGATGGGAGAATATTGGGGTCCCATCAAGCTCCTCGATATCCTAGATAGGGATCCCACAAAACAAAACCAGACTATGACTTACCAGGAGGCCTCTGTAGATGCCTCTTGCATTTCTCAGCATGGCAGCTCACTCAAGACCCTCTGAGGCTAGGGACGTGCAGGCAGCAGTTGGAGCAGTCTTTAGTCCTTGATTGTAAATCTGATGGAATCAATTTATATTAAAGGCAAGAAATAAAGCTAAATGATGTGGGAGTGTCATATATCAATCTGTTGATTTCATTGGTTAAGTAATAAAGGAACTGCTTGGCCCTCATAGGGCTAGATATAATGGGCAAGCAGTGTTTAAAAGAATATAGTTTGTGTGTTGTTATTTCGGGTATAAGCTAGCCAGGCGGCCGGGGTGCTGGGGATGCAGCCCCGCTGCTCTTATTACAACAGATTGGCGCCCAGACGTGTGGACAACTGAATCCACAGAAAGCCTGAGAAAGCTTGAGAAAGAGTAAACCATGTTTTCTTGGTCTCATCTAACAGAGGCTTCCTGACTCAGCTTTAGCTGCAAAACCCAGCAGCTCATTAAGAGGTCCTGCCATAAAACACTTAAACGGTGTTGATGAAAACCTGAACACATGCTTTTCGGTTTTCAGCTGTACCAGGAAAAAAGTTATGCTGTTTTAAAATGCCGGTTTTCTGGGCTGTTTTGCCAGGGCAAACTCTGACTCTTTTATGCAGGCGGTTCGTGCGGTTTACAAGCACAGGCTGCTGAAGCTCGCTTTCTGGCAGGGACCTTGAAATGCCACAGAGTTGTGGCAGTAAACATGGCTACAGCCAGTACCTCAGCCATGAGGCTGGAAAGCTAAGGAATGGGCTGAATTCAGCCGTCAAAGCCACGGCTTTAGTCCCACTGATATTGCTTGGTAAATTAAAGACTCATGTTGTCAGAAAAAGAGATATATACAGTAAAGAGAGATTCAAAGACAAAGAAAATTTCTAAATGGTTTACAGTGTGTTAAAAAATATATACAAGCTAAAAGTTAAAAGTTCTTAAAAGTAAAAAAAGGAAGAAAGAGGGTAGTTGGGTGTGGTAGTACACACCTTTAATCCCAACACTTGGGAGGCAGAGGGAGATTGACCTCTGTGACTTCAAGGTGTGGTAGCACACGCCTTTAATCCCAGTGCCTAGAAGGCAGAGACAAACAGATCTCTGTGAGTTCAAGGTGTAGTAGCATACACCTTTAATCCCAATGCCTGGGAGGCAGAGACAGGCGGATCTCTGAGAGTTCAAGGACAGCCTAGTCTACAGAGTTATTCCAGGACAAAGATACAGAGAATATAAAATAAAAGTAAAAATAAATGAAATAGACATTAAAATAAAGCGCACAAAAATGGAAAATTCACAGAGAGTCTGGATTCTTTGTATTATTGTGTTTTCTTTAAAATTTTTGACTGTGAAGGAGCTAAGTACAGAGAGACATTTTATTATATGGGCTGCCAAGCAGAACCAGAACAGATATCATAAGGGTATGACTTTAGAATTTGGATCTAAGGACATGATGCTTTGGAAAGGAGTTTCTTATTTTGTTTTCACAGAAGGTGAGAGTCTGTGGATTTCTTCTATCCGAATATGGTATGGTGGACCACGCCCTCCTGAAAGGTTGCTGTAAACATCTTCAGAAAATTGCTTCGCTCAACTGCCAACTGAGATAAAACTAGCACACAGGTTATACCATGAAAGACCTAATTAACAACGCCCCATTCAGCAGGAAGCAGTTTGGAGAGAAAAAACTGCACCCATGTTCCCAAATATTGTTTATAAACATTCTTTTACATTTAAAGGGGGATATGATATAGATATGAATAATTTGCATTAGTATAGATTTTGCTTTATTGATAGAGATTTAAGGTCAATTTTGTTATATGTATATGTATTTCTGATCTTGACTAAGGTATTATGATTGTGTAGTTCATTTAAAAAATGTAATATATATAAGTTCTTAATGGATAATCATTATTAATAGTCAAGTTTGTAGTCATGTTAGTTAGATTTTCTAGATGTACATAAATATATTTTAGATAGGCATTCTTCATATTTTCAAAGATTATAGAATATGACATTTTAAATGTTTTAATAACTTAGGGTTTTTCATGACAATCAGACATGTCTGCTCCTGGCAGCACCTACCAATCTACTTCAAGAAGAAGATGGGAGCCGGGCGGTGGAGGCGCACGCCTTTAATCCCAGCACTCGGGAGGCAGAGGCAGGCGGATCTCTGTGAGTTCGAGACCAGCCTGGTCTACAAGAGCTAGTTCCAGGACAGGCTCCAAACCCACAGAGAAACCCTGTCTCGAAAAACCAAAAAAAAAAAAAAAGAAGAAGAAGAAGAAGAAGAAGAAGAAGAAGAAGAAGAAGAAGAAGAAGAAGAAGAAGAAGAAGAAGAAGAAGATGGGCATTGAAGAGGATCCTTATGGAATTTGATAGCCATTTGGGCAAGAAAACTGCTCTTGCCTGGACTATTGCATAAACTGGACACAGAGAACCCGCAGAGAGAGGACTACTGAACTTGCCTAAAGGTGAGATGATCTTTCAGAGTTCCTGATTCATGAAGGAGTCTGCAAGACATTCTGCAGGACACAACAGATAGTGACTGAACTGACTTTGAATTTTCCTGCTTCATGGAAATGTCTGCTGGATACCATGGGCCTGTAGGCTGAAGATGGATGCTCCAACAGTACAGAGGAACTTTGGGTGACTGTCCAGGCAGCAAGATATCTCTGTCATTTCTAGAGTTTGAAAGTTGCTTATTTCTTGTTTGCTTAGGTAATATTGTATCCTTCTTGAGTCTTTGATAGAGTTAAAGAATATATAGATAGTTATAGTTTTCCTTAGTTATGATAAAAGATAAAGTAGATGTAAATATTGTAACTGTAATTCTTGCTTTATAACTGTTTTGTTATATGTAATTTTGCTATGTTAAAGTTAAAGCCTTCCTTCCTTTTTGTTTAAACAGAAAAAGGGGAAGTGATGTGGGAGTGTCATATATCAATCTGTTGATTTCATTGGTTAAGTAATAAAGGAACTGCTTGGCCCTCATAGGTTAAAACATAGGTTGGAGGAGTAAACAGAACGTAATGCTGGGAGGAAGAGGAAGTGAGCTCAGAGACGCCATGCTCCACTCTCCCGGGTAGATGTGATAGCTCTGCTCTCTGAGAGATACGCCATGAAGCTCCGACCCAGGATGGACATAGGCTAGAATCTTCCCGGTAAGCGCACCTTGGGGTGCTTACACACCTTATTAGAAATGGGCTAGTCCAGGTGCGAGAGTTAGCCAAGAAGAGGCTAGATATAATGGGCAAGCAGTGTTTAAAAGAATATAGTTTGTGTATTGTTATTTCGGGTATAAGCTAGCCAGGCGGCCGAGGTGCTGGGGATGCAGCCCCGCCGCTCTTATTACAACAGCTAAAGAATCTTAGAGGGAAATTTTTTTTTAGGTATACATTTGAAACTTTTGGATCCATAGTCCTGGAAGCTGGGAGAGGGATGTCCCAAAATCAGGAAAGGGGGAAGCATTCCATCCCCCCAGGAACAGTCAGGTGGGGAAACAGGTTGCTGGTTGACAATACTTATCTCGAGTCTATTTTGACCTGTGAGAGGTGGATCCAAGTCGATCTCCTGAAGCTTATAAGAACCTTTAATTAATTTATTTTTAAAAGGCAAAAGTTCCAGATATGCTAGCGTGTTAACATTTTCCCTGTGCATAGTCTATACTGAAACTCACATTGTCTGAAGGTAGTAGACTCATGCCTTTGAGTCACAGTAAAACTTGGTGAACCTAAAAATAATTTTCATTAAAAGCATTAACATTTTTCTAGAAGAGTGAGTGTATATAGATTAAACAAAAGATTTAGTACAATGAGAAACATTTTTAGCTCTGCATTTAGAAAATAACCAAAGAGAAATTTAAAATCTTGTGCTTGTGACTAGGATAATAGTCAGTGTTTACAAGAGTTAGAATAATAGCTTATCAGAACTTTATTGATTATTAGAACTCTGAAAGTTTGAAGTTTTAATATAACAATAGCATAGTGAGGGGGGAAATCTGGAACATTTTTATATACCATAAACCATCTTTTAATACCTTCCCAAACGAGATCCACATTCCTCAAAACCCCTTTTCAGGCCTTCGCCACCCAAGCCTTCATGTCCACAGACCTTTGCAACTTGTATTTATATGCCTTAAGTTATATTTTTTAGACCTTAAAACTTTTTAGACCCTTACAACTTTTGGTTTTATGTCTTTACACTTTTTGTGAGCTCTACACTCTTTTTACACAGTTCTTTACCATGAGATGTGGGTGGTTGGTTACTGAAGCATTTATTGTAAAGCAAGTTACTTGAAATGCAGTAATAATACAAAGTTACTTTGAAACCTGTTTGGTGAATTTGTCTCTTTTTGGAATCTGGTAGCAAAGCGAACTGTTTTCAGACCCAGTAGCAGCTTTGGGGAAGTGAGACCTGTGGCCTGGTTTTCACAGAAAAAGAGAAGTGAGAAGGCGGCTGAGATCTTGTGGAAGGAACTGGGTGCTTGCTGCTCTTAAAGCTACACAGTCAGTCCATAGCCTCAGAGATCTGAAAAGGACAGATAATAACAGGAAATATCATCTACATGGTCTAAGCATCAAATGAAATGACAAAGACCCATTACCCAGACAGGTTACCCCAGGCTCTGGGGGTTCTCCAGTTTTGTTAAAGGCAGTAGCTCTAGACCTTTGGCGGTCACACGGGACAGCATTTAGTGTTTAGCTGCCATGCAGAGCAGCATAGGCCTTTGGCTGCCAGAACCAGGTCTGAAATTTCTTTTTCTGTAGAAGAACAATCTAAGGGATTGGCTTCACTTTCACCAGAAAAAAAGTAGGATGATCAGCCCAACAGCGTCCACACTTTGAGCAAAGCTGTGGCAACAAGTCAGTTATGGCGCAGTTTTGTCTCTTATGGAAACTTAAATGTTTTAAATGCCATATTTTGCAGCTCTCTGAAGCATATTAGAAACTGTGTTTCTAATTACTTGTTTTAGGCTTAACTTTAAAAACTTATACATAGAGTTGAGTAGAGCTTATTTTTCAAATTAATTACATTAGTATTTAACGTGACTATTAGCATAATTTTGAACCTTTTAAAGAATTTGATCATTTGTAAGCTGACTAACCATTAACTTGTATATTTTTTTAATTATCCTTTACAGTTTACAGTAAGTTAATAGCTTTTATAAGAATACAACTTTCTATTCCATCCCTCTCAGGATCAGCCTTTAAAAATAATTATTTTGAATAAAGCTCTTCTAGTATCAAAATAAAACTTTCAGTCATAGATACAGTCAGTAGAGAGACTGGTAACTTTATAGCACACCATGAATGAAAAGAGGCTCAGCAAAGAAACAAAAGTAGCCACCCCATGGGTGAAAAAGGACAAGGTTTATTCCACGCTCCTAAGGCTCCCTCCTGGGAAAAAAAAAAAAGGAGAGATGACAAGGGAAAGAATTTTGGGTAAAATGAGAATTGGAGAGTGCAGACACCTCTTAGGGGGAGGTGAAGGAATTCCAGGAAAGAACCGAGAACAGTTATGAAGAAGCAGATATAAGTGTCATGGTCACGAGAATTTCAATCTGGGAATGTCTCCAAACATACTGAAAGACCTGTCAGAGAGAAATGTCCCAAATCACAGAGGAAAGGTGTCCCTTTCCCTGTGACGGAAGTCCAGTAGGGTGAGAAGAAGTTTCCTGGCATACTGGTATGGCTTTCATAGTAAAACTAAGCAAAGCTGGGAGCTCCGTTGTGACACCCACCCAGTAGGAGCAGAGAGACAAGTGCATAGAGCAGGAAGGGGAGGAAACTCCTGGGGAGACAAACAAGTAAAGGTGTCCAAAGTGCTGGGATTAAAGTGGGGTAGGGGATCGCCTTTTGGTATTTCCAGTTTAGTGTCAGGGGTGTGGCACAGCACCTTGGACACTGTCAGCAAGGCTTCCTTGGTTAATTTTAGCCAAGTGGCCATTCCAAGGTATTTTCTCACACCCATAAGCATTCTGTGAGTTAACTTTTCCTTTTCTCCCACACCCTGCTAGTGGGCCTGATGCAGAGCAGCAGGAAGTCCCACCAGCCCCTTTTTATGTTTCTCAGGGGGTTGTGTGGAGTGACTTACACAGTGTGCCAATCAGAATTATGACACTTTGCTGCCCCTTTCTCGGATCCTGAATGAGATAACAAAGGTGTTTCCTCTGTAGGAACCAAGGACAAACTTTCCGAATAAACTGTAATATCCCCATGACTTCACTAGTAGAAACTTTTAAACCTTTTGCTTTAACCATCTGCTTAAGAATATCTGTATAAAGAGCAGGTTCCTTTGAACCACACTGTCCCATTTCTACTGGAAGAGGCCACACACTTCTCAAAAGTTCTTTGATTACTTGTCCCTCCCTAAAACCAGGGGTTCTCCTAGAAGGTGTGCAGCACCCTTATACAGGATCCTATTCCCTTCAGTCCCAATATAAACCACCTTCTTCTAACACCATCCTGCCAGGGTCCAGTCTGCTCAGGTTCAGGTCCTGAGATGTGGAAGGGGCAGCCACACAAGGAAAAGTTCTGACCACAGACTGAATTTCACTCAAGTGAACTCGGATAGCTTGAGCCATCCTTATTTATACCTAAACTGAGTTTTTCTTGCCCAGGTTACATGAAAAGCTTTATTATTGGCTTCTATATTTTTTACTTTTGAGAATTAAATCATATTTTTTATTGATTTTTATTGAGCTCTACATTTTTCTCTGCTCCCCTCCCTGCCTCTCCCCTCCCCCCTTCAACTCTCCCATAAGGTTCCCATGTTCCCAATTTACTCAGGAGATTTTGTCTTTTTCTACATCTCATGGACATGTGCTCAACTATGTTCATAGAAGCTTTGTTTGTCATAGAGAAATACATCATATTTTAAGAAATACATTGTAATTGTTATGAAAGTCCCCTTGTTCCCCCTTTATGCTTCCCCAAATATACTTTCCCACCCCCCACATAACCTTACTCTAGACATAGAGTTTAGCAATTTTTTTCAGGCTTAACTAAACATCAAGACACATCCTGCTCTCATAGCACTTATGTCAGCTGGCAGCTACTTGAGGCTACAAAGTTTAAAAGTAATAGACATGGGTATAATGCTTTAAGGACAACAATATTTAAGCCCAATTATTTCATGTCTGCAAGATATGCTTTTATATAATTCACTTTTCTACAAGAGGGTACCAAGTCTCAATGTCTTGTAAAAGGCAGACTTTGGTAAGGCATTCTTTTCTCATCCCATTATACCATATTTCTTTTACCAATATAAGCTCCTGTGTATGATAAAGATGGATCTCTCCATCCCATGTTTTACACTGCATTTTTCCCAATGGATCATACTAGATTATGCGATTGATTCTATATGATTGGTGGCCATGGAACTTACTTTCAACAGTTGGCACTATGTGTATTCCTGAGACCTTTCCCTCTTCTGGGTATGTGTGCCTTACTCTCCTTTCCAGAACTGTGAGACATGGTTAGTGCTTCAAGTGTTGTTTTCTGATATGTACCTCACTATCTCCACTGAGTCAGGAAAATTCCCAGAATTAAGAATTTTAGCTAGTAACTAAAGATAAGAGATTTGAAAAGAATGAGCCCCCTTCTGAGTCTTAGGGTAAAAATATTTGAGAGAGAACAGAATTTCCTGAGAAAAATCACAGCTATCGTATGTTGTGACTGACAAAGTAAAATTAAAAACCTCCCAAAGAATCACCAATATAATGAGAGAGAAAAGAGTTGGCAAGCTGCACAAATTTTGCAAATTTCTACACAGTCCCATAGACTACTGGTCCTTGCCAAGTGAAAGCCATTTCCACAGGTGTCTTGCCCCTAGAAAACCCACTGGACAGGTAGTCACGAGCTGATCCAAGACTAGGCTGCCCAGCTCCTGACAGTTGCCTAGCATGAATGGGTCTGTTCAGTGATGTGTGGTAGGCATACTACATTTTTTTCTATTCTGCCTTTAACGAGCATCTACATTTCTGAATTGGCTGTTAGAAATAGTGCTTGCATGACCATTTTGTACATGCCTTCTATATACATGTAAACAAATAAAATTACTACAGCATAGTCTGATTATGCATAACCTTAATAGCTATGTCAAAGTTTTACTACCTAGTTGCAAACACTTATTCCATCAACTGTAACGTATCACTCCTGAACATTTATGCACTGGTCTTTTATAGCCAGAATAATAGGTGGTTAGTGCTCTCTATAGGGATTTATTCTTGTGCTCTCTCTTTTTTTTTTTTTAAGTGGAACAAGCACTTGCATCATCATTACACTGCCATGGGTAACAAAACTTTGCTTTGTGTTATCACTGCCCATTCCTATTGGTGGAGACTGCTTGTTCATTTCCCGGCTGCCCAGACTCAAAATAATCACACAGAAACTATATTTATTAAAACACTGTTTGGCCTATGAGCTCAGGCTTCCTATTAACTAACTCTTACATCTTAAATAAATCCATTTCTATTGTTTTATGTTTTACCACAAGACTTGTGATTTCTGGTAAGGTTTCCAGGCGTCTGTCTCCTTCAGAGGCTATATGACATCTCCCTGAGTTTGCCTTCTTCCCCTCTCCCATTTGTTTAGAATTCTCATCTTACTCTATTCTGCCCTGTCATAGGCCAAAGCAATTTTATTCATTAACCAATAAAAGCAACACATATATAGAAGGACTTCCCACACCACATTCCCTTGGGGTATTATAACACAATATGCTTCTCTAGTACACTGTATATATCACACTCCACAATATCCACTGTATGCTCATTCCTGTTTTGTCTGTTGTACTTAGTTCTTTGTTGCATTCTATCACACCATTATTGTCATGAATGTGTAGTCCTTCAATTAACTGATCATAAATCACAACACAATGAGATCTCTCAGACAGGCCTGGTTCTGTACTCTTTGTGGAGCATGCCCTGAGGAATGGAGCTGTGGGTCCCTGTATAGGTCATGGCTCTGTAGATGTATGTTCCCTTTACCTGAATTTCAGTATTTCCCTCATTCTTCTACCAAACATTGTAATAATTGAATATTATCAGAATAGCCAAGGCTAAAGAGTCTATGAGTAACAACATTCCAAAATTAAAAACATGGGCTAAGTATGGTTTCCATTTTTAATGCTAGCACTTATGAGGCAGAGACAAGCATATCTCTATAAGTTTGAGTCTAACCTGGTCTACATAGTGAGATTGAGACTAACCAGAGCTACACAGTGAGATCCTTTTTCAAAATAAATACTTCATTGTAGTGTATAGCATTTGTGTCTTAATAAACAAAGCTTTCCTGAAGATCAGAATGCAAAACAGCCACATTAGTCCGCCATACAGGACAGGCAGTGGTGGCAAACACCTTTAATCCCAGCAGCCACACTAATTAGCCATAGAAGCCAGGCAGTGGTGGTGCATGTCTCTAATCCCAACACTAAAGAAGAATATAAGCTGGTAGGAGACAGGTCTCAGCTCAGTCTCGGTCTAAGAATTTGTGGAAGGCAGGATCACTCATTTCAGTCTGAGTTAGAAGTAAGAGCCCATGGCTGGCTGCTTTGTTTTTCTGATCTTCAGCTTGAACACCAATGTCTATCTCTGCATTTTTATTATTTTCACTACGTCTGGTGCCCAACATTCGGGGTACAAATTCATGATAAAGCTTTTTGCCTGTAATTTTACAGCCACTAACATAGGCCGAAGCTATACGCTGCTGGGATCACTACCCTACTGTCTAGGTTTCTCTTTCTTCTCTGTTGGCAGGCTCTCCCTGAATCCCCTTCTCAGACTGCTGCCAAACTAGGTAGCTGCCTTGAAATCCATTCAGGCTTTCACTGTTCTCCCCAACAGCAATAAGTCTCTCATATCTTCATCACCCTGGACAACAAATTTAGTGAGAAAATTGGGAGTTCTTCAAGGGAGGAATTAGTTAAAAGAGAGTTTCTTTTCACATTAAAAAATGGGAAATGCCATTACATTGGAGGGATTTGGGTCTCTGTATGGTGATACACAAGAAATAGAAATAGGTATGTATTTGAATGCAACTTGATTCAAACTATAAGAGAGGAGATCCACCAGGGATCCTCAGAGGAGCTGAACCTCCTGCTGGTTAGCCTGTCATGGTAGATCTCCGTAGTTGTGAAGGTGCTTTGAGGCCTCTGGTATATCAGTTACTCTATCAGAGCAGATAGTACTCAAGTATTTCTGGACAAGAGAAATGAACGATTAATTAATTACAAGAGCCTAAGCCATAGTTTTTGTTTGTTTAGTTAAGAGGGTTGGGTTTTTCATTTAATCTAGTCTGTTTTGGGTGTGTTTTGTGTATGGGTTTTTATGTGTGCATGTGGTGTGTGTGTGTGTGTGTGTGTGTGTGTGTGTGTGTGTGTGCTTAGTTTTCTAGTCCACTTTATCTGGTAATTCCCAATCTGGTGAATTACAGGAACTTGCTGTAGACCATGCTCCTTATGTCTCAGAGGGAAGGAAACTAACAGCACAGGTTTCAATGTGCACAGATAAGGAAATGGGAAGCTAAAATCTCCTCCCAACAAATCCTCTGGCCTTTTGGTTTGTGGTAAATTATGGAACTGAAAAATATTATGAGATTTCTGCTTCACACTTGGAAAGGAAACTGTCTTCTATATTTAGAAACTCTTTCTTTTTTTAATTTTTTCTATCTTCTTCCATTGCTTGAATTTTTGTTTGTTTGTTTACTAGGGGTTTCCTAGAAAACAGTGTTTATACTTACCAGAAAAACAAAGTTGAGAAGACTGTAAATTTTTTCAGATGACCCAAATATTCCCATAATTGTTTGTTGCACAGATTTCATACCCATCCCACAGTTCTGTGAGACAAATTAGCCCAAGTTGAGAATTTATCACACTAGGGATTTTTTTTCCTGTTTTTGTATATGCTTGAGATTTTCCATAAATGTTGTAGTAGGAGCGGTGGGCTACTTCCCCAGCATTTGGCAGCCTGCATGGCTAGCTTTGTACCTGAAATAATTACATGGAAACTGTATTCTTTTAAACATTGCTTGGCCCGTTAGTTCCAGCCTCTTATTGGTTAGCTCTTACATATTAATCTAACCTATTTTTAATAATCTGTGTAGCCCACGAGGTGGCTTATCAGAGAAGATCTTAACCTGTGTCTGTCTAAAGTGGGAGAATCATGGCAACTCCCTGACTCAGCTTCTTTCTCCCAGCATTCTGTTCTGTTTACTCCGCCTATCTAAATTCTACCCTATCAGAGGCCAAGCAATATCTTTATTGCTTAACCAATGAAACAACAGATAGAAAGATGACCCTCCTCCATCGCACAAAGAACATTTAAGGTTTAAATAGAAGAAGGAGGAGGAAGAGAATGAGGAGGAGAATGGAAACAATAAAAGCCACATATGCAAATAAATAAATAGTTAAATTTCAGGAGTGAAACACCCAAATGGGGCTTGGTGGGTATTTAAAGAAATATTGCATATTTCTTAATTGAAAACTAAAGCCACTGTGGAAATTTTGGTGCACTGAATTCAAAGGACATCTTTGTTTAAAGTACAACTAGAAAGAAAAAAAGTTTAGAATTTTCTATGAAGCCAAAATCCAAAAGACAAGCTATATGCTTTCCCACAAATTTTGGAGAACTCCACATTTAACAAGCAGCAACATGAAAAATCTGGGATGTACAGAGAAAGAGTTAAAAATCCCAACTTTGTCCAATATCCAAAAATAGTAAAGGATCAGAACATGGAGAAGCTCAAATCTTCTGATTTAGAACTCAGAAAACCCAGCGAGCTTCACAGACTGCTTGGCTGCAGCTCCACGGGTGACCACACAGAGTGGAGTTTCAGGGAAAGAAAATCACATTATCTCAGTAAAAAAAAAAAAAAATACTTTCTCCTGCCACCTCTTTAGCATGGCTTTAGGTGGATCAGCCTTGCTGAGGGGTGGTCTCTTGTCCAGTGACTGACAGGCCCAGCAGGATGAACTCTTATGACAGGACACAATGGTGTATCATGTCTACCCAGAACAAGAAGCAGATTCTGTTCACCTGAGAAGAGGAAACAGACTTAAGGGAGCACTGATATCTCCAATGACACCAAAGGCTGCTGTAACATTCCCTGCTCAAGATGCCTGAAAATTATTTGTTATGGGCTAAACCTGAAGAACTGATACAGTGTGTTTCTGCTAGGAAGATCTAGGGATCTAAAGCTGCTCAGCAGACAAGCTTAGTGTCAATTATACCCCCATGCACAGCATCCAGGCAGGGATCTCTCTTAGAAGAAAGGAAATGGGAACTCAGTCACTTCTGACCTCTGGACTGGACAGAATCAAAAACATTTCTGTTTCAAGGAGAATTGAAACTGCTCACCATTGGGACCTCTGCTTCTAACTCTTATTCCCCTTTTCTGTCTCCTGTCCTCTTCAACTTAAGCATTCAGGCCTATATCTTGGTTTTTTCCTTCATTTAAGCTGAGACTCCCTATGACCTTGGAGTCCTTTGAAAATGAACAAAATGTGGTGATTAAAGTCAACTGGTACATTTTAAATATAATTTACATTTAGTAAAATGTATTCATTTGTTGTACATTTCCATGAATTTTGAGAACATGTATAATCATATTGCCACCATCACAATTAAGACCCATGAAATTATTCCTCTGTCCTTATTTTCTCTGTACAATGTTAATACCACAGATGCAAGAAAAAAAGAACACTGACCCAAATCATGGCAAAATTAATCAAAGCAAGCTTTTTTTTTAAACATGGGTTGACTCGGCTTAAGAAGGGGTTCAATAAATCATAATTGGATATGAGGAAGATTGTTGAAGAATAATCGTTTTGTACACTGTAACGATTTATCTTTGCCAAGGTACCTTCTGATTGATTTAATAAAGAGCTGAGTGGTCAATAGCTAGGCAAGAGAATAGGTGGGACTTATGGGGAGAGAGAGGAGCTGGGGATAAATCTAAGTGTGGGGGAGATGCCAGAGAGACACAGAGGAAGTTGGACATACAAAATGTAGGAAAGATAAATATCCATGTTGTAGAACATAGATTAATAGAAACAGGTTAACTTAAGTTATAAGAGCTAGTTGGGAACAAGTCTAAGCTAAAAGTCAAGGTTTGATAAATAATAAGTCTCTATATCGTTATTTGGGAGCTGGTGGTCCAAAGAAAGTCTGACAAGAAAGACTAGCTACAGAAGAAAAGAGTTTTTTATGGTTCAAGAGTAGGGATTTTCCCAATAGAGGATTTATCAAACAAATAGGCCAAGTTACAGAAGCTGAACATAAGTGTAATGAGGCAGTCATAACAAATTTTGAAACAAAGGCATGATTGCCATTTCCTGAAACAGGCCATATAGAATCACTTGAAGGTTGGTTGTAGGTAAGATATAGTCCAATCCTTGAGAAAGATATTTAATTATAAATAGGAATAAAACTGGTTTGTCTTTATTATAAGATGACTTTTAAACCCAAGATGGAAGCAGACTGATTCAATCAACCTATGACATCCTCTTACACAGTTGATTATCAATAATAGCATATAGCTGGATCCCTGCAGAGGTAATGTATTGGAGATTCATTCACAGGACCTTCAACAGGTATCCGTCAAATACGAACACAGCTGGCTACAGTAGAAGATTCCAGAGCATGAGTGATGAGAGGCATGAGCTGTGATTTCAGAAGTATGCATTTCAAAACCGAGTAGAAAAACAGTTTTACAAACAGGAAACTGGCGGTTAAGAGTGAGATCAAAAACAGCAGGTGGGTGGTAGTTGAAATTTCCCAGCAGAACACCAATGCTCTATGGTCAGATTCTCCGATAAACTGCTAGAGGACCTGATGGGCTTTTTTGTTGTTCTGGATTTTGGTGGCAACTGTGTTGGTGAGAGGAACTATTTTGACCATGCCATGTTTTGCAGGCTGGCATTGCTCTATAGTAAAATCCAGACAAGTGAAGAGTTTTCTTTCTTTTGCCAACAGAAAAGCAGAATGTGAAGAATTATGGGAAAAGAGGTTCTAGGATTCCAGGAATCAGGATCTACCTGTTACAACAGGAGGAAGACATGGGTAGACAACAGGGTAAGAATGCACTCAACAACATAGAGAGCAATCCGGCACTAGCAGAAAGCAGTGGTCCCACAACAGTGACACTGGAACATCCTGATGTAGATGAAGCAGAAGAAAATGACCTTAAAAATAACTTTATGAAGATAATTGAGGCCCTTAAAGAGGAAATGAAAAATTATCTAAAGTGATGAAGGAAAAGACAACCAAAAAAATGGAAGAAGTCCAAAAAATCTCTTAAAGAAAATTAAGAAAAAGCAATGAAACAGGTGAAGGAAGTGGTTTAACACTTGAAAAATGAATAAAGGCAATAAAAAACACAAACCTAGAGAAATTTGGAAATGGAAAATATGGGTAAATGATCAAGAACTACAGATGCAAGCATAAACAACAGAATACAAGAGATGGAAGAGAGAATCTCAGGCATTGAAGATAAGATAGAAAAAATGGATTTATAGGTCAAAAAAATGTTAGATGCAACAAATTCTTAACACAAAATGTCCAGGAAATCTGGGACACTATGAAAAAATAAAACCTAAGAATAACAGGCATTGAAGAAGGAGAAAAAGCCAAGTTCAAAGGCACAGAAAAATATACTCAACAAAATCATTGAAGAAAGCTTGATCAACCTAAAAAAGGACATGTCTATGAAAATACAAGAAGCTTAAATAATACCAAACAGACTGAACCAAAAAAGAAAGTCCCCTTGCCATAACACTAAACATAAAGAATAAAGAAATAATATTAAGATCTGCAAATGAAAAATGTCAAGTAACATATAAAGGCAGACCTCTCAGAATTACACTCAACTTCTCAATGGAAACCCTGAGAGCAAGAAGGTCCTTGTCAGGTGTTATACAGACCCTAAGAGACCATGGGTGTCAGCCCAGACTACCATATCCAGCAAAGTTTTCAATCAACATAGATGGAGGGGAAAAAAGATATTCCATGACAAAACCAGATTGATCAATACCTATCCACAAATCCAGCCCTACAGAAAGTACTTGGAGAAAAACTCCAACTCAAGGAAGTTTGTTACACCCACAAAAACACAGGTGCTAGATAATCCCACACCAGCAAATCCCAAAGAGAAACACACACCACACCAACAACAACAACAAAAACAAAAATAACAGGAACTAGCAATCACTAGTCATTAATATCCCATAATATCAATAGACTCAATTGTCCTATAAAAGACACAGGCTACCAGAATGGTATCCTTCCACTGCATACATGAAACACACCACAACTACAAAGACAGATATTACCTCAGAGTAAAGGGTTGGGAAAAGATTTTCCAATAAACTGGACCTAAGAAACAAGCTGGTGTAGCTATCCTAATATCTAACAAAGTAGATTTCAAACTAAAATT
This sequence comes from Neodon shergylaensis, assembly GCA_025134845.1. Classification (NCBI taxonomy): domain Eukaryota; kingdom Metazoa; phylum Chordata; class Mammalia; order Rodentia; family Cricetidae; genus Neodon; species Neodon shergylaensis. Next base: position 685,438 of record JABTXL010005970.1, read on the forward strand.
AGTCAAAAGAGATGAAAAGGGTCATTTCATATTCATCATAGGAAAAAATCTATCTAAATGAAGTATCATTTTAGAACATTTATCCTCCAAATACATGGGCACCCTCATTTGTAAAAGAAATACTACTAAAGTTTGAATAACACATCAAACCCAACATACTAATAGTGGAGACTTCAACACACCACTTTCCCCAATGGACAGGTCTGGCAGACAGAAACTTAACAGCAAAATAAAAGATCTAACAGGTGTTATGACTCAAATGATTTTAACAGACATCTATAGAACTTTTCACCCAAACACAAAAGAATATACCTTCTTCTCAGCATCTAATAGATCCTTCTCCAAAATCAATCACATACTTGGTAACAAAGCAAATCTCAACATATATAAATAAAATGGAATAACTCCTTATGTCTTATCAGACCATCATGGCTTATATAGAGAATTCAACAAAAACAATGACTGCAGAAAGTCCACAAACTCATGGAAACTGAACAATGTTCAACTGAATCACCATTAAGTCAAGGAAGAAATAAGAAAGGAATTAAAGACTTCGTAAAATTCAATGAAAATAACCACAGAACATACCCAAACTTATGGGAAACCATGAAAGAGGTGCTAAGAGGAAAATTTATAGCACTAAATGCCTATATAATAAAGCAGGAAAAATCCTACACTAGTGAACTAACAGAACACCTGAAAGCTCTAGAAGAAAAAGAATAATCTTACCAGAAGGACTGGACAACAGGAAATAATCAAACTGAGAGCTGAAATCAATAAAATAGAAACAATGAAAACAATACAAAGAATCAATGAGACAGAGTTGGTTCTTCAAGAAAATCAACAAAATAGACAAACATTTATCCAAACTAACAAAAGTATAGAGAAAGAAAATCCAAATTAACAAAAATGAACAGGGAGGGACTAAATGAATAGGGGGACTTAACAACAGACATGGAGGAAATCCAGAGAATCATCAAGTCATACTTCAAAAGCCTGTACTTCACAAACTTGGAAAGCTTAAAGGAAATGGACAATTTTCTGGATAAGTATCACAAACAAAAATTAAATCAAGACCAGATAAGCAAATTAAATAGACCTATAACCGCTAAGGAAATAGAAACAGTCATCAAAGGAAAAATAAAAAAGCCCAGGACCAGATGGTTTCAGCAAAGAATTTGGCCAGATTTTCAAATAACTAATACTAGTACTCCTCAAATTGTTCCAAAGAATAAAAAACAGAAGGAACATTGCCAAACTCTTTTTATGTGGTTACAGTTACCCTGATACCCAAACCACACAAAGACACAACTAAAAAAGAGAATTATAGATCAGTCTCACTCATGTACACTGATGTAAAAATATTCAATAAAATACTGACAAACTGAATACAAGAACATATCAGTAAAATCATCTACCATAACCTTATCCCAGAAATGCAGGGATGATTCAACATATGAAAATCCATCAATGTATCCACCATATAAACAAATTATAAGAAAAAAAGAACAATCATCTCATTAGATGCTGAAAAAGCCTTCTACAAAATTCAACATCCCTTCGTGATAAAGGTCTTGGAAAGAACAAGGATAAAAGAAATATACCTAAACATAATAAAGGCAATATACAGCAAACCAACAGCCAACATCAAGCTAAATGAAGAGAAACTCATAGCAATCCCACTGAAATCAAGAGCAAGACAAGGCTTTCCACTCTCTCCATACCAATTCAATATAGTACTTGAGGTCCTAGCTAGAATAATAAAACCAAAAAAAGGAGATCAATGGGGGGGGTACAAAACAGAAAAGAAGAAGTCAAACTTTCACTGTTTGCTAGTAATGTGACAGTATACATAAGTGACCCTGTTGCATCAGGGGCGGCGGGGCTGTGTCCCCAGCACCCGGCCGCCCGCAAGGCTAGCTTATGTCCCTAAATAATTACACAGAAACGGTATTCATTTAAAGACTGCCTGGCCCATTAGTTTTAGCCTCTTAACCCATTTCTAATAATCTATGCAGCACCACGAGGTGCGCTTACCAGGGAGGATCTTAACCTGCGTCTCGCTGGAGTGGGAGCATCATGGCGACTCCCTGACTCCGCTTCTTTCTCCCCCAATCCTGTTCTGTTTACTCCACCCACCTAAGGGTTGGCCTATCAAATGGGCCTAGGCAGTTTCTTTATTAATTAACCAATGAAAGCAACAGATAAGATACAAGACCCACCTCCATCATTTCCCCTTTTTCTGTTTAAACAAAAAAGAAAGGCTTTAACTTTAACAGTAAAATTATATATAACAAAACAGTTATCAAGTAAGAATTACAATATTTATATCTATTTTATCTCTTATCATAACTAAGGAAAACTATAACTATTACTAACCATTCTTCAATTCCATCAAAGACTCCAGAAGGAAATAATACTACTTAAGCAAACAAGAAATCCAAAACTGTAGAAATGACAGAGACATCTCGCTGTCTGGACAGTCACCCAAAGTTCCTCTGTACCGTTGGGGCATCCATTTTCGGCCTACAGGCCCATGGTATCCAGAGACATTTCCATGAAGCAGGAAATTTCAAAGGCAGTTCAGTCATTGTCTGCTGTGTCCTGCAGAATGTTTCGTAGACTCTTTCATGAATCAGAACCCCGAAAGACCATCTCACCTTTAGGCAAGTTCAGCAGTCCTCTCTCTGTGGGTTCTCTGTGTCCAGTTTATGCATCAGTCCAGGCAAGAGCAGTTTCTTGCCCAAATGGCTATCAAACTCCATAAGGATCCTCTTCAATGCCCATCTTCCTCTTGAAGTAGATTGGTGCTGCCAGGAGCAGAGTGTCTCATTGTCATGAAAAGTCCTAAGTTATTAAAACATTTAAATGCCACATTCTGCAGTCTTTGAAAGATATGAAGAATGCCTATCTAACTAAAATATATCTCTATATATCTAGAAAATCTAACTAACATGACTACAAGCTTTATTATTATCAATGATTATCCATTAACAACCTATATTTCCTAATATACATTACATTTTAAATGAACTACACAATCACAATACCTTAATCAATATCAGAAATACATATACATATAACAAAATTGACCTTAAAATCCATACCAATGCAAATTATTCATATCTATATCATATCCCCTTTAAATGTAAAAGAACATTTATAAACAATATTTGGGAACATGGGCGCAGTTTTTTCTCTCCAAACTGCTTCCTGCTGAATGGGGGCGTCGTTAATTAGGTCTTTCATGGTATAACCTTTGTGCTAGATTCATCTCAGTTGGCAGTTGAGCAAAGCAATTTTCTGAAGATGTTTATAGCAACTCTTCAGGAGGGCGTGGTCGATCATACCAAATTGGAATAGAAGAAATCCATAGAGTCTCATCCTCTGTGAAAACAAAAGAAGGGCTTTTCCAAAGCATCATAACCTTAGATCCAAATTCTGAAGTCAAGATACCTTTAGAACATATGTGCAGGTTCAGCTTAGCAGCCCATATAATGAAATGTCTCTCTGTACTTAGCTCCTTCATAGTCAAAAATTTTAAAGAAAACACAATGTACATAATCCAGACTCTCTGTGAATTTTCCATTTTTACGTGGCTTATTTTTCTTTATTTCTTTTAATCTCTAACTATCTGTAGTCTGTCTCTATAAAGACTTTATCCTTTTTTTTAAAGGCATTAACTTTATTTTTTATATTTTTTCTTCTCTCTCTCAAGCCTACGTACATTCATCCAACATTGTGACCCATTTAGTGGTCTGTCTGAATCTGTTTTATTGTGAATCTGTAATTTTTTTACTATCCAGGAGCATTTCTTAAAATGTCAAGCAGTTCTTAAAAACTTAAGTTGCACCATGTACAAATAATACGGTACCGCCTATATCCTGCCCAATCTAAAGTTTAACTGTGCTGTTATCAGAGTAATTACGGTAGGTCCTGCTTGAGACCTGCTCAGTTCAGCAAGGTGGAGCTGAGCCGCTCCTGCCTCAGAGCCATTTGGTGCCCCTGAGCCATATACAGTTCCAGGCACAGAGCACAGAATCTCTTTTCATCCAAGTTACAGCCAAATCTGACACACAGAGCAATGGGCAGTCTGAAAACGCGTCTCTGTAATGCGGCAGGAATCCGCCATGCTCTTCCGCCTGCCTAAGCCTGATTCTGCCCAGGTGCAGGCAGGGAGCGCTGAGCCATTAGCAATGTCTCAGAGCACTCTCCTTCCGATCCCAAGCGGGAACAGAAACATTCAGTCCCATAAAAGCCTTGAAATGTTTTAAAGCCAGAGTTTGCCCAACAAACAGCAAAAATCTGTGTTAAACTCTCTCTCCCTTATTTTTAAGCCTTTTCAGGTTTTTTAAGTGGATTTAGTCCATCACGTCGGGCGCCAATCTGTTGCAATCTGTCGCAATAGGGGCGGCAGGGTTGTGTCCCCTGCACCCCGCCGCCTGCACGGCTAGCTTATGTCCCGAAATAATTACATGGAAACTGTATTCATTTAAAGACTGCCTGGCCCATTAGTTTTAGCCTCTTAACCCATTTCTAATAATCTATGCAGCACCCAATCCTGTTCTGTTTACTCCACCCACCTAAGGGTTGGCCTATCAAATGGGCCTAGGCAGTTTCTTTATTAATTAACCAATGAAAGCAACAGATAAGATACAAGACCCACCTCCATCATGACCCCAAAAATTCCACCAGGGAAATCCTACAATTCATAAACACCTTCAATAATATAGCAGGATATAAGATTAACTCAAAAATATCAGCATTCCTCCTATATACTGGTGATAAATGGGCTGAGAAAGAAATCGGAGAAACATCACCCTTTACAATAGCCACAAATAAAATGAAATATCTTGGGGTAACTCTAACCAAACAAGAGAAATACCAGTACAACAAGTCTTTGGGGGAAAAGATTGAAGAAAATATCAGAAAATGGAAAGATCTCCCATGTTCTTGAATAGGGATCAACATAGTAAAAATGGCAATCTTACCAAAATCAATCTACAGATTCAAAGCAATCCCCATCAAAATTCCAACACAGTTCTTCGCAGACCTCGAAAGAACAATACTCGACTTCATATTTTAAAAAAAAATCCAGGATAGCCAAAACAATCCTGTACAATAAAGGAACTTCCAGAGGCATCACCATCCCTGACTTCAAGGTCTACTATAGAGCTACAGTAATAAAAGCAGCTTGGTTTTGGCATGAGGACAGACATGTAACCGGGAGGTAGTGACAAATGCCTTTAATCCCAGCACTCAGGAGGTAGAGGCAGACGGATCTCTGTGAGCTTCAGGCCAGCCTGGTCTACAAGAGTTAGTTCCAGGACAAACTGTAAAACTACAGAGAAATCTTGTTTTGGGGGTGGAGGGGAAGAATAGCCATGTGGATCAATGGAATCAAACTGAAGACCCTGTTACTAATCCACACACCTATAAACACCTGATTTTTGACAAAGAAACTAAAATTATAAAATGGAAAAAAGAAATCATCTTCAACAAATGGTGCTGGCATAACTGAAAATCGACATGTAGAAGAATGCAAATAGATCCATATCTACTGCAATGCACAAAACTCAAGTCGAAGTGGATCAAAGACTTCAACATAAACCTACCACACTGAAACTCATAAAAGAGAAAGAGGGAAGTAGCCTTGAGTCCATTGTCACAGGAGACCACTTCCTAAATATAACTCCAATAGCACAGACACTATGAGCAACAATTAATAAATGGGATCTCCTGAAACTGAAAAACTTCTGTAAAGCAAATAACATGGTCAACAAGATAGAACAGTAGCTTGCAGAATGGGAAAAGATCTTCACCAACCCCACATCAGACAGAGGACTGACCTAAAAAATATACAAAGAACTCAAGAAACTTGACATTAAAAGAACAAATAAGCCAATTTTAAAAAACTATGGTACAGACCTAAATAGAGAACTCTCCACAGAGGAATCTCAAGTGGTCAAAAGACACTTAAGGAAATGCTCAACATCCTTAGCTATCAGAGAAAAGTAAATCAAGACAACTCTGTGTTAAACCTGTCAGAATGACCATAATCAAACACACTTATGACAACTTATGCTGGATAGGATGTGGAGTAAGGAAAGACTCTCCCATTATTGGTGGAAATGCAAACTTGTATAGATACTTTGGAACTCAGTATGGCTATTTCTCAAAAAACTTGAGATCAGTCTACCTCAAAACCCAGCAATACCACTCTAAGGCATAAACCCAAAGGATGCTCAATCATGCCACAAGGATATTTGCTCAACTATGTTCATAGCAGCATTATTTGTAGTAGCCAGAACCTGGAACCAACTCCTCAACTGAAGAATGGATAAGAAAAATATAGTACATTTACACAATGGAGCACTACTCAGTGGTTAAAAAAAATGGCATCTTGAAATTTGCAGACAAATGGACAGAATTAGAAAAAAGAACATGCTGGGTGAGATAACCCAGGCTCATAAAAACAAATATAATATGTATTCACTCATATTTGGCTTTTAGACATAAAGCAAAGAATAACCAGCCTACAGTTCAAAAACCCAGAGAACCTAGACAACAAAGAAGACCCTAAGAGAAAAATACATAGATCCACCAAGGAAGAAGAAAAATACAAGATCTCTTGAATAAACTGGGAGTATGGAGGTAGGAAGAGGGTATAAGGGGAGAGGGAAGAAAGGAAGGAGAATGGAGGAAAATGTATAGCTTAATTAAAAACAGTAAGTTATTTTTAAAAAGAAAGAAAAAGAATTTAGTTCCAGAAGCCCAGCTATCTTAAATTCTTTTAATCTTAATGTTGGGAGATGTGTTCATAGATTTTGGTGTACATTGTAGCTAAAACAAAGCTTTGAAAATAACTTAAGGATAGATTTAAAAGTTTCTGTTAATAGTTTTGAGGTGAAGAAACAAAAAAATCTAAAGTTTAGAAAAGCACATAGATGAGTGAGGGACTCGTTGAGACCAGGGAACAAGAACAAAGCAACCCAGTTATTACTAACGGATGTGCCTTTCTTGCTAGGATTGTTTGAGGAGCAAACATGATGGCTAATTCCTTTCATCCATTTCTGCCCTCAACTTCCTAATATTAAAAAACTGTTAATGAGTGGGTATGCACCCTAAAGATTTAAAGTCGAGCTGACTGACTCTTTTTCATATATAAAAGTTTAGGTTTGTGATTCTTTTAACACTCCCAATGAGGTTACTTTTTGAGATAAGCAATAAAGTGATTGCACATTTCTTTGTAACTGCAAAATGCAGTCTGCCGGCAAAAAAACTGGCTGAAAAAAAATACCTTGCTTGCTTATATGCTGTTAGTCTGTAACAAATTACTTGGGTATAAATGTATACAGATTCTTGAAACAACTTGTTTTTCACCTGGAGTATGTAAAATGTTTAATCCTGTAAGGGATATGGGAAACATGCTGCTTTTTAATTCTATCCATTGTAATCATTCACTTGAAAAATAGAATGTAACCACAAGGTAATTTTTATACTGCTTGAAAGATTTTGCTGGGGTCTATAAGCTGTAAAAGAAAGAATAGTTAGAAGGAAGGATCTGTCTGGCGTCCGGTGTCTGTCTCCTGTGGTGGCTACATGGCTTCTCCTTGACTCTGCCTACTCTTTCTTTTCCAGTCTGGCTATATTCTGTTAAGCCATTGGCCAAAAGCAGCTTCTTTATTTAACCAATGGCAATAAAATATATTTACAGCCTATGTAGAGGAATCCCACATCAGGAAGTCAACCATAGATAGATAGATAGATAGATAGATAGATAGATAGATAGATAGATAGATAGATAGATAGATAGATA
>JABTXL010005970.1:693266-715079 GCA_025134845.1 Neodon shergylaensis
ATAGATAGATAGATAGATAGATAGATAGATAGATAGATAGATAGATAAAACAGAAAGAACATCTTTGGATAGAGGTAAGAAAATGAATCAAGACAAAAGTAAACCTCCTATGTGAGCCCTGTTGTATACCAAGACTCTCTCGTAGCCAATTTTTAAATTATAACAGCACACACAAACACACAGAAGCACAGAGAAAGAGAGAAAGATAAAGAGAGATAAAACAAATCACCAAAACACAGAAAATATCAAAACAAAAACAGAAAAAAAACCAAACCCAAATAAACAGACTATCAGGTCCAGAAGAAACCGAGGATGAATGACAGACTTTCATGCTACTACCATCCCACAATGCATGCTGGCCTCCAGGCTCACTCAGGACCTGTGACTCCTCTCAGCTCCTCTCTCCCTAGTCCCTACTCTAAATGCAGCTCATTGGCTTCCCTTTCCCAGCCTCTCATTCCTACATAACCCTGCTATTTTCCTTGCTGTCTCTTTCATCTTCTTCTCTTGGTCTTCCTCTCTCACGTTCCTCCACTCTTTCTTCTCTCATGGTCAAGTTGAATCTGCTGGCCTTGTTTAGTCTACTACTTTCTCTCCCCACTGTGGACTCTTCCAATAAAACCTTCCCCTCAGATCTACCTGGAAATGGTCAAGTCCTCACCTTATTCGCCAATCCAACACAGGTCTTATAATTAATTCATTGTTGATTTCTCTTTCCTGGTTATATTTAAGTATGATATACTCCAATAGAAACTCCTCTCTGTCCTTTTAGTTTCATTCAGATTGCATTAAATACATACTATTATCCCTCCTGCAAGAAGTCTGGTGTAATGGTTCTCTCTTCAGAGACTTAACAGTCTCTGAGAGGAAGAATTTTTGTTCTCTATCCTCAGCTGTTCCCAACAAGCCCACTTATAACTGGATCCCACTTGTCAGGTGGCTTGTTAATTTCACCCATTGGAGTAGAACCGCCACTCAGGAAGCAGATGGAGCTCTTTGTGTCTCAGAGAAATGGAATCACATATAGGAGGAAGAATTGAGACATGGGATGAAGTGTAGGGAGAACCAGCCTGCCTCCATGTTAGGCTTAAAAGCCCTCTTATAGTAAAGACAAAATATTAAAGACAAAAAAAAATCTGTTTATGATTAACCCTGCTTTCATGGTTTGGGCTATGCCCATCTGTGCCCTTAACTACAAATGGTTCTGTACTGTCTGTTCCAGAAATGGCAACCATGTCTTTGTTTCCAAAGGTTGTTTATAACCATTTTGTAAGCCTATCTTTGTTATAAAAGTTTACATTAACACTCATTACCACCTTTTGACTCCCTGTTACCAGTGACTGCCTCCTTATGCCCCCTTTACAGCCATGTCTTTCTTTCAGGAGCCTGGGTTGGGCTATTGTGTAATTTATGTTCTGCTCCTGTAACCCCACCTCTTTCACCTGTCATGTCCACCATTTAGAAACTCCCTGCCTTGAGCTTCACTCCCTTACCTCCAATGCTGACCTCTCAAACTCCACCTTAGAGGGAGGCAGTTCATGTACATGAATAAAAAAGCATGTTTTAATTAATTTGGTCGTGAAGATTTGGGTCAGTGATCTGTCTCCTCTAGTCTTAGGGATTAACATGTACTGTAAATAAGATAATTTAACTGATAAATGCAAATTAATTTCAATATGAGAAAAAATGTATTTATTTTAGAAATGGTGTCATTCTCTTTATCTGAATAAAGTGGACTGGGAAAAAAGGGGGTACTAAATGAACTAAGAATAGAACACTGGAAATGTTATTTTCCTGAATGAGATAAGTTTGCATTTATCTAATATTAAAAACATAGACTAAAGACAAACAGTCTACTAGAACTTTACATTTTTATTTCACTTTATTATTTTTTTATTTTGCTTGCATGCATTTCACAAGTTTGAAAATCAAAGGACAACTTTTGGGGGCTAGTTTTCTTCTTCTACCATGTGAATCCAGGGGTCAAACTCAGCTTATAGAGCTTAGGGGCAGGTACCTTTACCTTCTGAGTCATGTTACTGGCCCTGAATATATACTTTATTAAAGAGTAGCCATGTCCTGTGTGGTGATACACAGCTCTAACTCCAGCTATCTGGGGACTGTATGGAGACCTTGTTGTGAAATAAAGTGTACAAAAGGGAATGGGGTCCATATTAGCATGTGTGAGGTCCAGATGCTTCCAGGCATGTGTGATGTTTAATCTATATATCAATGTAGTAAGATGACAGAGTCCAAAAAAGAGATGCATGTGACCTGCTATTTTCTCCTTTGGGGGATTTGTCAGTACAGTGTAGTGAATAGTCAAACAAAAACAAAATTATTTTGTTCTTATAATTCAAAAATGTGTAAACTATTACAAGATTAAGCATAAAATGCTTAAGAAGGCTCAGTAATTAGTTTTCTCCTGATCTTAAATAAATTGAATAAATAATAAAATTAAAATGGCATGCTTACTCATGAAATTCTCAAAAAAAAATTAAGTCGAGAAAGTAAAATGTCACTGCTTATAACATGTTCTTAGCCCAGTCATGAAAAAATGGAAACTGAGATATAAATGGAGGCTTTTCTCTGTCCCACCCCATCCCACAGCCATTTCCAAATAATCACTCAGAGGCTTATATTAATTATAAAAGTTTGACCAATGGCTCAGGCTTATTACTAGCTAGGTCTTACATTTAAATTAACCCATTTCTATTAATCTATGTGTTTCCACATGGCCATGGAATTACTGATCTGCTGGCATCTTGCTTCTTGGGCGACCCATTTCTATTAATCTATGTGTTTCCACATGGCCATGGAATTACTGATCTGCTGGCATCTTGCTTCTTGGGCAACTGGTTGATGTCTTCCCTTGACTCTGCCCTTCTTCACCTGTATCTCTGCTTGGATTTCTGGCCTAGCTGTATCCAGCCTTGACATAGGCCAAAGCAGCTTTATTTATCAACCAATTAGAGCAACACATATTTACAGCACACAGAAAGACTATCCCACAGCACTGAAAGGTAAATTAATAACCATTTTGACAAACATTCATTATGAACTGAGAAGTGTGTTATGTTGAATTTAATCCTGTCTATATCTCTTTTCAGGTTGGCCATTGAATTTTGTGAAATAACGTTAACAGTTTCTAAAAAAAAATATGTGGAGGCCACAGACATAGCAACCATCTTTTTGTGGTTATTGAATTATTTCAAGGTTTTATTTGTTCTTTGTTTCCTTTCCAACACATTTTTATAGAATTATTTGGAAATTTCATACAATGCATCCCAATTATCCTTGCTTCCCATTCCTCCAAAGTCTACCCTCCCACCCTTCTACCCCACCCCACACACAAACACTCCAAGTACAATTTGTGTTGCCCATATATTACTCATTGGAGCATGGTCAAAGCCTTAAAGATAACTGAGTCCTTTCCCATCCCTCACCACAGCCAAAAGTTAATGGCTGTGAAGAGCTACACTTTAGCATTTTTATCACAATTTTTAAGGACTCTCCTCTACCGCTTCCCTGTCTAGACATTGTTTGTTTGTTTTTTTCCTTTTGTAGGGGAGGTTGTTACAGAAGACTTCAATGTCTCTCATTCTGAATTATGAGTCTGGAGTCATTGATACCACTTCAACAGGTGTTTCCTTGCCTATAACAGCCAGCAGCCACATGGACATTAATAGGGTCCCAGCATAGATCATTGACACCAACATGGTTTACAGTGGCAGCATGGACCACAGACATCAACATGGCCTCTGGCTGCACTATGGAAGATGGACATCAACATGATCCCTGGGGGCAGCATAGACAATAGACTTCATCAGACCTTCCTGAAGCAGTACAGACAATGGACATCAACATACATCCCAGTGGCATGGCAGACCACAGCCATTGGCATGGTCTCAGGTAGCAGCACAGACCATAGACATTAACATCGCCTCAGACTACAATACAGGCCACACATAACATGGCTTTTGACAGCAGCAAGAACCACAGACATATACATGGTGCCCAGTGGCAGATTAGACCACAGACAACAACATGACCTCAGGCTGCAGCCCAGGCTATGGGAAGCCACTTGTCTTCTGGAGGTAGTATGGACCAAGACCATCAACATAATCTAAGGCTGCAGCAATGATCAGGGAAGGGACACCAGCATGGCCTCTGGTGGCAACATGGGTCATGAACAACAAGGCTTTTGCTGATATAGTTCAGAGCAGGGTACCAACATGGGCTCCAACAGCAACATGGACCATGGACATAAACAAAGGCCTCTAGCAGTAGCACAAACCATTGATATCAGCATGGCCCTATGGCACACTGGACAAAGGATGTCAAGATTGCTTGAAGTGGCAGCACAGACCATGGCCCAAGCCATGAACATCAATCAACATGGACTCTAGTGGTAGCATAGACCACAAAGGCTAACAGGGCCCCTGGTGGTAGCAGGAACCATGGTATCAATTTGGCCCAGCGGCAGCATCTCAGACTATAGATATTAACATGGCCTCAGTGGGCAGGAGAGACCACTAACTTCAATGTAGCCCCAGAAGGGAACACGGACCAGAGACATCCATTTGGTCTCGAGTAACAACTTGGTCCACAGGTATCAACATAGCTTGCAGCAGTCACAAGAGGAGAAACATGCGAGCTGCCAGCTGGAAACTTGCCGATACTGGACAAATATCTAAGCATGTTTTCCCATTCTTCAAAGTTCCTGTTTGCTTTCTTCAATATAGCTGTTGCTGATTGCCACTGCTACACAGACTGGACCATTAGCCACTACTGTTTTCCAACTAATGAGTTCATGATGAGTAGCTGGTCAGAACAGGGATACAGCAAAGAATACTGCTCTTATCCCCTTTGAGGGAATTTGGGATAACCTAAGTCTGTGTTCCCAGGCTGTGATTACCCATACTTGGCTAGTGTAGGAGGTCCTTCTGTTTATGTGTTGCTTTCATTGGTTAATCAATAAAGAAACTGCTTGGCCTGGTAGGGAAGAACTTAGGTAGGCAGAGAAGACAGAACTGAATTCTGGGAAGAAGGAAGCAGAGTCAGAGAGCCACCATAGAGATACCAGGTCAGACATGCTAAATCTTTCCTGGTAAGCCATGACCTCGTGGTGAACACAAGATTGGATTAAATCAAGATGTGAAAATTAGCCAATAGGAGGCTAGAGCCAAGCAGTGTTTTAATTAATACACTGCTAGGCCAAGCAGTGTTTTAATTAATACAGTTTCTGTGTGATTGTTTCAGGTGTAAGCTAGCTGGATGGCCAGGACAAAAAAAGGGACCCTCTCTCCATCAACACTTCATTTCTCCATAACACAAATCATTTGTTATCACTCTTGAGATTTAATTGCCCAGTTGGTACAGCCCACAATCACCTAGAAGAGCATGCCTGAGGCAGTGACCTCCATAGGAGCGGGTACAATGGAGCGACTGCTGAGGGAGCAGGCCTGAGCCAGAGACCTCTATAGGACCAGGTGTGAATCAGCGACCTCTAAGGGAGCAGGCTGTAGCCAATGACCTCTGCCAGAGCAGGCTATAGCCAGAGATTTATGCCCCAACAGGCCTAAGGCAGCAACCTCAGCAGGAATAGCTCCAAGTCAGCAACCTCTGTGGGAGCAAGGCCAAATGACCCCCAGGTTTGCAGAGCAGCACCCAGTAGCACTGAGCAGCACCCAAGAGCACTGAGCAGCACCCAGGAGCAACGAGCGATCTCTAAAACACCAAGTGACTTTCAGGGTGACTGGAACTGTGGTTCTGACTGCACCACAAGGAGCAACCAACTAAGCCTTGGATCCACTGGCACCTGGAAGATTGATCACCAGAGACACAGCCCCAACTACACCAGTAAGAGGAAAAGAAGGATAGACAAAAAAAGAGGAAATCTGGACATTGAAATACACAGGAAGAATTCAAAGGATGACTGAAGTTGATATTGGAAGAATGGATTTATAAAGCAAGGCAAAGCAAGGATAACTAGGAAGACTGGAACACCCTCTCCATCTGGTGATCTTGTACTCTGTAAAGATTTGTTACTTGTTCTTGTCTAATAAAATGCTGATTTGCCAGTAGCCAGGCAGGAAGTATAGGGGGGTGACCAGGCAGGAAATATAGGTGGAGCGATCAGAACAGGAGAACTCTGGGAAGAGGAAAGGTTGAGTCTGCAGTCGTCACCCAGAAACAGAGGACACAAGCTGAGAATGCCTCACTGGTAAAAGGTACCAAGCCACATGGTTAACACAGATAGGAATTATGGATTACTGTAAAATGTAAGAATTAGTTAATAAGAAAGCCTGAGCTAATAGGCCAACCAGTTTATAGTTAATGTAGACCTCTGTGTGTTTATTTGGGACTGAATGGTTGCAAAACCTCTGGTGAGATAGAAACCTCTGTCAACAAATTACTGTGCTAATGTGTTGGACTAAATCCACGTAAAACCTGAGAAAGCTTGAAAAGGAATTCTAGACACAAAATCACAGACTTTAACACTGCTTCTTGCTATTTGCTGGTGGTGTGCCACAGTTCCCTTAAGAGAAGTTTTCCTGATTCAGCCATGGCTGTTTTGAAATACCAGCTTTCTGAGCCATGCTGCCAGTATGATCTCTGGATCTTTCAGGAGACCGAGCGTTTGAATGGGGTTTGTGAACAGACTGATGCAGCTTGGTTAATGGCGACAAGGACTGGCTGTGTGCCTGAGAATGGGGCTGTGTGTATGGCTCTCAAGTGCCAGTGGCTCCACCATGCTGGACGGGGAAGGCAAGCAGGAAGTACCATGTATACCACAGTAATGGTGCAACTTAAGTTTTAAGAAGCACTTAGCATTTTAAAAAGCACTCCTGGAGAGTAAAGAATTACAGATATGCAATAAAGACAAATCCATATGAGTCACAGTGTTGGATAAATGTACATAGGCTTGGAAGAGAGAAGAAAAAGAATAAAAATAAGCCACATAAAAATGGAAAATTCACAGAGAGTCTTGATTATGCATATTATTGTGCTCTTTTTGAATTTTTTTGACTGTGAATGAGCTAAATAAAGAGAGATATTTCATTGTATGGGCTGCTAAGCTAAACCACCATTTTTCTTATAAAGGTATCATGACTTCCAAGTTTGGATGTAAGGATATGTTGCTTTGGAAAAGAGGTTCTCTTGTTTCCACAGTGGATGAGAACCTATGGACTGCTTCCAGACCAATATGGTTTGATGAAACAAGACCCCCTGAAAGGGTGCTGTGAACACTCCCAAAAAGAAAGTACTTCACCCAATAAACAATAGGAAGGAGTTTGGAGAAACTATGTCCATATTCCCAAACATTGTTTATAAACGTCTCTTTACATTTAAAGGGAGATATGCTATAGAAATGGGTACTTGGCATTGGTATGGATATTGGTTTATTGATACAAGTTTTAGATTAATTTTGTTACATGTATATTTCTGTTTTTGATTAAGGTATTGGGTTTGTGCAATTCACTTAAAATATAATGTATAATTAAGAAAAATAGGTTAATAGATAATCATCTATAATAGTCAAGATTGTAGTCATGTTAGTTAGGTTTTCTAGATAGACAGAGATATATTTCAGTTAGTTAGATATTCTTCAAATCTTTCAGAGACCTTCAATATATGTCATTTAAATGTTTTAAGAACTTAAGACTTTTCATGACAACAAGACACATCTGCTCCTGGCAGACATAAGCATGGCCCCAGTTGCAGCACAGACCACAGACAGCAATATGGCACCTGATGGCAGCATATACCATAGGGCTTTTTTGAGAAGGCTCAATCCAGAAAGTGAACCATTCTAAATCTTGGACATCCCACCCGTTCTTCAGAATGAGGGTAGTCATGGAGCTGAATAGTAGAGCTTAGTGCATTAGGAAGCAGAGCCTGTGAGAGATCCAGGCTGCTGCTTACCACCCTGCCAGTACAATATTTTTAAAGAGATCCAGTTCAGTAAATGAATTTTTCTCCATCACAGACATCCTGTTATTGCTCAGAGACAAGGTGATCTTTTGGCTGGGCAGGGGATCTGGGGGCAGGATCCATTAGCACTCCAGGCCTCTACACATCTGTGCCATCAGTGCCATCCTGCTGGTTCATTAGGTATGACCATCATACCTATGGCCTGACGGCAGCTGCACAGCTTGGTATCTTCAGTTGAGACCAAGTACCCACACTGCAAGTCACCATCTTGAATCAATCTTCAAATATTTTTTTAAAGTTCTGACAACAGAAGTTACAGCTGTGCCAGGACACATTTACTTGAGATAGAGCCATTCTCTCTGCCACTCTATACTGACTTTCTAACAGCAGGGCCTCACTCCAGCTCTGGCTTGGGTTGCAGCAGCTATGGCATCCATGTTTGAGGCTCCTCCTTGGTGATTGCAGACCTGTGATGCAACCTGCTGCAGAATACCCAGGGCAGTGGGGAGAGAGTGTGGGAGAGACTTGACTCCTCTGCCTCCCCTTCTAGCCCGCTACAGAAGGCATGTGATTCACCCATCTTGGCTCAATCCTATCTTCCCTGGATTTTTTTTAATGTAACAGTCATTCAAAAGAAATGAAAAAAATTCATATCTGGTCATAAAATGGAGGTCACTAATATGGATATGATTGTAATTCAGGTTTATGGTATGAGTACAAACTCATACCACTTATTTAATTTAGAATCACCCATAGTCTCCCAAGAACCCATAACTATAGTCATCTATGATAATTTTCATCTTTGATGTGACCACAGATTATGAATTGATTTTGATAATTTTATTAGTATAAGAGGTCCTTCTGTATTTGTGTTACTTTCATTGGTTGAATAAAGAAACTACCTTGACCTTTAGATAGGAAAGAACTTAGATATGCAGGGGAAAGAGAGCTGAATGCTGGGAGAAAGAAGGAAGGCAGAGAGCTGCCATAGAGTCACCGGAGTCAGTCATGCTGAATCTTTCCTGGTAAGCCATGACCTCATGGTAGCATACATATTATTAGAAACAGGTTGAATCAAGGTGGGACAGTTAGCCAATAAGAGGCTAAAGTTTATGGGCCAAGCAGTGATGTGGGAAGGTCATTTGTCAATCTGTTGTTTCATTGGTTAATCAATAAAGAAAACTGCTTGGTCTGATAGGTCAGAAAATTAGGTAGGTGGGGTAGACAGAACAGAATGCTTTGAAGAAGGGAAGTGAGCCAGACGCCATGCCTCTCCTCTCTGGGGCAGACGTGATGAAGCTCCAACCCAAGATGGACGTAGACTAGAATCTTCCTGGAAAGTCACCACTTCGTGGTGCTACACAGATTATTATAAATGGGTTAATCAAGGTGTGAGAATTAGCCAGTAAGAGGCTAGAGCTAATGGGCCAAGCAGTGTTTAATGAATACAGTTTGTGTGTTGTTATTTTGGGGCATAAGCTAGCCAGGAGGCCAGAAGCCGGCCGTCAGGAAAGCAGCCCGCTGCTCCTTCTACAAATGGCGCCAATGTATGGATAACTGAATCCACAGAAAGCCTGAGAAAGCTTGGGAAAGAATAGAGTAAAGCATGTTTTCTTGGTAGCACCAATTTCTCGGGTCTGCTGTGCTTGCTAGAGGCAAGCAAGCACTCTCATTAAGAGAGGCTTCCTGACTCAGCTTTAGCTGCAAAACCCTGCAGCTCTTAAGAGGTCCTGCTACAAAACAATTAAATGGTGGTAATAAAAGCTGACTGAATGCTTGTTTGTTCTCAGCTGTAGCAGGAAAAAAAGTTGTGCTGTTTTAAAATGCTGGCTTTCTGAGCCATCCTGCCAGGACAAACTCTGACTCTGTAAGGCAGGCATTCCAACTTAGTGTGGTTTGTGAGCAGAATGCTGCAGCTTGCTTGCTGGCAGGGACCTTGAAACGTCATAGAGTTGGGGCGATAAACATGGCTACAGCCGGTACCTCTGCCATGAGGCTGAAAAGATAAGGAATGGGCTGGATCCAGCCGGCAAAGCCACAGCTTTAATCCTACCCATATTGCTCAGTAATTTAAAGGCTCATGTGGTCAGAAAAAGAGAGAGATATACAGTAAAGAGAGATTCAAAAACAAAGAAAACCTCTAAATGATTTACAATCTGTTTAAAAATATATGCAGGCTTAAAAAAAGTTAAAGTTCTTAAAAAAGAAATAGAGTAGTTGGGTGTGGTGGTACACACCTTTAATCCCAACACTTGGGAGGTAGAGATAGATTGACCTCTGTGACTTCAAGGTGTGGTGGGATACACCTTTAATCCCAATGCCTGGGGGGCAGAGACAGATGCATCTCTGAGAGTTCAAGGACAGCCTGGTCTACAGAGTTATTTTAGGACAAAGATATACAGAGAACCTGTCTCAAGAAATAAAAGTAAAAATAAAAGAAAAAGAGGTTAAAATAAAGCCACACAAAGATGGAAAATACATAGAGAATCTTGATACTGTATGCTATTATGCTCTCTTTGAACTGTTTGAATGCTGAGGAAGGAGCAACAGCTGCTAAAATATATTTGTCTATAAATGCTGCTGAACTAATCCAATATAGATATTTTGAAAATACATTGACTTCAACTTTTGGATCTAAGGATATGATACTTTGGAAAAGAGATTCTTCTTTTGTTTTCACAGAGGATGAGACCCTGTGGATTGCTTCTATCCCAATATGGTATGATAGACCACGCCTTCCTGAAAGGTTGCTGTGAACACCTTCAAAAAAATTACTTCACTCAACTGCTGACTGAGATGAACCTGGCACACAGGTTATACCCATGAAAGACCTAAATAACAGCACCCTCATTCAGCACGAAGCAGTTTGGAGAGAAATAACAGTGCCCATATTCCCAAATATTGTTTATAAATGTTCTTTTACATTTAAAGGGAGAAATGATATAGATGTAAATAATTTACATTGGTATAAGTTTTACTTTATTGATATAAATTTAATGTCAACTTTGTTATATGTATATGTATTTCTGAAATTGATTAAGGTATTGTGATTGTATACTTCATTTAAAAATGTAATGTATATAGGTTGTTAATGGCTAATCATCAATAGTCAAGCTTGTAGTCATGTTAATTAGATTTTCTAGATGTGCATATATATTTTAGATAGACATTCTTCATATCTTTCAAAGACTACAGAATATGACATTTAATGTTTTAATAACTTAGGGCTTTTCATGACAATAAACATGTCTTCTCCTGGCAGCACCAATCTACTTCAAAAGGAAGATGGGCATCGAAGAGGCTCCTTATGGAGTTTGACAGCCATTTGGGCAAGAAACTGCTCTTGCCTGGATTGTTGCAAAAACTGGACACAGAGAACCCACAGAGAGAGGACTGCTGAACTTGCCTAAAGGTAAGATGATTTTTCAGGGTTCCTGATTTGTGAAAGAGTCTGCAAGACATTATGCAGGACACAACAGATAGTGACTGAACTGTCTTTGAAATTTCCTGCTTCATGGAAATGTCTCTGGATACTATGGGCCTAAAGGCCGAAGATGGATGCCCCAGTGGTACAAAAGAACTTTGGGTGACTGTCCAGGCAGCGAGATGTCTCTGTCACTTATAGAGTTTTGGAAGTTTCTTACTTCTTGTTTACTTAGGTAATATTATATCCTTCTGGAGTCTTTGATGGAGTTGAAGAATAGATAGATAGTTATAGTTGTTTTCTTTTGTTATGATAAAAGACAAAATAGATATAAATATTGTAACTGTAAATCTTACTTGGTAACTGTTTTGTTATATGTAATTTTGCTATGTTAAAGTGAAAGCCTTTCCTTTTTGTTTAAACAGAAAAAGGGGAAATGATATGGGAAGGTCATTTGTCAATCTTTTGTTTCATTGGTTAATCAATAAAGAAAACTAATGGTCTGATAGGTCAGAAAATTAGGTAGGTAGAATAGACAGAACAGAATGCTGGGAAGAAGGGAAGTGAGCCAGATGCCATGCCTCTCCTATCTGCGGCAGACGCAATGAAGCTCCGACCCAAGATGGACGTAGGCTAGAATCTTCCTGGTAAGTCCCACTTTGTGGTGCTACACAGATTATTATAAATAGGTTAATCAAGGTGTGAGAATTAGCCAGTAAGAGGCTAGAGCTAATGGGCCAAGCAGTGTTTAAATGAACACAGTTTGTGTGTTGTTATTTTGGGGTATAAGCTAGCCAGGCGTCCAGAAGGTGGGCGGCAAGAATGCAGCCTGCTGCTCCTTCTACAGAGCAGCAATTTAAATAATATAATTTCTGTGTGGTTATTTTGGGAGTTAAGATAGCCAGGCGGCGGGACACAGCCTGCTCTTCTCACAACAGAGTGGCTGCCCAATGTGGCCAACTAATGTCACGTAAAACCTGAGAGGACTTGAAAAGGAATTCTAGACACACAGAAAAAAACAGAGTTTGACAGAACTTTTTGCTGTTTACTGGTGGGGTGCCACAAAGAGAATTTCCTCACTTAATAGCCACAACAGTAAAAAAGCTACAGCGGTTTTAAAATGCTGGCTTTCTGGGCTATGCTCCTAGCACAACCTCTGTCTCTTGCAGGAGACAGAGAATTTGGATGAGGTTTTGTGGGTAAAGTGCTATGGCTTGCTTGATAGAAATGTGGACTGCTGTGTGCCTGCACCAAATGGCTCTGAGGCAGGAGCTGCTCCGCCATGCTGAACTGTGCTGATCTCAGGAAGGAACTGTTGTAATTATCATAATAAAAGTGCAGTTAAGGTTTAGACCGGGCAGGAAACAGATGGTACCTTATTACCCCTACATGACACAAGTTAAGTTTTTAAGAAGTGCTTAACATTTTAAGAAGTGCTTCTGGATAGTAAAGAATTACAGATTCACAATAGAACAGATTCTAAATGGATCATCATGTTAGATAAGCCATGTAGGCTTGGGAGAGAAAAGATAAAGAGTATAGAGAGTCATAATATAAAGTTAATGCTTTAAAAAAGGGGGAAAAGTCTTTAAAGAGACAAAGTAAAGTGATAAGAGTAAAAATAAGCCATGTAACAATGGAAAATTCACAGAGAGTCTGTATTCTTTGTATTATTGTTTTTTTTTTAATTTTTTGACTATGAAGGAGTTAAATGCAGAGAGACATTTCATTGTGTGGTCTGCTAAGCTAAACCAACATGTATGTTCTAAAGGTATCATGACTTCCAAATTTGGCTCTAAGGATATGGTGCTTTGGAAAAGAGATTTTTCTTTTGTTTTCACAGAAGATGAGACCCTGTGGATTGCTTCTAGACCAATATGGTATGATAGACCAAACCCTCCTGAAAGGTTGCTGTGAACACCCTCAAAAACTTACTTTGCTCAACTGCCAACTGAAATGAACCTAGCACATAGGATACAACATGAAAGACCTGATTAACAGCACCCCCATACAGCACGAAGCAGTTTAGAGAGAAAAAACTGCACCCATATTCCCAAATATTGTTTATAAGTGTTATTTTACATTTAAAGGGGGATATGATATAGATATGAATAATTTGCATTGGTATGGATTTTGCTTTATTGATAAAAATTTAAGGTCAATCTTGTTATATGTATATGAATTTCTGATTTGATTAAGGTATTATGATTGTGTAGTTCATTTAAAAATGTAATGTATAATTAAGAAATATAGGTTAATAAATAATCCTCAATAATAGTCAAGTTTGTAGTCATGTTAGTTAGATTTTCTAGATGTGCATAGATAAATTTCAGATGGATAGGCATTCTTCATATCTTTCAAAGACTACAGAATATGGCATTTAAAATGTTTTAATAACTTAGGGTTTTTCATGACAATGAGACATGTCTGCTCCTGGAAACACCAATTTATATCGAAGAGGCCCCTTATGGAGTTTGTTAGCCCTCTAGTCAAGAAACTGCTCTTGCCTGGACTGTTGCATAAACTGGAAATGAAAAACTCACAGAGAGAGGATTACTGAAATTGCCTAAAGTTGAGATGTTCCTTCGGGGTTCCTGATTCATGAAAGAGAAGAGTCTGCAAGACATTCTGCAGGACACAGAAGAAAGTAACTGAACTGTCTTTAAAATTTCCTGCTTCATGAAAAAGTCTGCTGGATACTATGGGCCTGTAGGCTGAATATGGATGCCCCAATGGTACAAAATAACTTTGGGTGACGGTCTAGGAATTGAGATGTCTCTGAAACTTCTAGAGTTTTGGAAATTTCTTACAATGTACTTTCTGTTTACTTAGGTAATATTACATCTTTCTGGACTCTGCTGGAGTTGAAGAATAGATAGATAGTTATAGTTGTCCGTAGTTATGATAAAAGATAAAATAGATATAAATATTGTGACTGTAATTCTTGCTTAATAATTGTTTTGTTATATGTAACTTTACTATGTTAAAGTGGAAGCCTTTTTTTGTTTAAACAGAAAAGGGGAAATAGTGTAGGAGGTCCTTTTGTATTTGTGTTGCTTTCATTGGTTGAATAAAGAAACTGCCTTGGCCTTTAGATAGGGAAGAACTTAGATAGGTGGAGAAAAGAGAGTTCAATGCTAGGAGAAAGAAGGAAGGCAAAGAGAGCTGCCATGGAGTGGCCAGAGTCAGATATGCTGAATTTTTCCCAGTAAGTCACGAACCCGTGGTGACATACAGATTATTAGAAATGGGTTGAATCAAGGTGTCAGAGTTAGCCAATAAGAAGTTAGAGCTTATGAGCCAAGCAGTAATTTAATTAATACAATTTCTGTGTGGTTATTTCGGGGGTTAAGCTCGCAGGGCAGCAGGACACAGCCGGCTCCTTTTACAACATTTTAAAAGATTAATAAATGAAGCTGTGACTGTATATAACATGCTACAGATCTCTCATGATCACTTTGACACATTCTCTACACAAGCTGTGAAACTTCTGGACACTGTAAAGTGTAGCTGTAGGGCTTGCTACAAATCCACTTCCTACGTATGTAGTCCCTGCCACTGCTGATCCCTCTGTCACTCAGGTAGGCATGTATTCCTTCTCCTCGGATGGGAACCCTAAAACAAAAAACAAACAAAATTTCTGCAGTTGACCACTGCATTCCCCCAGTAATGATATCTCACTAGTGTCCACTGCTTGTTTATAGCACGAATCACAGAAAGGCAGAGTCCATGAAGAATCACCTGCACTAGTGTTACACCCAGTGACATTTGCATTATCAGGGTTCCATTTGGTGACCACCTTGTCACTCATCCATGTTTAACCATGTACTGTGTGTACAAAGCATTTGACAGGTGCTTGCTACCATGTTCACAAGAACTTCGGCCATGAGTAGCATCCCAAGGGTGGTTTTCAATTCTACCTTGAAGTACTTTTCACATGTATGAAAGTGGAAGAAAATGGACTTAGTAAATTCTAAAGGTCTTTAATGATAGACATTTACCGTTGCAGTGAAATGGGTCTTTTCAAAATGGCCATGCTCACATCCAAGTGCTGTCTTGGGTGCTCTTTGATGATGAGACTTTAAAGAACATTCCCAATGCCCCTGGAGTCTGTTTCTGTGAGAGGTGCAGCTATGCACACAGCTGTCTGACAAGTCCTGTCCAGCAGTTCTGCAGTGGCTTTCTGAGGTTTTAGAGCCCTTAGTGGCCATCAGCAGTTCTGTCTGCATCCTACAAGGGCAGTTAGCTGTAAGGAAAGATTTTTAAGTACTGATAGCAGACAGCATCAACCCCATATTCCATCATCAGGCTAAAGACTTGGAGTAAAGTAACATTAAGTAAAGCTAATGGATTAAAATTTATTGGGATGTGGAGTTTATTGGGGACTGTCTATTGCATGTAACACACAACCAACACCAAGGACACCTCCAGCCCAAGAGTTTATTTTTCTTCCATAACAGTACATTTCCCTTCACATGACTCAGCCTTTCACCTTTGACAACCACGACTCACTCAATCACAACACTTGAACACAGTAGGAGAAAATACATTCTGAAAACATACAAGTTGTTATATTCGGTGTTGTCTGTCCACATCCAAGGGTGGTGTGATGACTCTCTGTGCAGGCTGATCCAGTGGTCAAATGGCCCCTTGTATCTCTTCAAGAAATTCTGCATAAAACACAGAAAACAAATATGTGTCTCTCAACTTCAGATACCATTGAGTGTCTCCAACCTACAGCTTCTTTTCAGGATGTCAACAGGTTTGAACTGAGAATAATTGACTTTGGAACCTAAATAATCCTCAATTCTCAGTGGATATATTTTATAGCCATAACCCATAGTACACTGACAACCACCCCTCCTTCTGTAGCTGAGAAAGTCCCTTGTTAAATCCATATTTACAGTTATTAACAGCTGTCACCTTAAGTTTGCAATACCTGCTAGTTTGGTCAAAGACTTACATGACCATGTATACTTATGTTTGGTATGGAAGGTCCTTCTATCTGTGTGTTGCTTTTATTCATTAATGAATAAAGAAACTGCTTTGGACCTATAGCAAGGCAGAACTTAGGTAGGCAGGGAAAGCTCGGCTGAATGCTGGGAGAAAGAAGGGTGGAATCAGAAAGAAACAATGGAGCTGCTGCCAGAATCAGACATGCTGAAATTTTGTTGGTAAGCCACTGCCACGTGGCAATACACAGAATCATAAAAATGGGTAAAATTAATATGTAAGAGTTAGCCAGTAAGAAGCTAAAGCTAATGGGCCAAGCAGTGATTTAAATAATACAGTTTCTGTGTGATTATTTCAGGTCTCAGCTAAACTGGCAGCCAGAAAGAACAAGCACCCTCCTTATAGCAATCATGTTTCTCAGTCAAATATATGTCTGGCCATGTGGGTTGACTATTAGCATTACAGGAGAGAGTGCCTTTGGAGTATCTCAGGGTGACAGCCAGATATGTTACTATCACAAATGGCACATACTAATATGTGTCCCCCTGTCCCCTGTATGCTTGGGGTGGAATCTTTCCTCATGCTGCAGCCTTAAGGTCCCTATCTTAAGGCAGTAAATATTCAACAGAACAAACAACAAACCAATTTTAATCATTTCTTACCAACTCCTCTTGGTTGTCAAATCGAGCTAGCTGGGCCCCTAGTGCCCTGCAGTGTTTCTGGCTGAATGTCCAGTTTTTCATGTCTTCAGAAAAATAAAAACATTTATTTCCAAATCCAATCCAGTTTCTTGGGCAATAAGCAAAGGTATTGTTGCGTGAGACCTGTTCTGTCTTTCCTGCTTTTGTAATGACAAAATAAAGAGAACCCCTCACTTCTCTGGATTTAACTATGGACAAATACAAACATATAAACATGGCATGATCAAATAAGTTTTTGATAACAAAACTTTGCTTGAAGACTTTCTGTTACCATATACACATACATTAAATCTATTTAAATG
The DNA here is from genome assembly GCA_025134845.1 of Neodon shergylaensis. NCBI lineage: Eukaryota > Metazoa > Chordata > Mammalia > Rodentia > Cricetidae > Neodon > Neodon shergylaensis. The sequence goes on from JABTXL010005970.1 coordinate 710,585, forward strand.
CATGCTGGCTCTCGTTAGAGGCTGTCAGAATGGCAATTATCAAGAAATCACACAGCATATATCAGAAGGGACACTTATTTATTCCTGGTGGAAATATAAACTGTTGCATCCAGTATGGATGCTCCTTTAAAAAGTTACAAATAAACTTTTTATGACTCAGCTCTGCCACTCTTGGGTATATATGAGAGAACACTACATCATAACACAGAGATTTGCACATCCATGTCTACTGCTGCTCCATGTACAATAGCAACAAAATGGACCTGACCTAGATGTCCATCAACTGATGAGCAGATAATGAAATTGTAATATATGAATAAAACAGACTGTTATTCAGACACAAAGAAAAATGAAGCTTGTAAAAAAAGTTGTGGACCTAGATAGTATAATATTAAACAAGGTCACACAAGCCCAGAAAGAAAAAGACCCCATGTTTGTCTCAGCCCATAATGCACAGTGTGGACAGCTGTTGAGTGTGAGCATGGTGTAACTCGTAGAAGGGAAAACGAGGAAGAGTGTTGTAAGGTGATAAACAAGAACAGGATTTAACAAAGAGCTCATAAGCCGTGAATAGGGCTATAAAGAGCATCGTTTTTCTAGTTTCACCTTTGCTGTGTTTTTTTTCTAATTTGTGACAAATAAGAATATAAAAATGCAAATATAGTGAAAGTCTAAACCTTAACCAAAGCCCCATGGCTTCAGAATGGTTATTCCATATTCAATGAGATTCATAGGGTTTGGGACGTGTCAAGTGCTTAAGTGGCTATGCATTTGTGAGTTTATCATAATAGAGTAATTTGTGTGTGTGTGTGTGTGTGTGTGTGTGTGTGTGTGTGTGTGAAACTCTTAAGGCAGCAAGGTTTCTGAGAACCACTTAGAAAAATAACAGGTATTTTTATTTCATAACTTATTTTTTTTCTTTGACAGGTAAGAATGACTACATGACTATGTGGAAGGGCTACTGAGGGTAGAAATAAATGATTTGATAAGAAATATTAAATACTAGAAATGATGATAACACACTTATTTTTAGTGGAGAGCAATTTGTTGTGGCTGTTCCCAGTTCTTATACACCTACAATGAGGCTTTAATGAAAGGAACAAATGCAACAGGCCCTGAGGTGACTGTGATGTAGAGCCTCCTGACAGTTTAGATTATACATACTAAGTCTTGTAGGCAAATGTTTGTCCATGTTTAGACTTGTATATTATTCATTGACATGGTTAAACTTGATTTTATAAAACAATATATGAATCATTACCCCAGATGTGGCAGGAAAGCTGTACAAGATTTTATCACATTATTTAGAATAGTCTAAAACTAGAAGCTGAGGAACAGCATATGTCTGGATCATTCTATTTAATATTTTCAGACTATAGTTGAAGATGTTAACATAAACCATGTATCATGGTGGTTCTTTGACGTCCCCAACCATATTACTCTTCACTGCGCTCATTGCTCCTAGCTGCAGCAGTTTCCTTAAGGCTGCTACTGGGTTTTTTTCCTCCTTGTCCTCTGCATTGGATAGTTTTCCCATGTAGGCATATGTCTCACACATCTCTCTAGAGGTTTCTGAATGTCCTTTTCCTAGGGATGCTGAGCCTGACCGCCTGCGTTGTTCCTTCTCTGCATCTTCCTTCTAGATCCTAAGTTCCCAAAGAACAGGAATTTCCAGTGTGTTCTCTCTCTGCCCTTCCCACAGTGCCTGGCTCTCAGGGCTCAGTAAGTGAAACTGACAGTGTGGATGTAGACAGAATGCTGCAGGATCTGGAGAATGTCACTCACCTGACAATGACAAAGCAACAGAAAGTACAATCACAGCTCCAGTGAGGACGATGATCACTGCATAGCAACAGTAAAGCCTAGCAGAAAACACGGGGGACACAATTCCGAGACATTTTTCTTGGAGCTTTTTACCTGAAAAATATTAATATCAGAATGCCAACTTGGAGAATTTCTTAAGAAAAATTAAAGAAAATTAGCACAAACATCCACTTACAATCCCCTACAAGTATCTGAAAGAGTGCTGCAAACCCCTTTCAAAGAAGGCCCTGGTCCATAAAGGATGGCCATGGTAGAAAGAAGACTAGAGATGCTAGAAACAGAACTTCCCTGGGGCCTTCTGGTTACTGAACTGAGGGTGAATCATGAAAGGGCAGGAACCTAAAGGAGTGAGGATCATAGTGAAAAACAACAACAGTCAGCTGGATTTCTCTTCAGAAAGTGCTCTGGTTAGGAGTAATGAAAACATTAGGAAAATTCAGTGTAAACAGACATATTAACACACTAAGAAAAGAGGAAACTAGAAATATCAATACACAGCAAAATTATGCAAGAATAGGAATTAGAGCAACTTCCTCAACCCTATAAAAGTTTTCAATTAAAAACAAAACAATAAATCTAACTACACTGTGCTTCATTCCCAAGGGTGCAGTTATTTATGCTTTCCCAGCAATCAGGAGCAGGAGCAGGATGTCTGATCTCTGTTTCAGGATGACTTCACAGGAGTCCATCAAGGGTAAAGAAATAGGGTCACGAAGCTGGAAAATTTCTCAGGACTTAAAATGACTCTTCCACAGGACACAGGTTCATTTCCCAGTGCTCACAAGGTAGCTTACAACTGTGCCAACTCCAGTTCCAGGGGACTCATCACCCTCTATAGGTACCAGGCACTCATGTTATGAACAAACGTGCAGGCAAAACAGCCATATACATAAGATTCTTAAAGAAATAAAAGAGGGTTTACACTTTTTGAAAACAGATGAAGTGTTTCTCATCACAGATGATGCAGTTCTATCTGCATAAAAATTATGACAAATCTATAAAAGACTATTGAATATAAAATATGAATTTACAAAGCTGCAAGATACAATGTAAATGCAAGATACATGGTAAAGTCAGTTGTATTTTCTTGTCAAATGGAAATTAAAGTCTAAGACAGCACCATTTACAGTAACGACAGAAACCATAAAATTATAAAGCTAAAAAAGGTTCATAATCAGCACAATAAGTAACTACATTTAAAGTTATGAATAAAATCAGGACAGGGCTAGATTGTTGGGTCAGTTGTTAAGAGCACTTGTTGCTCTTGCAGAGGACCTGGGTTTGATTCTAGCACCCGCATAGTAGCCTACAACCATCTATAATTCCAGTTTCTGGAATCTGACATCCTTTCCTGACCTTGCTGTGCACTGGAATGCATGTGATGCACAGATATTTATGCAGGCAAAACACTCATATGCATGAAAATTTTAACATAAAAATGGAAATAAATCAAGACAGATCTAAACGCATAATTGTTCTGAGATATTTGCTCACACTCACACTCCAAGAGTGGCAATAGAGTTTTTAACATTGAATCAGGGGCAGAGCTAGTGACTAGCTGACCAGAATTAGCCACAGAGGTTTTGGAGGACCCAGGATACAAACAAAAAGACATAGGAAGTGGTAGGAAGGGGTTGAGAAAGGTTTGCAAGCCCTTTTGTGTCTAGAAAGGAGAGAGACGGGTCACTGGACACTTATCTACTGCTTCTCTGATCAATCAGGTTTTTACCCCATTATCTGACTCCCAAGTTTTATTCAATAACAGAACAATATAAGAAGTAAAGGCTTCACATGATAAAACGGAACACTCAATATTGCTCATCTGTAAACAACTCCTGAACAAGTTTATATATGCAACACAGTATCACTTCCTGATGAAGGGGAAAGTGATTGCCTTCAGAAAAAAAAACATAGCATCAAATTATTAAAAAATACTGAGAAGGGGCTGGAGAGATGGCTCAGAGGTAAGAGCATTGCCTGTTCTTCCAAAGGTCCTGAGTTCAATTCCCAGAAACCATAGGGTGGCTCACAACCATCTGTAATGGGATCTGGTGCCCTCTTCTGGCCTGCAGGCATACATGGAAGGAATGCTCTGTATACATAATAAATAAATAAATATTTTAAAAAATACTAATAAAACTAAAAAGAAACTAGAATATTCAAAAATGATTATGAAGAAGGGTCAAATTCAGAAAGATCACACTGCCTCCTCCCATGATTTATTAGAACATAAATAAAGACAGCCTGGTGCTAGTAAACAAGTAGAGAGAACAATATAGCAGAAAATAAGACTCCAGAAATGATATCAGGCACTCATTGTCAACAGATATTTAACAGAGATGTAGAGTTTTTAGACAGGGAGAGTGTGGCACCACTCCAGTATGTGCTACTGAAACAACCTGGTATCTGTCTGCTGAAAACAAGACTCAAGATGAACTGTAGACCCGAGCACGAAGCTCAATATTGTAAAGTCATTGGATTCTTTAAAAAGTGGGGAGAATGTTTGTGAACTTGTCTTGGGCAAAAAAAAGCAATAAATAACAGGAGGTTGATGAATTAGATGCTGATGTGTATCTAAAGTCTTTCTTTCAGGAAGGCAAAATTATGGAGCCAGTATGAAGCTGTTTGTCCAGGAAGTCTACAATATGGTGATGTGCCCCCATCCTACCCA
>JABTXL010005989.1:0-12465 GCA_025134845.1 Neodon shergylaensis
AGTGGGGACCTACATTTGTGTCCCAGCACCCACATATAATGTCAGTGGCACTAGCACACAATGGTAATCCTTACTCTTGAGAGTACCCAAACCACACAAAGACACAACTAAGAAAAATAATTACAGACCAATCTTCCTCGTGAACATTAATTCAAAAATACTCAATAAAGTACTGGTAAACCAAATCCAAGAACACATCAGAAAAATCATCCACCATGACCAAGTAGGCTTCATCCCATAGATGCAGTCAGGGATGGTTCAACATACAAAAATGTGTCAATGTAATCCATCGTGAAAACAAACTGAAAGAAAAAAACCACATGATTATCTCATTAGATGCTGAAAAAGCCTCCAACAAAATACAACATCCCTTCCTGATAAAGGTCTTGGAGAGAGCAGGGATACAAGGAACATACCTAAACATAATAAAGGCAATATACAGCAAGCCAACACTCAACCTCAAACTAAATGGAGAGAAACTCCCAGTGATTCCACTGAAATTAGGAACAAGACAAGGTTGTCCACTCTCTCCATATCTATTCAATATAGTTCTTGAGGTCCTAGCTACACCAATAAGACAACAAAAGGAGATCAAGGGGATACAAATCAGAAAAGAAGAAGTCAAACTCTCACTATATGTTGATGATATGATAGTTTACATAAGCGGCCCCAAAAATTCTACCAAGGAACTTCTAAAACTCATAAACACTTCAGTAATGTAGCAGGATTACAACTCAAAAAAATCAGTAGCCCTCCTGTACATAGATGTTAAATGGGCTGAGAAAGAAATCAGAGAAACATCACCCTTCACAATAGCCACAAATAATAAAATACCTTGGAGTAATTCTAAGCAAACAAGTGGAAGACCTGTATGACAGGAACTTTAAATCTTTGAAGAAAGAAATTGAAGACACCAGAAAGTGGAAAGATCTCCCATGCTCTTGGATAGGTAGAATTAACATAGGAAAAACGGCAATCTTACCAAAATCAAATACAATGCCCACCAAAATCCCAGAAAAATTCTTCACAGACCTTGAAAGAACAATACTCAATTTCATATGGAAAAGCAGAAAACCCAGGATAGTAAAAACAATCCTGTACAATAACAAAGCTTCTAGACGCATCACAGTCCCTGACTTCAAACTCTACTACAGAGCTACAGTACTGAAAACAGCCTGCTACTGGCATAAAAACAGACAAGAGGACCAATGGAACCGAATTAAAGACCTAGATATCAATCCACACACCTATGAACACCTGATTTTTGACAAAGAAGCAAAAAATATCAAATGGAAAAAGGAAAGTATATTCAACAAATGGTGTTGGCATAATTGAATATCAACATGTAGAAGAATGCAAATAGACCCATAGCTATCACTATGCACAAAACTCAATTCCAAATGGATCAAAGACCTCAACATAAAACCAAGCACACTGACCCTCATAGAAAAGAAAGTGGGAAGTACACTTGAACGCAATGGCAAGAGATCACTTTCTAAATACAACCCCAGTAGCACAGACACTCAGCGAAACAATAAGTGGAACCTCCTGAAACTGAGAAACTTCTGTAAAGCAAAGGACACAGTCAACAAGACAAAATAGCGGCCTACTGAATAGGAAAAGATCTTCACTAACCCCACATCGGACAGAGGGTTGATCTCCAAAATATACAAAGAACTCAAGAAATTGGTCATCAAAAGAACAAAATATCCAATAAAAAAATGGAGTACAGACCTAGACAAAGAACTCTCAACAGAGAAATAAAATGACTGAAAGACACTTAAGGAAATGACCAACATCCTTAGCCATCAGAGAAATGCAAATCAAAACAACTCTGAGATTCCAATTTACATCTGTAAGAATGGCCAGGATCAAAACCACTGATGAGAACTTGTGCTGGAGAGGATGTGGGGTAAAGGAAACACTCCTTCATTGCTGGTGGGAGTGCAAACTGGTACAGTCTCTTTGAATATCAGTATGGCGATTTCTCAGGAAACAATCTACATCAAGACCCAGCAATACCACTTTTGGGTATATACCCAAGGATGCTCAATCATACCACAAGGACATGTGCTCAACATGTTCAGAGCAGCACTGTTTGTCATAGCCAGAACCTGAAAACAACCTAAATACCCCTCGACTGAAGAATGGATAAGGAAAATGTGGTACATTTATGAAATAGAGCACTACACAGCAGAAAAAATCATGACATCTCTAAATTTTCAGGCAAATTTATGGAGCTAGAAAACATCATACTGAGTAAGGTAACCCAGACCCAGAAAGAGAAATATCATATGTACTCACTCATAAATGGCTTTTAGACATAAAGCAAAGAAAACCAGCCTACAATTCACAATCTCAGAGAACCTAGACAACTTTAAAGACCCTAAGAGAGACATACATGGATCTAATCTACATGGGAATTAAAAAAGACAAGCCCTACGGAGTAAATTGGGAGCATGGGGACCATGGGAGAGGGTAGAAGGGAAGGGGAGAGGAAGGGGAGCAGATAAAAATATATAGCTCAATTAAAAACAATTTAAAAAAAGAAAAAAGAAAAGGCAGACAGGTTTGCCTTGCTAACAGGCTTCACAGTAAAGCCTAAACAGAATGCAGGTGCAGCTTTCCACTAAAGAAACATGCTCTGCACTGACTGTTCCCAGTAATAACTACTCACGTCTCTGCTAAATGAGTAGAGGAAAAGAGTGTGTTCTAAGATATGGGAAGGTCTGAAGACATGAAAACTTAACTTAAAACTTGTAACTTCAATTAGAGCTATTCTGGGAAACAGCACATAGTTCACCATGATCTTAACAAAATGCAGCCAGGTGGGAAGTCACCGTTTTGACTAGGGATGGAAGAGAGGAATGTCATGTAACTTTACCAGCATTTTGATTAGAGGTGACCACCTAGGAGGAGTGAGCCTACCTAGGAGGTAACAATAGATTTCCAGGGTTTTTTGGATTAGGATGGATTTTGTATAATTCTGTCTGTCCTGGAAACATGGTTTATGAAGAGAAAGGGTAATCCACTTGGTATTGATTTTAGAGACAACGAATTGTTTACACTGTTGAAAATTGGTTTTGCCTTCTACAAATTGTGGTTGTGCCTTGTTATCATTCTTGTAATAAAAAGGTACTTTAGTTGCATATTAGCAGAACACACAGTTGAGAGATCTTAAACTTCTTAACAAGAAATTTTAAAGTTTTACAGAAAGTTTAAATAAACTGGATATTTTTAAGAAACAGTTTCTCAGTTGTTTTTATTGAGCTATATATTTTTCTCCACTCCTCTCCCTGCCTCTCTCCTCCCCTTCTACCCTCTCCCATGGTCCCCCCAAAAAACAGTTTTTTAAAGCTTAAATTTTTAAAGCTATGGGACATTTTAAAATTTTAAGATCTTTTATTATGATACCTTTGCTAATGTATGATCTTAATAAAATAATAAATAATAATAATAATAAATAAATAAAAAACTAAAACTTAGGACCACAGCTAAACCCAGAGACTGTGTTCCTAGCTTATGATGCAGTAAGATGTTGACCTAAGCAGTCTGGCAAACGGTCTCTCCTTAACTAAGGTCTATTCAGCTAACAGAGATTGATTTAGGAATATAGTCTAACATCCTTGCTTTTACTAACATTGTTAGGCTGTAGCTAATTTGGTAAACTAAGTCATAGGGAAAACTGTTGTGTTCTATAATGGTGTACTATAAAAGGATCAGGAAATTTCCCAGTCTCTTTGTAGACGGCGTTTATGAGTTAAAAGACTTATCTTGAGCCGGTGGTGGCGGTGGGGGCACACGCCTTTAATCCCAGCACTCGGGAGGCAGAGGCAGGTGAGTCCCTGTGAGTTCAAGGCCAGCCTGGTCTACAAGAGCTAGTTCCAGGACTGGCTCCAAAGCTACAGAGAAACCTGTCTCGAAAAACAAAACAAAACAAAAAAACAACCACAACAACAAAAAAGACTTGTCTTGATATTAAAGGACCTTCACTTTAGAAACTGCTAAATTTTTTTGGACTGGAGAGACTGCTCAGCGGTTAAGAGCACTGACTGATCTTCCCGAGGACCCGGGTTCAATTCCCAGCACCCACATGGCAGCTCACAACTGTCTGGAAATCCAGTTCCAGGAGATCTGACACCTTCACACTCACATAAAGTTAAAATAAAACCATAAAAAAAAAGAAACTGCTATTTTTTTAAAGCTAAACCTAGCTGGGATAAGGCCTTAAAATCTCAGTCTTATAAGACATACAAGTTAATAGCCATATACTTCAGAAAGGATCAAATTTTTATATGTTCAGCTTTGTATGTTTTCAAAGTTAAGCCTAAAACAAATAACTAGAAACCAATGTTTCTCTAGTTTAGATAAACCTAACAGATAATGGTCCTCAAACACTTCAGAGATCTGAGAGTATGGCATTTAAAATGTTTAACAAAAGCTTTTTATGGTAGAGAGACACGCCAGCTCTCAACAGCGCCCCTATCTCCTCCAAAGAAGATGTTGGGTGCAGAAGACCCTCCACCCGGAGCTCGCTTTAAATGTGGCCATGGGGCAGAAAAAAAAACTGCCTTTCACCTCAACAGCTGCCAAGACACTGTCCAGACTGTGGGCAAACAGGACACTGGGGAGTCGATTCCCCTGCGTTGCCTAGACAAGGTAGGCCAGTCCTTCCCAAGTTCCTACTGCACAGGAAAGTCTGTCAGATCTTCTGGGCCTGGCAGCCATAGACTGATGCTGCCCTGGGACCTCTGTCCCCAATGACCCTGGGGAAATTGGGGTAGCTGTCTAGGTAGCCAGACAGTTCCTGTCCTTTTTTGTTTGTTTGTTTTGTTTTTTTGAGACAGGGTTTCTCTGTAGCTTTGGAGCCTGTCCTGGAACTCGCCCTTATAGACCAGGCTGGCCTTGAACTCACAAAGAACCGCCCACCTCGGAGTGCTTGGATTAAAGGTGTGCACCAACCACCATTGCCCAGCCCCTGTCATTTTTAATAGATTCGGAAACTGCTTGGTCCGGGCTTCTGCTTACTCAGGTAACATGTATCCTTCTCTGGCTAGAGGGATGGCTCAGAGGTTAAGAGCACTGCCTGTTCTTGCAGAGGTTCTGAGTTCAATTTCCAGCAACCACATTGAGCCTCACAAGCATCTGTAATGAGATCTGGCGCCCTCTTCTGGCCTACAGGCATGCATGCAGACAGAACACTGTATACATAATAAATAAATCTTTTTAAAAATGTATCGTTCTCAGATTTGATGGTGTTTGACAACTAGGCTAGCCTTTTGCTCTGAAACCAAGGTGTAACTCTGTTCAGCCGTTTCACAGACACCTGCACGTTCCTAGGGAGAGATTGCTGCCCTATATCAATGAATCTGGCCTACGGGAAACTGATATTGAGTCATTCCACAAATTATCTGAAGAACTTTGCCACTATAGTCAGGACACATCTCCATCCATTCTTTCTGGCAGTCTTCACTCTCCCCATGGCCACTTTCATTCATAGGGCTGGTGCTAATAACTACAGCCCTGTGCCTACTGTAGGAATGGAGTAGAGAGGTCTCCAGGATGGCAGACCTCCTACTGAGCACAAGACCACTGGCTGTCCTCCTCGCCATCCCATGCCAACAGGTGTAGCACGAATAATAAAAAACCAGAGACAGAAATTGGGGTTCAGCCTGAAAACCAGCCACTGAGTTTTACCTCTACCGAGGCTAGGTGACTGCAAACTAAGCAAAACATGAGTTTTGAAATCTCAAAGCCCGCTCCCAGGCCTCCTCATCTTTCCCAGAAGCATGCAAATATACAAGTCTATGGGGGCGTTCTCATCAAACCCCACAGTGAATTAGTGCCTTTGTGAACTGTCTCATGCGAGGTTTGTGTGAACATATGTTTTCAATTCTTTTAGATACTATCTAGGAACTGAGTGGCTAGCTCACAGGTAGGTCACTTCTGCATTTAAGGTCTTAAAGTACCGATAAATAGTTTTCAAAGAGTCTGTACTATTTATATTCCAACAACCAATATTGTAAGGGCTCTATTTCTCCATGTCTGGTCAACACTTGCAATTTGCTTATTTTGTGTACAGGTATCCTGGTGGAATAAACCATTACGTCATTGTAGATTTAAGATTTATTTTTACATTTTGTTTATCTATATGCATGTCTGTGTAAGCTCTCACATATTCAGGTCGGAGAACAATTTATGAGACTCAGTTCTCTCCTTCCACCATGTGGGTCCTGGTGACCAAACCCAGGCCACCAGCCTTGGCCACATGTCCCTTTACCTGCCGAATCACCATGCCCTCCCTCATGGCTCCTGGGGTGTTAGTTCCGAATTCTCTAATGAGCAATGGTATCTAGAATCGTGCCAGGACTTATTGGCTATTTGACTGTCTTCTCTACTGGACAAAGGTTTATTCAGACATTTTTTTTAAATAAGTGATAAAGCGTTGCTGTGTTGGTCAGAACGGCCCTGAGCCTGTGACCCCCCTGCTTTGGGGAATTGAGCACCTGGGACACTAGGCTTGTCACCTTGCATGACCGGTGCTCTCGTGGAACCGGGAGTCGAACCCAAAACTCAGGTTACAAAGCAGATGCTCTGCATCCCAAGCCCCCTTTGCCTGTTTTTTTTTTAAGATTTATTTATTATATATACTGTATTCTGCACTAGATCTTATTACAGATGGTGTGAGCCACCATGTGGTTGCTGGGAACTGAACTCAGGACCTTCGGAAGAACAGGCAGTACTCCTAACCTCTGAGCCATCTCTCCAGCCCCCCTTTGCCTGTTTTTAATTGGTCGTCTTTTATTAGTAAATTGTGAGAGTTTTCAAGAATCAGTTTTCTGTTACTGTAGCAGAATACTGGAGGCAGCCAACTTCATAAGGAATGGAGGTTTATCCAGCTCATAGCTTTGAAGGTTCAAGGATTGGTATGCTTTCATAATTAAGAAAAGATTATTTGAAAGCAGTTTTATATCAATAAATAATGTGTAGACCATTCAGTGCCATTTCAAGCGACAGGGCTGTGATAGACTGAATAAGAATGGCCCCAATAGGCTCAAGTATTTGGATGCTTAGTCAACAGAGAGCGGCAGTATTTAAAAGGATCAGGAGGCGTGGCCTTGCTGGAGGAAATGTATCACTGGGAGTTGGGCTTTGAGGGTTCAAAAGCCCAAGCCAAGCCCAGACTCTTCTCTTTCTGCTCCCTGTGAGTCCGGTTGGAGAACTCTCAGCTACTTCTCGAGCACCTTGTCTGCTTGCATTCTGCCAGGCTCCCTGCCATGATGATAATAGACTAAACCTCTGAACTTTAAGAAGTCCCAGCTAAATGCTTTCTTTTCTAAGAGCTACCGTGGTCATGGTGTGTCTTCACAGCAACAGGGCACCAGCTATGACAAGGACTAAGGGATTACTGATTGTGACACAGACTCAGAGGTTATCTCACCAACCTCCCTGCTGAAGGAAATAGGAGAAAAGAGGAATTTATGTTTAATTGGTATATCAGAACTCCATTTCTTGGTCCCAAGATGTTCAGAATCAGGGAATGTGTTTGATGACATTGGCAGATGGAAGTGATGGGAATTCCCAATGTGAGAGGGAGGGACATTTTTTTCATTATCATAGCCACTTGTAAGTTGCTGATGCTGTGATAACTAACCCAGGCCACGTTAACAGCAAACCACCCCAATCAAACTCAGTGTATCATATAAATAACTAAATAAATGACATCAAAGTGGGAGCAGTTAAAAAGGAAACAATTCAGTGGAAATAGGAGGAGGGCAGGAAGAGGTAACAAGGATTAAAATACATTATCTGCATTTATGAATTTGTCAAGAGTTAATTAAAAGAAATTCCAGATGACTCTTTATAGCTAATGGAAACATAAAGAGAAATGCCATCAGCAGAGGTAGAAACATGCACGCATACAGTATATAAATAAACCTTTGTGATACTCCATTCTGGGCTATTGTGGAACTCTTTTGCACACCAATAGCCATTTGAGATCAAAGCTTTATCCTTTGGTGTTATGTGCTAGATATTATACGACATCAGAAATTTTTCCTGTGTATTCAGATATATTGTCAATTTATCTTCAGTAAATATATGGGCATTCAGACAGTAACTGAGTAAAATAATAAAATAATATAAACATATGATTAGAATTGAAAACTCGGCGGTGGTGACGCATGCCTTTAATCCCAGCACTTGGCAGGCAGATTCTGAATTTAACACCAGCCTGACCTAAAGGAGAGTTCTAAGACAGCCAGGGCTACACAGAGAAACCCTTTCTCAAAAAGAAAAAAGACACACTGATGGTTTGGTAATGCATCCTATCCCATTCTCCTCTAAAGTAAAATATTATCAAGTATGAGAAGTCATTTATCTGCTAACTTCTGTTCAAGATCAGCCTCAGACTCTGCGTGTAGCGGAGTATTTTATGTGTAGCTTGAGTTTTGTCACCTAGGATATCAGAACAACGTGCACTAAAGACGCAGACAATAGAGGCAGCAACTTCTGTGCTTCTTTAGTGGCATCTGGAATGCTGTCCAGCCTTTATTCCCCTGCAGGTGTGTGCGGGTGACGACCAGTGCAGATGTGAATCAGTGAAGAAGTCAAATACTGCCCAATCTTGTAATTAAGATGGTGTTGACCTCAGCCTCTGAGATGCTTTCTAGGGACTTTCAGAGGCTGAAGGACCACACGTGAGAACTGACGCCTGGAACGTGAGCTCTCGGAGAACGGTGCTGCTTTCGCTTCGTCCATTGATGAATGCCGCTGTTGCTCCTCTCACAAACTATCTGCGCTAGATAGATCCAGGGCCATAGCGACTCAATCTCATCCCGTGGGCTTTTAGAAGCGAGCAAATAAGGCCTGGGATAGCACTGTACAGTAGCAAGGATGGGACCAGAGACTAGGAACGCCCCAGCAGAGAAGAATGCTGCTGGGATTCTTGCCAGGATCCAGCCCAAGCCACTGGCATTTTTTATGGAAGTGCTCTGCATACAGGAGGCTGTTTACCACTCCTGGGCTCCAATGCAAGGCCCTGCCATTTGACAACTGAAAATGTCTTGCATATTTTTCAGTGTCCACCAGAGGGCGCGTATTACCGCATCTCACACACGTTTGCTAACAAGCACCTTCTGAGAAGTAGTGGAATTCAATACAGAGATCAGGATTGTGGAGTTTATGGTTAGACTCCCCTATCGAATATAGGATAATAGAACCGGCCGGCTCCGGATAAGGGTGATAAGCCAAGAACAGGTAACTTTGTGCTTTGTTGCTTGTTTAGGATTTCAGAAAACATGGATTGGTAGCTCAGAAAATACCTGTGCTTTCAAGAACAAGGAAGACACTGGACTCTAGAGGTCCACACCTTTACTCTGGGCACTTGGGAGGCAGAGGCAGGCAGATTCTGTGTTCAGGGACAGCCTGGTCCACAGAGTGAGTTACAGGATAGCTAGGGTTACCCAGAGAAACCCTATCTGAAAAAAGGGAGGGGGAAGGGGGAAGAGAGGAGGACAGGGAAAAGAAGAACAAAGAAGACTTTCTTGACTTTGAGGTTTTGGGGGCAGGAGGTCTCCCCGTGTTTCTCAGGCTGTCCTTAAACTCTTAGGTTCAAAGCGAGCCTCTTTCCCCAGCCTCCGCAGTAGCATATGCCCCCATTCTGGCTCTTTCTCAGACTTCTTTTTTTTTTTCTTTTTTGCTTTTTCGAGACAGGGTTTCTCTGTGGCTTTGGAGCCTGTCCTGGAACTAGCTCTTGTAGACCAGGCTGGTCTCGAACTCACATTTCTCAGACTTCTTGATCATACTAGTGTGTTCTTTGTGTAAGACTCAAATAGAAAAACAAACTAAAAAGGGCTGTGGACTTAAATTTTATTTTTGTCATTTGATTGACTTACTTGGTAACTAACAAGAAATACATAAGCTGTAAAATTCCAGTAACTAACTTTTAAACTCAACCCCCAGAGTCCAAGGAAAATGTGAGATAAGAATGATTTAAGCATGGCAAATCATTTATATCTTTCTCTTGCAATGCTCTTGTGAGCAGGTCAGCACCGATAAGAAGTTCCTGGGGAACCTTTATCAGTCACTCCTAAACCAGCTCAGCTCATCATCTGGACCTGGCCAAGACTAAAGGGGCAAAACTCCTAAAAGCATCAGAAGAATTCTTCTCCCATTTGCCAAGTATGCTAAGTAATGATGATTTTCATTAACAATGAATCCATAAGATACAGTTTCTAATCACATGAATACTCAGTGACTCATTTGTACCCCACAAAAGAGGTGACTGCTTAAGCTGTCACTGTAGAACATTGCAGCAAGTGCACATTAGAATTTGCAACTGTGCTCTGAACACGTTGCTAGCGGGTAGCCTGGCTCTCCTAGGAGGGCTCAGCCTTGAGTTATGTTACTTGTGTGTGATTCCTACCTGGCAGCTGTGGGAGCACATTCCGCTCCTTCAGCCAATAGCATTTAAGATACCAGCCCACTTGGGCATGGTCTCTTATACTATAAATGCAGCTGTAAAGCCTGTGCTTACTCTCTTGCTTCCGGCTCTCACATCTGGGTGCTAGACTCTGTTCCCCATTTGTGCAGAGGACTGTTATCTAGGACAGTGATCTGTAAGTCTCCCCTAAATAAATAACCCTTTATTACTCATAATTCTGAACTAGTGTGGAATTATTTTGTGACTTCTGCCATCAAAGGGACATGTGTAGCCAGGGAAGAGAAACTGAGGAACAACTCAGTGTGCTGAACTTCAGCCAATCAGGATGGGATAGAGGGGGCAGATGGCAGGAGAGAAGTGTAAGAGTTGGCCTGTGGCAACAGTTGAAAGGCTGGTGTTGTGGCCACCTGGAAGTGGGTGACAGAGGAAGTGAGGAAACAGAACTGGGAATCCATCTGAGAGAGGGAAAACAACTTAACACCCGGGCCTGCTGATAGCCGAGTTAATTAAGGTAGCACACATTAATAATGAAATAGTGTCCAGCCTTAGACAGGAAGGAGATTCCACCAGCTGTATGGACAAGACTGAGCTTGGAAGTCGTCAGACACAGAAAGGAAACAGAGGGAACCTACTTGCTTACAGAGGGAACCTACGAATGCCAAGCTTGCTGGAACAGGGAACAGAAATGCGTGTTAATGGAGGCTGGCAGCCGAGAAGGTCAGGGGAGATTGCTGTAATATGAGCGGCGGGGCTGCGTGCCCAGCACCCCAGCCGCCTGCTAGCTTATGCCCGAAATAACAACACACAAACTATATTCTTTTAAACACTGCTTGCCCATTATATCTAGCCTCTTCTCAGCTAACTCTCGCACCTGGACTAGCCCATTTCTAATAATGTGTGTAAGCACCCCAAGGTGCGCTTACCGGGAAGATTCTAGCCTACGTCCATGCTGGGTCGGAGCTTCATCGCATGTGCCTCAGAGAGCAGAGCTGTCGAGTCTGAGCTCACTTCCTCTTCCTCCCAGCATTCCATTCTGTTTACTCCTCCCACCTATGTTTTAACCTATCAGGGCTAAGCAGTTTCTTTATTGCTTAACCAATGAAATCATCAGATTGATATATGACACTCCCACATCAGGAGATGCTAGTTAAAAGATAAAAAATAATAAGTAAGTAACGGATAAATAAATTCAGGAGGAAGATCACGCTGACTGTAGCTCATAACAACAGGCTCCAAATTACCAAGCGGGTGGGTTTTAAGTGTTCTCATCATAAAACACTCTAAGGGTCTGAAGTTTTTAACATATTTATGTAATATTCTTATTTGTATATAATAGTTAGAGTGTGGCTGGGCAGATAAATAAAGGGGGGGTTCAGAAAGTCTCCCTTCTCTCAGCCCATTTCACAGTGCATAGAAGAGTGTGGCCGTCTGTGTCCAGGCTCTCCAAAGCAGCCACCCGAAACCAGAGAATACAGGATTTGGCATGCACCATCACTATTGTCCAGACTTCCAGAAGCCAAGGAGCAGGCTTGCCCTCTGTCTTTGTTTCCTTCACTGTGCCTCAGCCCTGTGAAAGGCAGCGAGCAGCACCCCAGTCCGCCCCTGGCCCTGCACCTTGTACCTTTGCTCTCATAGCTGGTATAGCAGGCCTCCCCTGCAGCCCACTGGCAGTCTGTATTAACTGACCCGCTGGCTGCACATCAGAAAGACACATTTTGAATCTGAGTATTCAGGGAGAAAGTAGAGAAGAAGCTTGGCTGTGTGAAAGGGCAGGTGATGTCAAGTATTCATGCTTCATTCCCATGCCAGTCACAGTCAGTGACACCCGTGGCTTAGCTGCAGTCATGCTGGCTTCTCACAGTGACTGTGCTACAGGGACTTAGACAGAAAACCACCACACAAACACAGGAGCATAAGGGCACGCACACACACACACACACACACGGGCACGCACACACATGCATGCATATGCACACACACATGCACACAGACATGCTCACACAGATGCACACACATATACA
>JABTXL010005989.1:12475-37909 GCA_025134845.1 Neodon shergylaensis
AGACATGCTCACACAGATGCACACACATATACACATGCACACAGACACACACACGCACTCACACATGGGTGTGCACACACATGCACGCACACGCACACACTTGTGGGCTTAAGGATCTGGAGAGCTCCAGCAATTCACAGTTCAGCAACGTTTCTTTTCTCTGAGATGTTGGATGAGTGACAGTTCGGGTTCCCTTCTCACATGTTAAATTCGGCAAACGTCGTCCTTGATTAAAGCTAAACATTTCTGACACAGGTCTTAAAGCTCTTTCTAGGTCATTTTTCAGAAATAATGAAAACTATTTGATAAAGTAGAGAAGAAATGAACAAAAGACTGTTAACAATATCATAGATTTAGCAACAACTTTGAGGTCTTGTTTCCTGAACTGGGAAAGGAACACTTTATTAATAGGGGCATTTCATTTGTATTTTAATAAAGCTCACCTGGAGATCAGAGAGTAAAGCAGCCCCACGCGTCAGCCTTACAGACCAGGCAGTGGTGACACACGCCTTTAATCCCAGTAGCCACAAAGGTTTGCCATAGAAACTAGGTGGTAGTGGGCACGCCTTTAATCCCAGCACTAGAGAGGAATATAAAATGGGAGGAGACAGCTCTCAGGCTCAGCCTCATTCTGAGATTCTTGGAGGCAGGATGGCCATTTCACACTGAGGTTGAGGTAAGAGCCAGTGGCTGGCTGTTTTACTGTTCAGATCTTCAGGTTGAACCCCAATATCTGTCTCTGGGTTTTTATTATTCGTGCCACACTTTATACTTTTGTTTGTTGATTTATGTTTGTAAAAGTCCACCTAATGTAACCATGGAAACCTTGGCTATCATTTATTTCATTTCAAAGAAGATGAAAACCTGCTCTGAATTAAAAACTGACATTTTGTAGCTATATATTTTTCACAACCTTATCCAACAAGTATGTTTTGCCATCCTAATAAAGATAAGAAAGGTTATATTTTCTACTACCACAGTCACGGAGCTGTCCGAGCATCCGTCCACAGCTTCCTCACCTGTGTCGTCTGCTAGAGAAATGCTGGAGAACATGCTATCTTCCTCCTCTCGGCTCAACTGGTTCATCTTGTTCCCAAGCAGCGCCTGCAAGGAGTGGCAGCTGCCCCATATGCTCACCCTCGTCTCCGCTCCACTTGAATTTTGTATCCTCAGCTGGAAACCAGACCCAAGTTGAAGTGCAGCACCTGACGTTGACAGGCGCTGCTGCTGCTGCCGCCGCCGCCGCAGTAGCCTGGCTCCAGGGGGCGCCATGCCTTCAGTCCCCAGCCACTGTTTCTGTGGGCTGATTACAGAAATTATCCAGAAAGCATCAGGATGAAATTGAGGGGACGAGACTGAGCTTATATGACTGACATCTTATATGATTGACACCTATTATAAACTTCTCAAGGACCTGACTGAGAACTTGGCTGACCTGGAGAAAAATCACTCAACCTGCATGTAACTCGAGGCAAAGTCTATTGAAAGGAATGGATTAAGAACATTGGAGTCTGACTAATTGAAGATTTTTTTTTTATTTGCACGCTCAAATGTTAGAAGATGTCATGACTTTCGGGAAACTGTGGATGTCATTGCTTCAATGTCATTGCATTCAAGATGTACTTGGGCATCACTCCAAATATCACAAATCGGAGCCCGGCTGGCGATGAATTCTCCCTCATGCTGGAAAATAACCCATTGGTGGAGTTTGTAGAACTTCCCGATAGCCACTCATCCCTTATTTACTTCAACCTCCTGTGTTGGGTGCTGCGGGGAGCCTTGGAGACGGTCCAGATGACTGTGGAGGCCAAGTGTGTCCAGGACACTCTAAAGGAGATGGTGTGACAGAAATCAGGATGGGGTTCGTCAGGCGGATTGAGGACGATCTCCCGGCTGGAGAAGAATAAGCAGCTGTAGGACTTTGGGGCAGCCAGGAGCAGCACCTGCAGGGATGAGCAAGGTGGGCGCTCCCTCTGCCCTGGAACTCAGTGACTTTGAAGCCGAAGTTACATATTATTCTAACCTTATTTCCACTCTCCATGCTAATAAAGAGCGGACTGGTAATCTGCTTGCCGTACAAGAAGGCTCTTCAGAAGGGGGATTCTCTGCTCGCTTCCCTTCGGAGGGGCAGGAAGTACCTGTCCTTGACTGGACTAAGAGAGTTCAAACCATTTTACCTTCCTGTGAATTTTCCAAAGCAAAACCCACTTTGACCCCATGAAGAGCCGAGCCTGACACATCTAACGCTGAACGGTCACGACCCCATTGGCAAATGGCTGCAGGGAGCCTTGGGTTGTAGGGGAGGGAGAACGCTGGGAAGGGGTGGGTAGAAATTTTTGGCTATAGTGACACGCTGTAGTCCTGCCAGGCCACGGAAGCCAGTCACACGGGAAGCACTGGCTTCTGGGAAGCCACCCAGGTCTCATTCCTCCCTGCTGTTTGGAGGCAACATCTCCTCTTTTTACAGAGGGTCCATTCTTTTTTCTTACCAATTCGTCAATAAAGACGCATTCTTGAGTGGAAAAGGAAAGAAAGAAAAATGGTCTTATCCACAGTCTTGTAGAAGACCACTTGTCAGGGTCTGTTCTCTGTCTTCACTTTCCAGGGACTCCACGGAACTATTGGGGACCCAGCCTTTCTCCCTCACTCCCTACCCAGATCACACTGACCCTTCTGGCATGGAAATCAGGTAGGTGATCTTCATTCTGCTTCCTGTCTTCCATTTCAAATTCCCTAGCCCTGCATCAGACTACTTTCACAGACCTATCCTCCATCTCTGACTCCGCTCCTGGGGTACTCAAGTGAGCCTCGTGGCAGACCCTGTGAACCATTTCAGTTACCCCCTTCCAAACCAGCCCCCAGTACCAAGAAACAAGTTCTACCACAGTGTCTACATCTCTTGGGGACTCTAAAGTACTCCCTGCTAGACAACTCACAGCCACCACACATTTCTAAGATCCTGAAAGGCCAAGTGAAACCAGGTAATGAAACGCCCATCCAACCAAGATAAGCCCATATAGGAACACCTAGAATCACAATCATCCTAAACCCCTGTGCTTAGACACCAGCACAAAAATAGTCATTAATAGCTAAGACAGCCTGTCTCCACCAGACCCAGCAGCCCTGTTAGAGTAGGCCTGAGAATGCAGTATAGCCAAAGCACAAGACAAGGATTTCAAAGTAAATATTATGAAGAGCTGGGTGTTGGTGGCACACACCTTTAATCTCAGCACTTGGGAGGCAGAGGCAGGTGGATCTCTGAGCCTGAGGCCATCCTGGTCTACATAGTGAGTTCCAGGACAGGCTCTAAAGCTACACAGAGAAACCTCATCTCAAAAAAAAAAAAGAAAAGAAAAGAAAAAAAATATGCTCAAGGACCTCAAAGAGAATATGAATAAACAATGAAGCCTGTGGAAACACAAATAAACTGTTAGATAAAATGGTGAAAACAATTTGAAACATGAAAGTCAAGCTAGAAAGAAAACTTGGACTATATAAAGCTGAAACTTAAAAATTTAGGAACTCAAACAAAAACCTCAGAGGTAAGCCTTACCAAGACAATACAAGAAAGACATGGAAGAGAGAAACTCAAGCATTGAAGAAAAAAATAGAAAAAGGAATATCTTGGTAAAAAAAATTTCAAGCACAAAACATCCAGAAAAAAATCTGTGACTCTATGAAAAGACAAAAATCTATGAATAATAGGAATAGAAGAAATCCAGATTAAGGTCACAGAAAATATTTTCAACAAAATGAAAGAAAAATTTCCTAACCTAAAGAACGAGATATCTGTAAAGGTACAAGAAACAAACAGAATACCACATAGACTGGACCAGAAAGGAAATTCCCCTCAGGACATAATAATCAAAAGACTAAACATGCAGAGCAAAGAAAGAATATTAAAACCTTCAGAGGAAAAAGACCAAGTAACTTATAAAGGCAGGCACATTGGAATAACACCTGACTTCTCAGTGGACCCCTTGCCATATCAACAAAACGATAGGTATCAACAAACACTGCTCATTGATAAATCTCAACATCAGTGGTCTCAATTCTCCCAATAAGAAGACACCGACTAACAGACTGGGACAAAAAACCAGATCCATTCTTCTTCTGCATTCAAGAAACACACCTTAGTATCAAGGATAGACATCACTTCAGGGAAAAAGGATGAAAGAAATTATTTCAAGCAAATGAATACAAGAAGTAAACCAGTGTAGTCATTTTAATATCTGACAAAATAGATTTCAAACCAAAACTAATCAGAAGAGAGAGAGGTCATTCTATACTTCTCAAAGGAAAACTTTACCAAGAGGACAGTTCAATTCTTATCATATATGCATCAAACACAAAGGTACCAAGTTTGTAAAAGAAACACGACTACAGCTAAAACCACATATTGACCTTCACACACTGATAGCATGTGACAGCAGGAGACTTTAATACCCAACTCTTGTCAATAGACAAATAATCCAGACATAAACTAAACAAAGAAATTCTGCTGATTTTTTTCTAATATTTATTTATTATGTAGAGAGTGTTCTGCCTGTTTGTATACCTGCACAACAGAAGAGGGCGCCAGATCTCATTACAGATGGTTGTAAGTCACCATGTGGTTGCTGGGAATTGAACTCAGGACGTCTGCAAGAGCAGCCAGTGCTCTTAACTTCTGAGCTATCTCTCTAGCACAAAGAAATTCTGGAGTTAAATAGCATAACAAATCAAAATGGCCTAGCAGATATCTACAGAACATTTTACCCAACACAAAAGAATATGCTTTCTTCTCAGAAGATCATGGAACTTTCTTCAAAATCTATGACATACTTGGGCACAAAGAAAGTCTCAACAGATACAAGAAAATTGAAACAGCACTCTGTATCCCATCTGAAAACCATGGATTAAAGAAGGATATCAATAACAGCAGAAAGCTTACAAACTTATAGAGCTCAATTCCAAATTTAAAATGGTCCCAAAAAGAAATTAAAATCCAGACATACTAATGCATGCCTTTAATACCAGCCCTCAGAAGGCAGAGACAGGTGGATCTCTGTGACTTAGAAGTCAGCCTAGTCTACAGAGCAAATTCCAGGACAGCCAGAGCCACATAGCGAGACCTTGTCTCAAAACAAGCAAATCAACAAAAAGAAACAGAATTACAGACCAGTTTTCCTCATGAATATAAATACAAAAATATTCAATAAAATACTTACAAACCAAATTTAAGAACACATCAAAAACATTATCCATAATAATCAAGTAGGCTTCATCCCAGATTCATAAAACAATAACTGTAATCATCCCAGATTTATAAAACAATAACTGTAATCCACCATATGAACTGTGGTAGTTTGAATGTAATTGGCCTTCATAAGCTCATAGGGAGTGGCACT
This sequence comes from Neodon shergylaensis, assembly GCA_025134845.1. NCBI lineage: Eukaryota > Metazoa > Chordata > Mammalia > Rodentia > Cricetidae > Neodon > Neodon shergylaensis. The sequence goes on from JABTXL010005989.1 coordinate 17,866, forward strand.
ATTAGGAAGTATTACTTTGTTGGAGTAAGTACGGCCTTGTTGGAGGAAGTGTGTCACTGTGGGGATCGATTTTGAGATTTCATATATATGCAAGCCATGTCGAGTGTCTCAAACCACTTCCTGTTGCCTGTAGGTCAAGATGTAGGGGTCTCAGCACCATATCTGCCTGCATACCACCATGCTTCCCACCATAATGATATTGGACTAAACTGAAAATATAAGCCACTCCAATTAAATGTTTTTCCTATATAAGAGTTGCTGTGATCATGTTGTCTCTTCACAGCAATAGAAATTCTAACTAAGACAGAAGTTGGTACCAGGGACCAGAGTATCGCTGTGATAGGTCTGACCATGCTTTTGTTGGAAGATATATGGACCATGGGGCTTGTGGATTAGAAAAGCAGTTGAACACTTTACATCCTGCTTAATGACCCGTCCTAGAAGAAGCATGGAAGACTGGAACTGAGTGTGATTTGATGAACTGTGGGGGCCTAGATTAAGAGGTTTTAGAGGAGAAGAATTTTAGTATTTTGCCTAGAAATCATTCTTATGATGTTTTGGTGAAGAATGTGGCTGCTTTTGGTCCTTGACTGAAAGGTCTGCCTGAGGCTAAAGTGAAGCATTTTGGATTAATTACATTGGCAGAGAAAATCTCAAAACAGTCTAGTATAGCCTTTGTCATGTGGTTGCTAGTGTTCGTGCTTATAAAGATTTATAATAAAAGCTGAGCAAGAAAAAAATACAAAATGGACAATTTTAGGAGAAAAAGAACACCAGGAAGTAGATGAAGCTAGGTCCTGTGTTCAGGGGATAAACAGATTTAAAAATAAAATGAAGGGAGTGGTGGTCTCAGGACAAGATCCCACCTAGGTAAGAAGAATTCAAAGTATCTTTATTTACAGATAATATGATTTTATACATAAATGATCCCAAAATCTCCACTAGGAAACTCCTACAGTTTCTATCAGGAAACTCCTGATAAACACTTTCAGCGAAGTAGCTCAATACAAAATTAAGACACAAAAATAACTAGCCTTCCTATATACAAATGACAAATGGACTGAGAAAAATCAGGAAAATTTCTTTCACAATAGCCTTTAAAAATACAATAAAATAGTTTAGGATAACTCTAACCAAGTCTTGTGGTTTGAATAAGAATGCCTTGACTAAGAATGGTCCTTCATAGACTCATGTAATTGAATGATTGGTCGATCACCAGGGAGTAGAACTATTTGAAAGGCTTAGAAGGATTAGTAGGTGTGGCCTTGTTAGAGGAATTGTGTTATTTGGGGTGGGCTCTGATGTTTTAAAAGCCCATACCAGGCCCGGTGTCTTTCTCTGCCTGCCACAAATATCATATGTACTCACTCATAAGTGACTTTTAGATATAAAGCAAAAAAAAAAAAGCCTACAATTCATAATCCCAGAGAACCTAGCCAACAAAGAGGACCCTAAGGGAAACATACATGGATCTAATCTACATGTGAAGTAGAAAAAGACAATATCTCCTGAGTAAATTGGGAGCATGAGGACCTTGGAAGAAGGTAGAAGAGGAGAGGAGAGGAAGGGAGGGGAGTGGAGATAATATATAGCTCAATAAAAACAATTTTAAAAAGAGACTCATCAATCAAAGAAAACATTAAAGACAACAAAGTCATAACACAAAATATGCAGGAAATTTGGGACATCGTGAAAAGATCAAACCTAAAAATAATAGAAGAATATCAGTTCAATGACTCAGAAAATATATTCAACAAAATCATAGAAGAAAACTTTCTCAAGCTAAAAAAGGAAATGCATATTAACTGAGATGTCAATTTCTTCTACCTTCACTTCAACGCCTGTGAGGCTTTCCTCCATGAACCTGCTGGTGATGCTTCTCTCTGAGGTTTTTGTTTGACATCCTAAATTTTTTGTTTCCAGGGTTATTTCAGATTTTGTTTTCCTTAGTGATTCTATTTCTTCTGTCATGTGTTAGATTGTTTTCATTATTTCTTATTTTCAATTTTTGATTTTTTTATTATCTGTATGTGTGTAGAGGGCAGGTATTTGAACACGAGAGCAGGTGTTCGGGAGGTCACACATGCCCTAAACCTAGAGCTCTATGCTGTTATGAACCACAAGACCTGTGTGCTGGAATCTAACTCAGGTTCTCTGGAAGTCCATGCTCTTAACCACTGAGCTATCTCTCTAGCCTTCATTATTTCACTCAACTGTTATTTTGTATTTGTGCTGTCTTTATTATGGAAGAAATGTTGGTCCACATCGTGTTTAAGGCTCTTGAACATATTAATAAATCATAATTACTACTTTGAAGCCTTTGTTTTATGATTCAAATATGCTACATTTCTCAGAGCCTCACTGTGTTCTAGTGGACATATATCATCTTGGTTGCTCAGGTTTTTGTTTTGTGCCTGAGGTCTAGACCTCTGAAGTTGTGATGTTTGAAGTGTTTGTTGGTGTTGATAGATGGTATTTTTTTTTGTTGGGAGGGTTCCATTCTTTGGTTGCTATTGAGCTCTCTGGTTCCTGGGCAAGTGTGGTGGTTGTGGAGTTCTTGTTAGGGTGCTTCTGTGGGGTGGATGGTGACAGAAGTGATGGCGATGGTCTATGAGGAGGCTGAGAAGGGTTTGGGAAAGAGCTAGGGGAGTCTAACCAGAAGGAGTCACTGGGGAGCGGAAGTGTGGTGGGGGGAGGGGCACCTACAAGCAAGCTTCAGTAAGACAAAGAATAAGTCTTGAGAGATGGGGAGGGAGGAGAAGGAAACCTGGGTCCTCACTGAGAGGTGGAGTCCACAGTGGATACAGTTGGGTGGGGATGAGGGACTCCTGCAAGCTGGCTGCTACAGGGCTAAGAGTAAACCTACCACAGAACATGATGGAGGACAGGAAGGATGTTGAGAATCTCCCACCTGAGTGCTATCCCAGTGTGGCCGCTGGGGTCCCTGGTAGAAAGTGTTTCTGGGGATGGCAGCTGACAGAAGGGAACAGAGATGGGCTAGAAGGGAGGGCTGAGAGGACCTGCTGGGAGATGCTGAGCTGGGTGTGCACCAAGAGGCAGAGCCCCAGGGAAGCCAAGTTTCATTGTTGCTAAATTTTAGAGGATTGCAAAACAAAACTGATCAAGAAATACAGATTATTCTTTGCTTTTTGTTCCCTTGGGGCATGTGTCATTACCTTTCTGTGTGTTGTGTTGGGGAAATGCTCTTGAGGTGAGTAAAAGAATAATTTTTTTAATTTATTTTTTAGATTATAATTACATTTCTCCTTTCTGTTTCCTTTCTCCATACACTCCCATATACCCCTTCTTCTTCTTTCATATTCGTCATCTCTTTTTTCATTTATTGTGATTACATGCATATATATACATATATATGTATGTATATGTGTATACACGAACATATGTGTGTGTGTGTTCCTAAATAAAGCCTGCTCAGTCTGAACATTGTTACTTGTATGTATGTTTTCGGGGCTGAGAATTTGTTAATGGACAACCAATTGATGTGCCCTTCCTTGGGGAAGACTGTTCCTCCAATTCTAAGCATTCCCGAGTTGCCTGTAGTTCTTTGGGGAGGGTTGAGACCCCATGCCTGTCAGCTTTCGCGTGTCATTGTTGTCCTTGTTCAGCTAAGGTTTAGGCAGTCATGCTGGTGTGACTTTATGGGTGTAGTTTCTGAAATTACTGGTAGACCCAGTCTCACAGCAAACTCCCTGATTCATACTCTGGCTCCTACACTCTTTTTTCCTCTCTTCTGCAAAGTTCACTGGGCCTTAGGTGTGGGAGTTGTATCATAGATATAGTCTATTGTGACTGGCCTCCGCAACTCTGCATTCTGATTGGTTGTGGTTTTCTGTAATGAGTTCTGTCTGTTACAAAGAGAGGTTTCCTAGATGAAGACTACACTGATCTATGGATATAAGCACAAATGTTTAGAAAGTAGTTAGGAATTGTGCTGATTTACTGAGGCTTCACTAGCCCTGGGTAGCTGGCTAGGTATCCAGGACCAGGCATGCATTTCTTCCTGTTGAGAGGGTCTCACGTCCAACTAGAGAGCTGTTGGTTACCGCCACGGTATGTGCGCCACTACTGCACCATTAGGATTGTTGTGCTACGCTGGAATTTAATGTGGTTCCTAGGCATCGTGGCTGGGGAGAACTGCTGCTGGCTTCCCTCCTTTGGAAGCTTATGTGGCACATTCTAGTACCATAAGAGCTAGTCCTGAAGAAGGAGCATTCAGACCATTTCCAGATCAGAGGCCCCTGAGCCCTGTGTCTGAAGGGCATGTTGCTTTCAGCAATGAAGACTTATCTTTTACCTCTGGCGGGGCAATAGCAATCTGTTGGACAACCAGCCCAGACCAACAACTCAAAAGAGGATTTGTCGGGCTGGAGGTTAAGAGCACTGGCTGCTCTTCCAGAGGTCCTGAGTTCAATTCCCAGCAACCACATGGTGACTCACAACCATCTGTAATGAGATCTGGCACCCTCCTCTGGCATGCGGGCATACATCGAGGCAGAATGTTGTATACATAATAAATAAGTAAATCTAAAAAAAAAAAGAGGATTTGTCATGCTTGGTGTTGGGGTTTTTGTTTGGTGGTCTTTTGCTCTTGAAGGGAGCATTATTACCTCAGGAAAAAAATTATTTATACTGTATGTGGATATTTATACACAGAATTACATGTATTTTAGGGTGAATACTTAATAAAATGATTCCTTGTGACTTTTTGGATATCCTTGCTATGATTGTACCCTCTTTCCTCCTCCTTCCCCCTTCTTAATTAGAGTACCCGTTTTCCCACGTCCCTAATCAGATCATGCCTATGCTGCAATTCCGCTCATTATTTCCCAATCCCCCTGCACCAGCTATGGTCCCTAGCAACCTTACCGCTTTCTGCAGTTGTTCTATAACATGTACTCACATTTAAAGGTTTGCACGAGGAGGGTCTAATGAAAGAGAACATGTGATGTTTGTCTTCCTGGGTCTGGGCTGCCACACTCAGTATGCTCTTTCATATAGCTTGATCAATTTATCTTCAAATTTCATGATTCCACCTTTTTTATTTTATTTTATTTACATACCAATCCCAGTTCCTTCTCCCTCCTCTCCTCCTGCTCTCCCTCTCTCCCCCACCACACCCCCCATCTGATCCTCAGAGAGGCTAAGGCCTCCCCTGTGAAGTCGACTAAGTCTGCCCCATCACATAGTTGAAGCAAGACCAAGGCCACCCCTCCTCACCCCATGACTAGTCTGAGCAAGGTGTCTCTCCATAGAGAATGGTCTCCACAAAGTCAGCCCACTCATTAGAGTTAGATCCTGTCTGTCCCACTGCCAGTGGCCCCATAGACTGCCCAAGCCACTATTGTCACCTGTATTCAGGGGACCTAATTTGGTCCTATACAGGTTCCAAAACTGTCAGTCTGGAGTCAGCAATCTCCCACTAGCTCGGGTCTGCTGATCTGTGGGGTTCCCCATCGTTGTCTTGATGGAGGTGGGTCTTGTATCTTATCTGTTGCTTTCATTGGTTAACTAATAAAGAAACTGCCTTGGCCCTCATAGGACAGAAAATTAGGTAGGCAGAGTAAACAGAACAGGATTCTGGGAGAAAGAAGCTGAGTGAGTGAGTCGCCATGATTCTCCCACTCCAGCCAGACACAGGTTAAGATCTTTCCTGGTAAGCGCACCTCGTGGTGCTGCATAGATTATTAGAAATGGGTTAAGAGGCTAAAACTAATGGGCCAGGCAGTGTTTAAAAGAATACAGTTTCCATGTAATTATTTCGGGGCATAAGCTAGCCATGCAGGCGGCCGGGTGACGGGGACGCAGCCCCGCCGCTCATACTACAACATTGTCTTGACCCCTTTATTCATATTATCACTCTTCCCTCTCTTTGCCTGGAGCTCGGCCCAATGGTTAGTTGTGGATCTCTGCATCTGCTGCCATCTGTTACTGGAAGAGATTTCTAGCTTCTCTGGGGTTGTGGACAGTAGGCTGGTTATCCTTGGCTTTATGTATCGTATCCACATATGAGTGAGTACATACTATATTTGTCTTTCTGGGTCTGAGTTACTTCACTCGGGATGTTTTTTTCTAGTTCTGTTGATTTGTCTGCAAATTTAAAGATGTCATTGTTTTCTTTACCACTGCTTAGTACTCCATTGTATAAATGGATCACATATTCTTTTTCCGTTCTTCCGTTAAGGGGCATCTAGGTTGTTTCCAGGTTCTGGCTATTATGCATAATATTTTTATGAACATAGTTGAGTAAAAGTCCTTACCGAATGACTCTTTTGGGTATATGCCCAAAACTGGTATTGCTGGATCCTGAGGTAGATTGATTCCTAATTTTCAGAGAAATCACCATACTGATTTCCATGGCAGTTTGCACTCCCACCAGCAATGGAGGAGTGTTCTCCTTACTCTACATCCTCTCCAACACAAGCTGGCATTAATGCTTTTCATCTTAGCCATTCTGATCAGTGTAATACGGTATCTCAGCGTTGTTTTGATTCCCTGATAACTAAGGATGTTGAGCATTTCCTGAAATGTCTTTCAGTCATTTGAGATTCTTCTGTTGAGAATTATCTGTTTAGATCCATACCCCTATCCAGGCTGCACTGGCTGCAGCAATCGTGATTTCCAAACCAGTGAAGAATGTACTGTGATGTCCCAAGGATGTTATGTTTTAATGGAATAATGCCAGTACATCATCTCTATAACAAATTCTGTTAGACTCCTGCGTTTCCTTTGTGCATGGAGGAAATCGTTGAGGGAGGTGAAGTATCATTTACCCAGTTACTTTGAGGAAGCAATAACTTGGTAGGAGCTGCACACTGTTTATAATGTACATTATTTGTTTTGGAAACACTCCATGACATCCCTCCAGAGGAATATTCTTTGGGAAACATACAGGAATCCCTTTGCCATACCCAACGTATGAAAATTTCCGAGCAGTGGGTAACTCTTGAGCAGCAGGTCTGTCTAAAAGTCGCGTGTCATTGACTGTGACCACAATTTTTTTCCTTCCCAAACCACAGGCTGTAAAATCAGTGGATCTGGAACATAGGCCCAATAGGTCTCACTCTGGCTTTCCTGGGTTATTATCAGCAACATCAGGATCAATACATCTCTGCTTCACATAGTGCACCAATCTTTCAGACAATCAACGAGCTTCATTTTTATCCTGTGAAAAAGCACAAATATGCCATTGTCCCCATACTAAAACATGGTTGGAGCCTTCCATAAAACAGTATCTAGATCCTTCCATTTGACCTGAGCAAATTTTGTGGAGATGCCTTCATGTCAAAACAAATCAGATGCATATTTTCCATCAGCATCCACATTTAAAAATTTTTAAACAAAGAAGGCATGATTTAAGGTATTATGTGGTGATCAAGGGTATAATTCCCATTTTTTAATTTTTAAGTTGCACCTTGAGACTTCCATGAGCCCTTTCAATAATACCTTGTCCTTGAAGATTGGAAGGGATGCCTGTTTTATGTTCATTCTTCCGTAGAATGCAAAACTGTTGAAACGATTTTCTAATATATCTGGAGCCATTATCGGTTTTCAATATCTTTGTCATCCGCATATAGGAGAAACATTTCAGGCAAGGAGCAATTACATGTTTGGTACCTTCTCCAGGTTGTGCACTGGCCATCAAGAATCCTGAATAAGTATCAATTATTACATGCACACACTTTAATTTTCCCAATTCTTTAAATGAGTAACATCCATTTGCCATAAATAATTAGGAAAAAGGCCTCAATGATTTATTCCAAAATGAGGTAAGCCAAATACTGTGGGCAAACAGTACTTTGTTTGATGATTTGATGAGCAGTTTCTCTTGCGAATCCAAACTGTTTTCTTAAACTTTTGCTATTTTGATAATGTAAAGCATGTGACTGCCGAGCAAGTTCAACTTGAGATAAAGCAATCAACTGAGTAAACTTAGCAGCTAAAAGGCGTCAGCCTCAGCCAACAGACCAGGAAGAGCTGAATGTGCTCCAATGTGACCCACAAAACATGGCAATTTTCTGTGATGAATTGCATCTTGAATTCATTGAAGTAAAATATTAATTTAGTCATTATTTGTTCCAATGGGTTGATGGGATATCAGAATTAGCCAGTAAGGGCTAAAGTTAATGGGCCAAGCAGTATTTAAAAGAATACAGTTTGTGTGTTGTTATTTCGGGGCATAAGCTAGCAGGCGGCTGGGGTGCTGGGGACGCAGCCCCGCCGCTCTTATTTCAACAGGGAACAGTTTCTAAAATTTGAAGGGCTCTAAAAATATAATGACTATCAGTATACAAATTAAATGAGTTATTTACAAAAAAAAAACCTGAAAACTATAACAACAGCTTGTAACTCAACTATTTGAGCCACAGTTGGGATTGTTTGAACTACATATCCTTTACTGTTAATAACATAAACTGCTTTTCCATTAAAAGAACCATCAATAAAAATTAATATAACATTTTAAAAAACGTAACATGACATTTTTCATAACATAACATTTTTTGAATCATTTTCATAACATAACACTTTCATAACATTTCATAACATAACATTTTTACAAGACTTTCCATAATAATTTTAGGAAATATGAAAGAATACATTTGTGCAAATTTGTAATAATTTATCAGTAGGAAAATGGTTATCAATCTGTCCTGTAAATCGTGCAAAAGCAATTGCCTAAAAATCTTCGTTTGGAAATGACAAATCAACTTGTTCCTTAGTAACAGGGACGTTAACAAGTGCAGGCTTCTTTACAAAAGTATCTTCAATATTCTACCCTGCAATGCAGCAGCTATAGCTGGCCCTTGAATATAAGGACGGATATCCAAAAACAGTCAAATATAATCAAAAATATTAGCACTCTGGGCTGGAGAGATGGTTCAGCGGTTAAGAGCATTGCCTGCTCTTCCAAAGGTCCTGAGTTCAGTTCCCAGCAACCACATGGTCACTCACAACCATCTGTAATGAGGTCTGGTGCCCTCTTCTGGCCTTCAGGCGTACACACAGAAAGAATATTGTATACATAATAAATAAATAAATAAATAAATAAATATTTTTTTAAAAAAAAGAAGAAAAAAAATATTAGCACTCTCTTAAGTCAACTGCTTTACAAGTAAAAGTCCAGCCTAGAACCACCCAATGCCTTCCTGCTGTTGTCATTAGCTGGGAAACAAAATCTTGGAATAATTCATCAGGTCCCTGTCTTTTCTTGTATAACTCCTCCATTTGTTTTCCAGTGCCAGGCAATTGATTCCAGGCCTTATTTGCTGCAGAACTAAGTTGAGCATATACTGCCACATTAAAATTTAATTCACTTTCTGTATCTACAATCACCCTCTCTTGCCACCACCGCCCGGCGACCCTTTCTTGCTAGTATGTCCAAAGTAATGGGAATATATTGAGCTCTATTAGTATTAGCTGTAATTTCACATTGCTCATGGAATTCTGTTTTCCATTAAAAAAAATAATAACCTTCTCCAGATAAGCAAGCTCTAGCCAGTTGTTTCCAGTCTCTAGGAGGTAGAGCTTCAGTTACCATTGCTTCTAAAATGGCTTGAGTAAAAGGAGTCATTGCTCCATGTTGAGAACAGGCATTTTTTAATTCTTTAAGTTGTTTAAAGGGAATGGGTGTGTAAACTCTGACAACATTTCCTTGAGCATCCCTGCTGTTCTATGACTGGAAATACTTTAAATCCTTGACTATCTTCTCCTTTCTTGGCTGACTTCCTAACACTAGCCTGCAATGGGCTAACAGCTAATGTCTGTCAAGAGCCTGGGTGGCTTCTGATACACAGCACTCATGGGAAGTTTCTTTATTTTAATAGTTGGATTCTCAGGAGAGTCTAAACCTGCTATCACTAAGGGGAGAGGAGTGGTCCTTTGCGAGGAAGACCCAAAAAGATGAATATGGTATGTACTCACTCATTAGTGGACTCTAGCCATAAACCAAGGACATTAAGCCTATAGTTCACAAGCCTAGAGAAGCCAAATAACAAGGTGAACCCAAAGTAAAACATATATAGATCCTCCTGGAAACTGGAAGCAAACAAGATTGCCAGGCAAAAGTTGGGAGCATGAAGGTGGAGGTAGGGGTATGGGTGAGGTTGGGGGAAGGGGAGAGGGGGAGAGGGAAAGGAGAAGGGAAAGACTGGCAAGAGCTTGAGGGAGTGGGAGGGTGTAGATGGAGGAAGGGTGGCTATAGGAGCAGGGAAAAAGATATCTACATTATGGGGGCCATTTTAGGGGTGACAAGAGACTTGGCTCTAGAGGAGATTCCTGGTGTCCACGGGGATGTCCCCAGCTAGGTCCTTGGGCAGCAGAGGAGAGGGTACCTGAACTGGTCTTGCCCCACTATCACACTGATGTTTATCTCGAATATCACCATAGAATCTTCGTCCGGTGACAGATGGAGATAGAGACAGAGACCCTCATCAGAGCAACGGACTGAGCTCCCAAGGTCCAGCTGAAGGGCAGAAGGAGGGAGAAGAGGAGCAAGGAAGTCAGGACCATGAGGGTTTGATCTACCCACTGAGACAGTGTGTCTGTTCTAATGGGAGCTCACCAAATCCAGCTGGACCGGGACTGAATGAGCATGTGATCAAACCGGATTCTCTGAATGTGGCTAACAATGGGGGCTGATGGAGAAGCCATTGATAAAGGCACTGGGACTTTTTTTTACAGCCTGTGCTGGCTTTTTGGGACCCTAGTCTATATGGATGCACAGCTTCCTAGGCCTGGATATAGGAAGGAGAGCCTTGGACTTCCCACAGGGCAGGGTTCCCTGCCCTCTCTCAAGCAGGGAGGGGGAGGGAGGAGAGTGAGTAGGGAAGCGGGAGGGGATTGGGAAGAGGGGAGGAAGTGTAAATTTTTGAATGGAAAAATAAAAAAACAAACAAACATATATTTACTATTTCCTTAACCCATAATTATATTTACACTTATACTTGAGTTGCTTATTACTTATTTTTACACTGTACAACTAGTTTTTTGTATTTATACCACGCGGCTTCTTATTTTTATGTTTACACTGCATGACTGCTGATACTCCCGAGATTACTCACCACACTTCCACTTTTCCAAGCTCATTCCCTTAATCTGCAGTGTCCATCACGGGGTCCTCCTTATCCAGCCCCATGTTGGTTATCACCAGTCAGAGCCTGACAATGAGTCAACTAGGGTACCTGGAAGGGGGTGTGAGGATTGAGGAAATGGCAGTGATGTGGGAGTGATTTCTTTCTAATCTGTTGCTTTCATTGGTTAATTAATAAAGAAACTGCCTAGGCCCATTTGATAGGCCAACCCTTAGGTGGGTGGAGTAAACAGAACAGAATGCTGGGAGAAAGAAGCCAAGTCAGTAGTCGCCATGATTCTCCCACCCGACACAGCCGCAGGTTAAGATCTTCCCTGGTAAGCCACCTCGTGGGCTACACAGATTATTAGAAATGGGTTAGATCAATATGTAAGAGCTAGCCAATAAGAGGCTGGAACTAATGGGCCAGGCAGTGTTTAAAAGAATACAGTTTCCGTTGAATTATTTTGGGGCATAAGCTAGCCATGCGAGTGGCCGGGTGCCGGGGACGCAGCCCCGCTGCTCTTATTGCAACATGGCAGAAGCAAGAAACTGAAACAGAGACAAAGGAAAGGTTCAGGACAAACAGCCCAGAGTTTATTTCAAAGCCTTTTTAGCAGAACAAATGATAACTAGGCAGTCAGACAGAATCTAAAACCCCAAGGCTATTCCTGTCCTTTTCTTTTATTTTTTTTTTGTTTTTGTTTTTTTTTAATTATTATTATTATTTTTTTTTTGAGACCAGCAGCTTCCAGTCTACCCCTTGCCTGCCACTTACAGCAGTTTCAGTTTCTAAGTTGGTGTGGCTTAGGTTTGGTGTCAGTAGTACGCAGTCTAAATAATGTGCTGTTTTTCACATGCAAAGTGCTATTTCCCGAGAGCTTAACCAAACATTCTCACAGCCCTCAAAGAGACCGGAGCAAGCAAGCTTGGACTGCAGTGGAAACTGAGTCACTTGTGGGTGCTCACATTTAGGTATGTTTCTTGTATCCCTGAATCTCTTCAAGACCCTAATCCTGAAAGGGTGTTGGATTTTGTCAAAGGCTTTTTCAGCATCTAATGAGATTATAATAGTTTTTTTTTCTTTCAGTTTGTTTATATGGTGGATCACATTGATAGATTTTCATGTGCTGAACCAACTCTGCATCACTGGGAAGAAGTCTACTTGATCATGGTGGATGACTTATTTGATGTGTTTTTGAATTTGGTTTGCCAGTATTCTATTGAGTATTTTTGCATCATTATTCATAAGGAAAAATGCTCTGCAATTCTCTCTTTGGTGCATCTTTGTGTAGTTTGGGTATCAGGGTAACTGTAGCCTCATAAAAAGAGTTTGGCAATGTTCCTTCTGTTTCTATCAGGTGGAACAATTTGAGGAATATTGGTATTAGAAATTCTGGTAGAATTCTGTGCTTCATCTGGCCCTGGTGCTTTTATTTTTTTTTTGGATTGGGAGACTTTTTTGACTGCTTCCATTTCTTTAGGTGTTAAAGGCCTATTAAATTGTTTATCTGGTCTTGATTTAATTTTGGTATGTGGTACCTATCCAGAAATATGTCTATTTCTTTTAGATTTTCCAATTTTGTGGAGTACAGATTTTTGAAGTATGACCTGATGAGACGTTCTCTTGCCAAACAGGCTAGAACAAAGGGATGAAGTCTCTATGCAGGCAGGGACCTACTTCACCTCTATGTGGATATTGTTCTTGGCAGTGGAGCCTGCTGTCAGTTTTCAGAGAGTGACCTTCTGTCCTATCACCAGCCTGGGTTGTTTAGGAATACCCACAGGACCTCCTTGGCCAAACTTTTAATAGAAAGCAATCCAGCCGGGCAGTGGTGGCGCACGCCTTTAATCCCAGCACTCGGAAGGCAGAGGCAGGCGGATCTCTGTGAGTTCGAGACCAGCCTGGTCTACAAGAGCTAGTTCCAGGACAGGCTCCAAAACCACAGAGAAACCCTGTCTCAAAAAAACCAAAAAAAAAAAAGCAATCCACTACACAAAAATCACCAGTTCAGACTTCCATATCCTAGGAGTCATCTCTAGTGCTACCCCAGAGATTCTGGGAAGTTCCACTGGACTGGGTTTCCACACTACAACCTAGACAGCCACCCCCAACCAGTTCCAGCTATCTTTCCCCAAACTCTCTCCCTCCATCACTTACCCCAATCCCTTATGCTCCTGTCCCCACCTACTCCCTGCCCTTCCACAAAATCTATTCTATCTCCCTTCCTGGGGAAATCCATCCATGCATCCCCGGGGTCTTCCTCTTTACCTAACCTTTCTCGGTCTGTGGATATCGCTTACTTCAGAGCTAATACCCACTTTGAGTGAGTACATACCATATTTGTCTTTCCAGGTCTAGGTTACCTCCCTCAGGATGATTTTTTTTCTAGTTCTATACATTTGCCTGAAAATCTCATGTAATTTTTTAACAGCTGAGTAATACTCCATTGTGTAAATGTACTACACTTTTTATCCATTTTTCTATTGAGGGACATCTGGATTTTTTTCCAGTTTCTGGCTATTGATTTCCATAGTGGCTGTACAAGTTTGACTCCCACAAGAAGTGGAAGAGTGTTTCATTGAAGAGGTTATCAGAAGATGGAAAGATCACCCATGCTCATAGATTTGTAAGATTCACTTAGTAAAAGTGGGCATCCTGGCAAAAGCAATCTACATATTATACACAATCCTCATCAAAATGTCAACACAAATCTTTATAGACTTTGAAAGAACAATTCTCAACTTCAGACAGAAAAACAAAATGTCCAGGATAGTTAAAAACAATCCTGAACAATTAAAGAACTACTAGAGGCATCAGCATCCCTGATTTCAAGCTGTACTCTAGAGCTATAGTAATAAAAACCGCATGACACTGGCATAAAAACAAACACGTTGATAAATAGAGTCAAATTGAAGACCCAGACATAGACAGACATATAGGCAGGGGTGGCCAGTCTAGGCTAGAACACTGGATTAGGGTCCCAGGCTAGATCTGGTGGCTTGGGGAGAAGGTGTGATCAGTCTCACAAGGTTAGACCTTGAAGAATCACATAAGAGATCTGACTGGGAAGAGAGTTTGGATGGTTTAGAAGGGACCTGTGGTTGGCTGCAGGGTAGTCAGGGTGTCCAGACTAGGCTGGAATACTAAGTGTAGGATCTGGGGTAGTTGCCATGGGTTTGGGAGAAGGGACGGATGGGGAGGGTCAGGGAGTGATGTGGGAGTGTCATATATGAATCTGTTGATTTCATTGGTTAAGTAATAAAGGAACTGCTTGGCCCTCATAGGTTAAAACATAGGTGGGAGGAATAAACAGAATAGCATACTGGGAGGAAGAGGAAGTGAGCTCAGACTCGACAAGCTCTGCTCTCTGGAGCAGAGAAGCCATGCTCCAGGCTCCCGGACAGACATGAGCGATGAAGCTCCAATCCAAGATGGACGTAGGCTAGAATCTTCCCGGTAAGCGCACCTTGGGGTGCTTACACACATTATTAGAAATGGGCTAGTCCAGGTGCGAGAGTTAGCCGAGAAGAGGCTGGATATAATGGGCAAGCAGTGTTTAAATGAATACAGTTTGTGTGTTGTTATTTCAGGGCATAAGCTAGGCTAGCAGGCAGCTGGGGTGCTGGGGACTCAGCCCCGGCCGCCCTTATTTCTACAAGGGAGAAACACCAAGCTAGACTCTTAAGAAGGGTGTGGGAGGTCTGGCTGGGTGGAAAGGTTGGTTTCGGCACAGATGGAACCTGAAAATTTCTTAAAAATAGTTTTCTTGAGCCAGGCAGTGGTGGCACACGCCTTTAATCCCAGCACTCAGGAGGCAGAGGCAGGCGGATCTCGGTGAGTTCAAGGCCAGCCTGGTGTACAAGAGCTAATTCCAGGACAGGCTCCAAAAAAAGCTTCAGAGAAACCCTGTCTCAAAAAGAAAAGAAAAAAAAAGTTTTCTTTTGTAGTAGGCGCTAAAGAGCTTTGTGTACATGCCCAGGAGTGGCCCATGGTCATGCGGCCGTTCTACTTCTAGTGTTTGGAGAAGCTCTAAGATTGATGTCCAAAGTGTCCACACTAGTGCACATTTCTCCTCAACCGTGTGCAAACACTGCATATCCTGACGTCCACCCCAGCTTGTTGCCATTGTATTCCCATCTACGAGTGGTCTGATCAGGTGAGATGGGATATTAGTAGAGTTTTTGCCTGAAATTCCTGATGGCTAAAAATGTTGGACACTTAAAATTGCTCATTAGCCATTTGTTTTTCTTCTTTGAGGAATTTCCATTTATACCCATAGCTCATTTTTTCTGGGTTGCTTATTGTCTTGCTGTTTGAATTTTATGCACATTGTATATTTGGGATATCTAAGTCTCCAAATCTGTGTTCCTGGATGTGATGACTCACAGGTGCTCCGGGATAAACAATCTCATTCCTCTGAAGTGAGAGCTGTGTTTTTGAGTGAACACAGCCTTTACTGAATCTCCTCAGAGGGATAAGCCACTTCCACACCATCCCCCTGGGTAATCAGGCAGCCACCTGCCCCCACTGGGTATTTGTCAGTTAATCAACTTGATCAGCTGCCAAGCTCTTTCCCCTTTGAGATCTCCTAGGGCTATATCTCCAGAGTCTCCTTCAAACTATCAGTTTCTCGAGGTCATTTCCTCATTGCAAGTGTGAACCCTTCAGCTGACCCCTTCAATTGTAAATATGCATTTCTTCTCGGCTCTTCAGAGACCCCATGTCCATACAACTTTTCCCAGTACTGACTGTTTCAAAGAGCTGCCATCATTTGACTTTTTTTTAGCCAAACCCTGATTATAATAACCAACAACATACCAGAAAATAACATGACATACATATTTGAAACTTGAGTAAATATCTGAGACTTCTGCCATCCTGTGAGACAGACAGAAGACTCACTCTACTGCAATGTGTGCAACAGAAGTAGAGAATTAGGATCAAGAGAAGTAAACACACAGCAGGCTGAGAGACTGGACTGAGGGTCCATATGAAGAAAAGAAATATGTGAAATAATATTTCCACTATGTAATATATTGTGTGTTTCTGTTGTTGTTCTTAACAAATATTTTTAAAGAAATATTACTTTGGGAACATAAACCCTGCACTTGTAGAACCTGGTAGCATGATGGAGGAAGGTCATTGGTCAAATAAAGAAACTGCCTTGGCCCTGATTGGTTAGAACATAGGTGGGTGGAGTAAACAGAACAAAATGCTGGGAGGAAGAGGAAGTGAGCTCAGAAGTCATGCAGCTCTCTCCAGGGCAGACATGCAGCCAGCCACCAGGTCAGACATGCTGAATCTTTCCTGGTAAGCGCACCTCGTGGTGCTACATAGATTATTAGAAATGGGTTAAGAGGTTGAAACTAATGGGCCAGGCAGTGTTTAAAAGAATACAATTTGTGTGTTGTTATTTCAGGGCATAAGCTAGCCAGGCGGCCAGGGTGCTGGGGATGCAGCCCCACCGCTCCTATTACTACAGTAGCAGCTAATGCTTCAGCTGCTATCACAGCATAGGACTTGCTGATCACAGGACAAGGCATGTATGCCCTGGACACTAGCATGATTCCCCTCATGACATCACCTGTAGTTACTGCGAATAAATGTTCTAAAAATGTGACCTCCAATATAAGTCTGCATGATAGGGAACATACTCTCACTTGTATCACTAACTGTGTGGCCTAAGTAACAGAAACTCCATTGTTCTACCTCAGGTTAGCCCTTTCTCCCCCTGGAGTATATACAAGAGAGGTACATACATAATAGAAAATGATGAACATCAAAACAAGATGCCAGTTCACTCACAATAAGCACACACGTCCGCACCACACCAGTCCACGAAGTTCTTTTCAGAGACCTCCAGCCAAAAACCAAATTCTGTAACCTCAGCAAAGAAAC
Source organism: Neodon shergylaensis (assembly GCA_025134845.1). Lineage (NCBI taxonomy): Eukaryota > Metazoa > Chordata > Mammalia > Rodentia > Cricetidae > Neodon > Neodon shergylaensis. The sequence continues at coordinate 34,854 of JABTXL010005989.1, forward strand.
AAATGGACTTTCTGAACAAGCCAAACACAAAACAAAGTTGGATATAAGCTGAAACAGGGAGCACTAGCCTTCCCCAAGAAGAGCACACCCATTGGTTGTCCAATACAAAGGGGTCGGCCCTGAAAATGTACACACAGATAACACTGCACACCCTGAGCAGATCGTATTTATATTTTAGGAGTGTGTGTGTGTGTGTGTGTGTGTGTGTGTGTGTGTGTGTGTGTGTGATCATCTGAGGCTCCTAGCTCCAAATCTGCAGACATGAGTGTATGGTCCAGGGCAGCTACAGATGCAGGAAAGGAAAACAGGACCATTGCCAGGACGGGGGAGTCTGGGAGCAATAGAGGGTGAGTGACGGGTACAAGTGATCTGATGAGGGAGGTAGGAGGGGGGCTTTTTAGGGAGGATGAGGAGATAAAGACAGAAGAAGAAAGGATGAAGGAAAAAACAATAAGGATGTCTAAAAGAGCTACAGAGTACCACACTATGAACTATTTACCAAAAAAAAAATTACATACAACTCTTTCTCTAAATATAAGGTTTTAATCAACTTTTCTCATCTTGGCTGCTTGTACTCCCTCCAAGATCACCTGTCTTAGTTAGGGCCTCTGTTCCTGTGATGAAACACCATAAGCAAAAGGCAAGTTGGGGAGAAAAGGGTTTTACTTGGCTCATGCTTTCACACCACTGTTCATCAGGACAGAAACTCAAACAGGGCAGAAACCTGGAGGTAGGAGCTGATGCAGAGCCATGGAGGAATGCTACTTACTGGTTTGGTCCCCAAGGCTTGCTCAGCCTGCTTTCTTATAGAAACCAGGACCACCAGACCTGGGGTGGCAGCACCCACAATGGGCTGGTCCTTTCCCATCAATTACTAATTAAGAAAATACGTTATAGGCTTGCCTACAGCCCAGTCTTATATTAATATTGACCCTTAGTGACTTTAGTACCCCACTCACCAGTAGATAGGTAATCCAGACAGAAACTCAACAGATAAATGCTAGAATTTAAAAAAAAAAATGACATTAATCAAATGGACCTAGTAGGTATTTACAGAATATTTCACTCAAACACAAGAGAGTATACCTTTTTCCATAACTGACTTAAGTCAAAGCACATGTCATCAGATATAAGAAAACTGAAATAATTCCCTATATCATATATGACCACCATGAATTAAAGATGAATATCACCAACAACAGAAAGCTTACAGACTCATGGAAACCGAACAACTCACTACTGAATGAGAAGTGGGTAAAGACAGAAAGAAATTAAGAACCTTTTAGAATTGAATGAAAATGACAACACAACATCCCAAACTTACGGAACAGAACAAAGGGACTTCAAAGAGACATGTTTATAGCACTAAGTATCTACAGAAATAATTGGAAAGATCTTACATAGCAACATAATAACACACCTGAAAGCACTAGAACAAAAAGAAGAAATAACACCTAAAAAAGAGTAGATTCAAGAAATAATAATGCTCAGGGCCAAAAATCAATAAAATAGAAACAAAAAATACAGAGAATAAATGAAAGGAAAATTTGCCTATTTAAGAAAATCCATAAGATTGGAAAACCCTTACCTTAGCCAAATTAATTAAAAGACTGAGAGAAAAGATGGAAAATAGAGGCAAAAGGAGCATATCACAACAGCCACTGGGGAAATTCAGAAAATCATCTGACGTACTTTACAAATCTGCACTCCGCCAAACTGGAAAACCTAAAAGAAACAAATTTCTTTATATATATGACCTACCACAGTTAAATCAAATTAGATAAGCAAAACTGAGCTTAGTGGTGCATAGCAGATCTCTGAATTCAAGGCTAGCCTTGTCTATAAAGCAAGTTCCAGGACAGCCAGAGCTACACAGAGAAACTTTGTCTCAAAAACAAACAATCAAACAAAAAAGATAAGCTATTAAAAGAGACTCATAACAGAAACAGAAAAGTTTCCCAATCAAAAAAGAAAAGAAAGGAAAGGAAAAGAAAAGAAAAGAAAAGAAAAGAAAAGAAAAGAAAAGAAACCAGGGCAAGATGGATTCAATGCAAAATTCTACCAGACCAGCAAAGAATTAATGCCAATATGCCTCAAATTATTCCAGACAATAGAAACTAATGCCCAATTCTCTTTACAGCTCTACAACTACCCTGACACCTAAACCACACGAAGACCCAAAAGGAAAGAAAATTACAAACTAGTTTTCTTTATGAACATAGATGCAAAAGTTTTCAATAAAATACTTGTGAACCAAATCCAAGAATATATCAAAAAGATTATCCGCTATGATCAAGTTGGCTTCATCTCAGAGATACATGGTTGGCTAAACATGAATAAACTGATAAATGTAATCCACCACAAAAATAGACTGAAAAACAAAAACCACATGATCATCTCATTGAATTCAGAAAAGGCTCTTGACAAATCCAACATCCCTTTATGGTAAATGCCCTGGAGAGATTGGGGATGCAAGGTATATGCCTCAATAGAATAAAGGCAATTTACAGAAAGCCAAGAGCCAACATCAACCTAAACAGAGAGAACTCAAAGCATTTCCACTAAAATCAGGAACAAGACAAAGATGAATATTCTTTCTATACTTACTCAATATATTGCTTGAAATTTTAGCTAAAGCAATATAACAACTGCAGGAGATCAAGGGGATACAAATAGGAAGGGAAGAAGTCAAAGTATCTTTATTTGCAGATGATATGATTGTAAACATAAATAACTCTAAAAACTCCACCGGAAACTCTTACAGCTGATAAACATTTTCAGTAAAGTAGCAGGATACAAAACTAATATTCCACAATCAGTAGTCTTCCTGTATAACAATAACAAACAGACTGAGAAAGAAACCAGGAAACAACACCTTTCACAATCCTCTCAAGAGGCAGAGGGGGAAGGAAGGGAGGGAGGAAGGTAGGAAGAGAGGGAGGGAGGGAGGGAGGAATGATGGAATAAGGGAGGAATGAGGGAAGAAGGGAAGAAGGGAAGAAAGAAAGAAAGGAAGGAAGGAAGGAAGGAAGGAAGGAAGGAAGGAAGGAAGGAAG
>JABTXL010005989.1:37919-73795 GCA_025134845.1 Neodon shergylaensis
AAGGAAGGAAGGAAGGAAGGAAGGAAGGAAGGAAGGAAGGAAGGAAGGAAGAAAGAAAGACCCTGGGGGTAACTCTAATCATGCAAGTAAAAAATATGTATAATAAAAACCTTAAGACATTTAAGAAGGAAACTGAAGATGTCAGAAGATTGAAAGAGCCCCCATGTTCCTGGATCAGTAGGATAGTATAGTAAAAATGGCCATCCTACCAAAAGAAATCTACAGACTCATTGCAGCTCCTGCCAAACTTCCAACACAATTCTTCACAGAAATTGAAAGAACAATTTTCAGCTTAGTATAGGACCATACACACACCAAAAGAAAAAACAAAAACCAACAGGATAGCTAAAGCAATCCTGAATAATAAAAGAACTGTTGGATATATCACTATCCCAGATTTCAAGTTGTGCTACAGAGCTATAATAATAAAAACAGAACGGCATTGGCATAAGGGCAGACATGTTAATCAATGAAATAGAATCAAAGATCCAGACATAAGTCCACACATTTATGGACACCTGATTTGTTGACAAAGAAGTCAAAAATGTCTGGGAAATAAAGACAATATCTTCAACAAATGGTACTGATCAAACTCGATGTCAGCATGTAGAAGGTGCAAACAGATCCATATTTACCACCCTGCACAAAACTCAACTCAAAAGGAACCAAGAATCTCAACATAAGGCCAGATTCATTGAATCTGATATTTTTTTAAAAAGGGGGAAGTGGGGAGTAGCCTTGAACTCACTGGCACTCAGAGTCTCTCAGACTCTGATAGCACAGGCACTAAGACCAACAATTAACAACTGGGACTCATGGAACTGAAGAGCTTCTGTAGGGCAAAGGACGCCATCATTCGGACAAAGTGGTAGGCTACAGAATGGGGAAAGATCTTAGCAATTACACATCTGACAGGGGGCAATATCTAAAATACATAAAGAACTCAAAAATCTGGACAGCAAGAAAACCCAATTTCAAAATGGTGAATAAATCCAAACAGAAAAGTCTTAAAATATGAAACACAAATGACTAAGAAATGGTCAATCTCCTTAGTCATCAGGGAAATGCAAATCAAAACTACTTTGAACTTACACCTGTCATAATGGCCAAGATCAATAAAAACAAGTCAGAACTCATGCTGGTAAGGATGTGGTGCACTCGTCCATTGCTAGAGGGAGTATAAATTTATACAACTACCATGGAAACCAAGTGGTGGTTCCTCAGAAATCTGGGAACAAATCTACCCCAAGACCAGCTACACCACTCTTGGGCATATACCCAAAGGAGTCTCCATCCTATTACAGAAACACTTGCTCATCCCTGTTCATTGCTGCTCTATTTTTAACAACCAGAACTTGGAGCCAGCCTAGATGTCCATCAACAAATGAGTGAACAATAAAGATGTGCCTTATTTACACAGTGGAATATTATTCAACTGTTTAAAAAAAAAACAAAATCATGACATTTGTAGGTGCATGGAAGGGGGTAGAAAAAAAATCACCCTGAGTGCGGTAACCCAGATCCAAAAAGACAAATATTGAAAATATTCTTTTACATGTGGATATTAGATTTGAAGTCTTTGGTAAGTATGCTATATCCCATGTAATCACAGAGGTTAAGACTAGAGTAAGGGACTAAGAGAGAGCAAAGAAACGGCTAAGGTAGGAAAAATAGAGTATATAGTTATGGAAAGACAGGGAGACAATTGGAATGTGAGGATTACTGGAGAGAGGAAGGAAGGGAAAGTGTTGAAAGAAGGGCGGTGGGGCTGCGTCCCCAGCACCCCAGCCGCCTGCTAGCTTATGCCCCGAAATAACAACACACAAACTGTATTCATTTAAATACTGCTTAGCCCATTAGCTTTAGTCCTTACTGGCTAATTCTGATATCCCGATCAACCCATCTCTAATAAAGTGTAGCACCGGTCTTACCGGGAAAGATTCAGCAAGTCTGACCTGGTGGCTGGCTGCATGTCTGCCCTGGAGAGAGCTGCATGGTGTCTCTGCTCCAGAGCACAGAGCTGTCGAGACTGAGCTCACTTCCTCTTCCTCCCAGTATGCTATTCTGTTTATTCCTCCCACCTATGTTTTAACCTATGAGGGCCAAGCAGTTCCTTTATTACTTAACCAATGAAATCAACAGATTCATATATGACACTCCCACATCAGGGAAGTGGAAGGAATATGGGGAGGGATAGCTGACAGTAGGGGTTATATGAAAACCTAGTAGAGTAGAAGCTTCTTAAAATATATACATATAAGAATGAAATCTAACTGGATTCACCAAATAACAGGGGGACAGATCCCCAGTTAGACATCTCTCACCACCAACTAAAAGGAGTTTTAGGAATGAGTTACATCTCATTGAGTTGTTGACCAAAAGGGGCCCCATGAAAAGCCCCAAACACCTCTGGCTATTGCCAAAGCTCTTGGTTGCTCACCACAAACTGGCAGTAAGGCCCTACTGTTGAAGACAATACCTACATAATTCATTGCATATGGAGAAGTCAAGCTGGTACCTAACTAGAGATGTTGCTCCTACTGATGTGTTCGTGATACTGGAAGGCACTCTGTTGCTACCAGAGGAAAAAGGTAAACACCAATACAGCTACAAAGCCTGTGATCTCCAACAGGGACCTACCTGCATGATGCACTGGTCACTAGTGGACAACTACAAAGCCTGTGATCTTCAACAGTGACCTACCTACATGATACACTGGTCAGTAGTGGCACAAAGCTATGGCAGTAACCAACCACTGTTTTATCAGATTCTTTCTTCCATTTCTTATATTCTTTTGGTGAAGCTTGCTTCTGTAGTTCCTATCCAAATTCCCAAATTTTTCATTTCCTGAATTCCCTCAGTTTGGATTTTCTTCACCAATCCTGCTTCTATTTTATGGTCTTGAATAGTTTTATTCATTTCCTTACACTGTGTTTTCTTGGATTTCTTTAAGGGATTTATTTATTTTCTATTTAAGGACCTCTATCATCCTCATACAGGCTGCTTTAAGGTCTTTTTCTTGGGCTTTCAGCTGTGTTGGAATATTCAGTGCCTGCTGTGGTAAGGTTGCTGGGCAGCAGTGGAGACAAATTGCCCTGGCAGTTACTGTGTTTTTATGCAGATTTCTAAGCATTTGGGATGGTTATAGCTCTAGGTGATGATTTCTGGATTTGAGTCTGTCAGATGAGTGTCTTGTTCCCTGGTTTCTGCTTCCTCCCTGGACATTAGGAGAATGTGGTGGCTATGTGCTGGCTGACTGGAAATTTTCTGTGGACCTGTTTCCCTGGCCTGCTCAGCTGGTGTGTTCCCATGGAACTTGCTGGTTTTGGAGGCTGGGATAGTGGGAATTGCCTGGGAGAAGTGTGAGGGAGAAGACCTTGTGATCTATTGGGTTTGGGGTCAGTGAAGAAAGGGAGACACAGCAGGTTTTCCATTACAGAGTTGGAGATGAGACTAGGGGGTTGGCAGAGGATGGGCCACAGGAGATGTGGGTTTGGGGTGGGGGTGACTACAACTCGTTTTCTGTTGCAGAGCCAGGGATGAGACTGGAGGATGGGATTAGAGAAGAGGGGTGTAAACATTGCAGCTCAGATGAAAAAGTATCCTGGCAGGCAAGAGCCAAGGAATACCACAAAGTCACTGTAAACATTGCAGCTCTGTTCCAACAGAAGTGTTACAGCCCTGCTCTGGGAAAGGTTTCCCCAAGGCAAGTGTCACAGCTCTGCTCCCACAGGGGAGGTTTCCCCAGTGAAGTGTTACAGCTCTGCCCTAGGGAAAGGTTTCCCCAGTGAAGTGTTACAGCTCTGCTCCACTCCTCAAAGTTGCTACAGCTCTTGTGTCACTGCTGGACTCCAATCAAGCAAAAGGGTCGCTACCCACAACAAATCTCACTCAAGAGATTTATTGGGAAGGAAAAATCCAGGAACGTGGCTGCCTCTGCTAGGGTGGGAAGCAGCAGCAAACTAAACAGAATGCAGGACTCATATAGGGTTTCTTGGGGGTGCAGACTTTCCAGGGTGGGTTGGAATGATGGGGTTTTGTAGCCTGACTCTGGGCAAGCTCAGGGATTGGTGGGATTTTAAGTCCTTGGCCCTGTCCTGGGATCAAGTAAGGGTCAGGGTGCTTTTCGTTGCTCCTAGTCTTGGGGTAATGTGTTGTGGGATAATTGTACACTATGTGAAGACATATTGCTGTTATTAATAAAAAGCTGAATGGCCAATAGCTAGGCAGGAGGTATGGGTGGGACTTCCAGGCAGAGAGAGGAAGTAGGAGGAGGAATCTAGGCACATGGGAGAACCTAGAGGAGACACAGAGGAAGCAAGATGGGCAGTATGCGACAGACAGAGATGAACAGAAATTGGTTCCTTTAAGTATTAAGAGCTAGTTAAAAACAAGCCTAAGCTAAGGCCAAGCTTTCATAATTAATAAATCTCCGTGTCATTATTTGTGAGCTAGCGGCACAAAGAAAAATTAAACAACAGTCAGCTCAGGGTCAGGGCCAGGCCCTTAAACCTTTCACTCCACACTCCTCCCACTTTTGCTTATTATTAATAAACAATCAGGGGCTGGAAAGGGGGCAGCATTACCATTAGACTGATTCCTGTTGACTGGGGGCATATGGTCAGGATATAATTGGGTGCTGCTGGCTTCTGACTCCAGAGCTAAGGGCTGGTAATTCTGTAATGGTAAACAGAATGGTAACAATCTGATTAGAACATTTTGATCTGTTGTTGAAGAAATCTCGACAAGAAGTTTATAAGGCAGGGTGCAGTAGGGTTAAGAAAAGGAAAAGAAGGTTTAAAATGGGTAGCATCCAGTTCCATACTGAGCCATCAGTAAACCAGGGGCCAAAGGCATCAAGCTGCTTCTTATGTTTTTGAAGCTCTGACTGGGGTTACCAGACCACCTCTCTCTGCTATTAGTAAATCAAATCCTCTCTGATTTTGTGGTTCTACGGTGGCCAGTGAGTCTATTTGGCCCTGAACGGTAAGGATGGTCTGAGCCACCCGTTGAGGATCCTAGGTGGGCTGCGAGAAAAGGTGATGGTAAATAGCTAGGGAGAGGTAGTCAGCCTGCTGCTCCAGCAGCAACACCGCAGTTACGCCCAGGGCTTCCAGGAAGGGTACGGCCTGAATGGCTTGTGTCGTGCCATGCCGCTATAAATCCAGCGATGGGAAGCAGCCAGGGGAACGCCAGGGCACTGTCCCAGACCAGCTAGTGGGTAGGCAGCAATCAACTTGAGTGCTGCAGGGAATCGAGGCCTTGTGACTGTTTGGACATAGGGGCTGGGTGGTAGCTAAGGTCATGGCATTATTGCAGTCTGTGGAATGCAGTGTGCCCACACGTGTGTTCCTGAGGAGCTGAAGCAGTCTGTGAGACTGAAGAGAGAAATATGGGAGAGATAACGGGTGGCAGTGATATTTGGCTTAGAGAAATTAACAAGGGGTGAGAGAGTCTACTAAGAGAATGGGTGAGGCCACAAATGGTGGCTGTGAGTTTGACCCAGGAGGGACACACAACCGATACTCTTCAAAGGAGTCAGGCGGAGCTCTATTCAGTAGCTGATAGGCACAGCTTAAGCTCTGAAACGAGAGATGGTATGACAGGAAGAAGGAATCAATATCATCAAAAAGGGTGATGCTAGGGATGTCAGGACCTTTGAGGAGCTCTGGACCACTTCTTCTACCATGTCTATACTTAAGGGTTGAGAGAGTGGAGTGTGTAGCCTCTATATTCTGAGCCTGTCTGATGGGCAGCTCTGATACATGCTATAGTAAGTTTACAATGACTCCTGCCTCCTGCCTGGGGTGCCACGGGTCCTTAATTAGGATAAAAGATCAAGTCATCCGGGCAGTGGAGTCACATGCCTTTAATCCCAGCACTCGGGAGGTAGAGCCAGGTGGATCTCTGTGAGTTCAAGGCCAGCCTGGTCTACAAGAGCTAGTTCTAGGACAGATTCAAAAGCTACAGCGAGAAGAACCCAGGAGGGTGGCTGCCTCCAGGGTGAGAAGCAACAGCGAACTGAACAGTGTGCAGAGTTTATATAGGGTGCCTGGGTGAAAGGAGCTTTCCAGGGTGGCTGGGGATTGGCGAGTTTCTGTGGCCTGATTCTGGGGCAAGCTCAGGGATTGGTGGGTTTTCAAGTCCTTGACCCTGGTCCTGGGTCAAGTCAAGGGCAGGGTGTTTTACCTTGGCCCTTTTACCCTACAAGGAGGGAGAGGTGAGGGTCTTCAATTAGCTTCTCTGTTTCCCTGTTCTGCTCAGCTGGAGTGTTCCCAGTGGATGCCTGCTGGTATAGGAAGCTGGGATGAGTTGGGGAAAGGAAGGTTTGGAAAGGTCTTTGCTATCCACTGGGGATGGGGTCAGAGAGGAAAGCAAGACCACAGCAGGTGTTCTGCTTACAGAGCCGGGATGAGACTGGGAGATTGGATCCCAGGAGCAGAAGGAGAGGTGTGGCTCAGCCTTTAGCCTACCTGTTGCCCTGACAGGAGTGATCCTTGGGCTAACAGGCAGCCCACTGGGGCTGGTTTCTGGGACAGAGCAATGAGTTGGGGAAGAGTAGTTAGAAGGGGAAGATCTGTGTGCTCTACAGGAGATGTGTCTGGGAGGTAGGGAAAGCTGCCACACAACTGGGGATGAGACTGGGGGACTGCATCTGGGGAAACAGGGAGAAGAGAAGATCTGTAGTCAACCTACCTGATCTAAAAGAAAAAAAGAAAAACATTCTATTGTCATTGCTGCTTCACTATTTTGAATATTGTGTCAAGCTTAAGTTTGGGAATGCTGCTAGAACCAAGACCGCTTGTTTTAAAGCTTTAAGTATGTTAGTACATTGTGAACTAACAACTGTGGTTAGCTTAACAGTTTTAATTTATGTGAGGATTTACTCATCTTGTAAGTCAGTTTGGTTTGTGTAAAGGACTTGTACAATGAAAGCTCTAAGCCACTGAAAAGCAGAAGTTGAAGAACGTACCAGAAGACAGAAAGGCCTCTCATAGTCATTGACTTGTGAGCTTAGTATTGTGAAAATGTCCATCCTACCGAACGTCATCTTCAGACTCAACATCATCTTTAAAATTCCAGTACAATTCGTCAGAGAAATTGAAAAGCAATCTATTTTTACTTTCATAATTAACATTTTATTCATATATGCTTAGTTTTCCTTTATAATTATAAAGTTTACAGAAAAACAAACATAGAAGTTGTTGACGTTTGAAAAATCACAACCCAGGCATGGTGATGTAAGCTTTCAATCCCAGCACAGGCAGAGGCAGAGGCAGGTGGATATCTGTGAGCTGGAGGTCAGCCTGGTCTACAAAGCAAGTTCCGGGACAGCCAGAGCTACACAGAGAAACCCTGTCTACAAGGAGAAAGAGAAGGAAGAGGGGAGAAGAGAGGGAAAGGAAAGAAGGGAGGGAGAGAGGGAAGGAGGGAGGGAGGGAGGAAAAAAGTCACAACATAAGGTAAGTTTCATCCCTTTCTGAGTCTTTGATGAGTTGATGGGTTGAAGAGGATGATCCATAGAAACTAACGGCTGTTTTCTCATCAGAGAAAAAAATAAAACCTTTATCATATTAATAAATGCAAGGAGAAGTATAGTGCATGTCTTTCAAGTGTATTTTGTCTGAAAGCAAATGATTTTACTATGAAGATTTATGTCTCCTACTGGAGTAAATTCAGCTCCACTGTCTAGTAATTCTGCTCCTAGCTTATCCCGGCATCCTCCTGGAAATCTGGTGTCCCAGTCTTCTGCCTCCATTTTATTTCAGTTATTTCACTTTATCCACCCAGTTATGTCCTCTTTGTTCAAAACGACTCCATTTTTGTAGATCAAACAAAGTTTATGTGTATGTGTTCTAAGTGTGCACAAGTGTTACATGATATCCTGAAAACGTAATTTAATCATGTTTATTTGCCAGAGTGGTTGTTTGACTCAAATTCAAAGTCTAAACCCTTTGCTTTTAGCATTTGAATAACATCACTTTTACATCACTCACTCCAAAACAAAATTCAATATGTCAAATCTATTTCATCCATTCATTGTTTGACAAAAATTTTAAGCTCTATTTTGATGAACAGTTTCAACAGAAAAACAATCTTAATTTCGTATGGAAACACAGAAGATCTAAGATGGACAAAACAATTCTGCTGTTGATTTTTTGTTTTTGCTTTTGTTTTTTGAGACAGAGTTTCTGTGTAGCCCTGACTATCCGGAACTAGTTCTGTAGACCAGGCTGGCATTGAACTCAGAGATCTGTCTGCCTCTGCCTCCTGAGTGATGGAATTAAAGGTGTGCCCCACCACTGCCTAACTACAAAACAATTCTGAGCAACAATACTACTGATGGAGATATCAATATCCAGATTTCAAGCTACATTACAGGACTATATAAATGAAAACTTCGTGGTACTGACATAAAAATATACTCATGGACCAACAGAAGCAGCTGGAAGACCACAGATAAACCCAGAACCCTGTAGCTATTTCTTTCTACAAGAAGCTAATAATCCACATTAGAGAAATGGCAGCATCTTCAAAATGGGTGCTGCTCAAACTGAATAGCTACATGAAGAAGACTGAAACTCAGTCCTCACCTCCCACCCAGAAAAAAAAATAGTCAACTCCAGCACAAGACCTGATACCCTAAATGCGACAGACTAGAAAGCATGGAATATGGGCGTCCGTGTTCATTGTGGCTCTGTTTACGATAGCTAGGAAATTGAAATAGGCTAGATTCCCATTAACTAGTGAGTGGACAATGAAAATGTCATTTATACAATTGCTCAGCTGCTAAGAAAAATGAAAGTGTGAAATCCATAGGAAAATGGATGGAGCGAGAAACATTCACTCTGACCAAAAAAGACAGAATGCTTTTTCTTATTTGTGGATCTGAGCTATGACTCTTTAGCTTCGGGTTACTGGACTTGGAATACTCATAGAGGTCAGGAAATCACGAAGGGGCCGTGAGAAGGAGTTCTGAGGGAGGGAAGGATGCATGGTTAAAAGGGTTCAAAAGGAATTGTGAAACCGGAAGGGACAAACTGCTGTGTGGGAAGAGAGGACAGGGTAAGGAGGGCAACTGGAAGGGTTAACTAACCCTACAGACTTTTCAAACCAGTCCCATGGAACAACTGTACAAGTGCCTTAGCTAGACTATCCAAGCATATAAAAAGCGCTGCAGTCTCATTATCTATAACGCGGTAACAGAGGCTAACAATCCAATCCCAGGCCTGGGAGGGAGGTATTTCTTTTGTAGGTATTGCCTGGAGAATTCTCAAAGACTCCCAAACATTACAGATTATTTCCAGCGCTCTTGGTGACTGTCCAGAACTTTATGGTTAAGATCATATTGTTGAGTCATAGATCTGGAAAATCAAATCGGTACTGTAAGGGAAGCTTCACCTTGCTGGCTAGCTTTCATTGTGCTGGAATGTGCTATGCATGCTACCAGAGGAGAAAAGCCATCTTACCCACACGTGAATCTTGTGAGCTACAGTAATGATGGGCCTGGCAATAGTGGCATGGATGTTGTGGACGTAACTAGCCCTATTTAGATCAGATTTAAGGTCAGCGACACAAGTTGAAACCCATCCCTGGCCCCATTATTGGGCCAAGAACCTATGGCCAGACAGATAATAGACTCTAGAAGAGAATACACTACTATGATTCTGCTAAATGGACATAAATATTAAACCAACTCATGAATTATCATTTCATTCATAGAGTAAAGCCCATCGCTATGTTCATCAAAGGAACTTGTGTTTGCAGAAGGAGATAGCACAGAGAACCACAGCTGGCCGGGAACTGGAGACTGTAGAGCGTTCAGCCCTAAATGGAGCATACATGCTGCACTCCTACTCCAAAGGTTCAGGGGTGGTGTAGAAGAGGCGGAAAGACTGTCAGATCCAAAGGTGGTGAATGACTACAAGAAAAATCAGAGGACAGCGCACGTCCAAGGACCTTGGCCAGACTCAGCAAAAGAGCACAGAGATCTGGGTGCAGATGGGGGCCTGGGGTGAGGGAGCTCACAGATGTGACTCCTATCTGGGCTTGGAGGGGAGGCACGCTTGGATGACACAGTGTGAACGAAACGTGTAGCTGGGCTGTGTGGGAAGACAGAATTGAGTCAGACTTGGAGAGCCTCGCAAATGGGTGGAAATGGGACTCCACCTGAGTCTGCGCCTGGAGGCTTGGAGTGGACAGGAGCAGCATGGAGTTAGAGTCCTGGATCAGACGCAGCAAGACAGTATGTAGATGCTCAACTAGGGATGTTTATATCATTGAGATGACTATATCATCACATGTAACCACTGATTTTCCCAGCCCTCAGCACATGATTAGTGTTTCCTGTGTAAAAGGACACATAACTGGTTTTTGTCTGATGGAGCAGAGTAACAATTTTAACTTGGAGGTTCGAATGGGTGCATTACAAACATAGATACTCTCTTCTGTAGCTTTTAAACTAAATGGATCAGCAAATTAAATTGATCAAGTTTCCTAAAACTGTTGCATTGGAGAATGGCTCAGAGGATTCTATGCCCTGAGCCCTAAAGTCTGGGCCCAATTTTGAGTAACTTAGTGTTTGGTGACTTGTGTCTATTTTCTACAATCAACCAAGCTGTTAATTAAACCCAGTGCACCATCTCCATGGCAATGACTTTGGCATCAGGAGACCCATCAGAGACCTTGTAGTACCAAAAAATGAAGTAACTACTTCATGGTCACTATTAGCTGTGACTGTGAGAGTTGGTTAATTAATATAAAAGGGCCTGAGAAGGCTGGTTGCGTTTGATTTGGGTCTGGGTCTCAGACGCCAGACCACGGTTACATGTCTGACTCTGAGAACATGCCGGACCTTACCTCACCTCAGTGCCCTCTCCTCGTCTAGCAGTTTAACGTGACTTCCGTCCTGTGGCCCCTGTGTCTCTGGCCTTTCTCCAGATAAACAACGGAAAGAGGAGCTGACCCATGAAGAGCAGGCATCCGCCTTCAACTGATACCGTTAGCACTGGAAAACAAGGGCAAACCTCCAACAACACATGTGCTTTCCTATCTCAGGTAAGAAACAGAGGAGGCTGAGGGGTCCAACCTGGGGCAATGCCGAGAACAACAAAGGAAAGTCATACTTAAGGACGCAGGTTCCAAACATTAGTCAGAAATAGTTAACCTTAAAGTGAATTCCTACAAAGCTCTACGTTTAAATTTCATACCCGTTCTAAATTAACTTCATTGTTGCTCTGCCTAAACTAACATAGATGTTTTCATTCAATTCTGATTATTCAGCAAGTCACTCCATAGCATTTTAACTGTAAGAAGTTAAACAGTGAACTTTCCGCAAAACTAAGAGGTACTGGGTAAGATTTAGAAAAAAAAATACACTACTTAACACAGAGTTGATAATTCAGTAAACGTACAAATAATTGGAGCTGAAGAGTGTAAGAAAATCCTGCATTCTGGGAACACAGAAACACAGTCAAGAACACTGGCAGAAACTCACACAGAAGAGGGAGAAAACTATAAAATGCGAAAGAAACTGCTATATGCAAAGAGCTGACTCCAAGAGCCCACACCATACTAATGGGTACCGTTCTCCCAAGCACAGAGCAAACAGTGTTGTTGCTAATGCCTTCACTTTGGCTTCCTGGCCTTACTATCTTCCAGTTCCCTGTCTGTCAGCTGTCTTCTAGGCTAGACCCTTAAGATGGCTCACGATTGTAACATTTACAACCCTGATTTCCTAAAGACCCTCTGGGTAACAATGAGGACTAGCCAGTTCTCTGAAGAATGATCATCAAGCTTATCCTGCCAGGTGTCTTCTTATACCAACAGAAATGCAAACTGCCATGTGCGAGTTACTCTCAATGCTGTCCGCCTTTCCACCTCCACTTTCTCGGGTTTTATCAGTCGTTTCAGAATTTCATACAATGGGTATTGACTGTATTCAACTTTTCACCCCACTCTCCCCAAATCTATCTCCTCTTCCCAAACCACTCAACTGTGTTTTTCTTTTAACCCATCAAGTTCATTTTTTGCTGCCCAAATACTCTTGGACGTTTGACCCTCCCTGGAGGGTGGTCAACCCACCATGGACCACACTCTTAAAACTGACCCTTCCTCTCCTAGAAGGTATTAGTTGCCAATACCTCTCATGCCCACCTCCCCTCTCCATGCTGGAATCTTGTCTAGACAAGAAGGCAGCATCCTCTCTCTGTCCTTCTGGACGGAGGTTTTTATAGAAAGGACATCTGTTAACATTTGTTTGGGCCCTGGCCCCAGCTCCAGCATCCATTCATTTCCAAGGGAAAGTGGATGAGATAATGTCTCAACAGATTGCACAGGGGCTCTTTTTTTTTTTTTAATATAATCACGGAGACTGAAGGGATACGCTGCCCTCTCGTCCTTGTCCCCTCCCCCACAGAGCCACTCACACAAAATACAAGGTAGTCTAACCCTGGTTCTGTTAGCTTTGGGAGTGAACCTAAGTGGAGTCCCTAACATCTATGGTTCTCAAAGTTCTGGTCTGTATAGGGGCGAAATTGAAAGCACATGGCTGCTGTGAGGACCAAGTGAGATTACATAATAAACACTAATTCTGATTACTAACTACATTGCTACTAGATCGATCCAAATCTTGATTAAGGAAATGATAGGTGGTGGTGGAACACACCTTTAATCCCAGCACTCAGGAGGCAGAGGGAGGTGGATCTCTGTGGGTTCAAGGCCAGCCTGGTCTACAGAACGAGTTCCAGGACAGTCAGGGATATGCAAAGAGACCCTCTCTCAAAACACAAACAAACAAACAAAAACAGAAAGAAAGAAAGAAAGAAAGAAAGAGAGAGAGAGAGAGAGAGAGAGAGAGAGAGAGAAGGGAGGGAGGGAGGAAGGGAGGGAGGGAGGGAGGGAGGGAGGGAAATAAAAGAAAATGATAGTAAAACTGAACGCTATTATGAACACTATTGTTTTTCTTTCTGGAAATATCACAAACAGTATTGATCAGTTGGTAGCCTTGGGGTGATGTTTGCAGAGATTGAACTCATATTTTGTTTTTGCTCACTTGTTTGCTAGTCTGTCTCCCTTTTTTCTTTCTTTGTTGAGACATGGTCTCACAACGCAGCTCTGGATGGCTTTGAACTTGAAGCTGTCATTCTGCTTCTGTCTCCCAGTGTTGTGAACATAAGGAGTGACAGCTAAAGTTGTATTCATTACGTACAAAAATGATAGCTTGAAGAATGCACACACTGTGAAGTAGTTAATATAGATAAATGTCACGTCACACAGCTTCGCTTTTATGATGGAAGTAACACCGTTAGCAAGTCCTAAAAGGCAGTATTGACGTTTGCTGTGGCTTCATGACCTCAGCGTGAGGTTTATTGTGAGGAAATAGAAAAAAATTGGGGAGAAAGTTGTCTCTCATCTCACAGGCCTGTATCAATCTATTTCTCTTCAGTAAATGTGCTGTTTCTGTGTGTACACAGGAACACATTAGAGTCCTTTTGAATTCCGATGACCAGTTCATACAGAAATAGCCAAATAGCTCAATTAAAATGTCAACATGCTTAGTGCCAGTTATGAAACTACTTATTGTATCCTCAAGATATTTCAGGGAATTTTGACTTGAAATACCTTTCTAAATGTTTATAATACCCTGCCTTGAATATTTATAGTTGTACTCTCTTTCATCTGAGAAAGGAATGTCAATTTAATTAATATGTATATCTATAATACAACATGACAGGTCAGGTGACAATAAACTACTATAGCTATTAGACAATTTGCTCCAGTCTTTAGAGGCTCCATACAAAATATTGAAGACATAAGTTAAGATATGTGTTTAATAATTATAAGTCATTCTATGATGAGAATCCTCTAATTTGTTATGCGCATATGCTGAAGATCATGTATAATTTGATCGTCGGTCTTTATCTCCATTTGCTGTCCTCCAAATAGAAACACTGGGAACCTCCTTTACCGGCTGTCGCATGTTAAAAAACACATAGAAAACCTGCATTGTGACTCTGAGTAGACAAAGGATGTTCATGGCTGGGGGGAGTGCTTGCCTTTCCACAATGCAGAGCAGGAGCACCTGGGAAGCAGATTTACGTGCAGCTAGCAAGAACCTAATGAGAGACGGGCTGTCACTTGCTGCTCCTACGCTGTGCTCCTATGGTGCTCACTATGGCTGGGAACTTGCCATGATCCTCTGCCTCAGCCTCCCCATCGCACTGTGTGCTTGGATTATAGGTGTGTGCCACAGAACTCACCCATATGAATTCACTTTAAATATAGGTCCTTAATAATCCTCTGTTTATGGAATTAGCATCGTGCGTGTGTGTGTGTGTGTGTGTGTGAGCACATATATGTGTATGTGATCTCTATTAACCCCCAGTAGCCTTGAGAAACAGGAATTGTTCACATCAGCAGAACAGTAAAAAAATCAGAGTTACAGAATTTGCATGCAACAAGTCAGAGTCAAAAGTAAAGATTATCACCTGAACTCAATCTGCCTGAACTCAAAGCACATCTCATTCCTATGCTTCCTAACTTCACATGAGGGCATGTAGAAATTCACTAGGAGGCTGAGAATTTAAAAACTGAACTTAGAACTGAGAATAGATTTACCAAACTATCGGTCAGTAGATGCCTCACGTGAGGCTTTGGGCAAGTAATCAGGCATTACTGTGGGGAAGAAGATTTCTGTCCCTTCCCAGTCTGAGGAGGGCTAAGAACAATGATAAAAACAAAACACATCAGAAACAAGACAGCACTCCTCCAGAAACAAGAAGCCATAGGGTTCACCAGAACTATTTGTCTGCTTGGATTAAAATTATAAACACTAAATAGTGTCCGGTTTCATGGATGTTGTGCCCAAGGTGCTTTGGTCATATAGCAGTTTTTAAAAATCAAATACAAGTTAAAAACATTGTTTGCCAAGAATGTGCACAGTGCTTCTCAGCATCACGACCTTAGTGATGACCTCAGTGATGACTTCTTCTATGGACCATGTCTCACCTTTGAACCCTGAGCAAATAGATGTCTTGACTGGGACCTATTTCTGTATTTATTATTACTGAACATTTAGTGCCTGAAAATTAGTGTAATCACACAGTTTAGTATTTCTGTTTGATGGCTTCTATTGAAATCTCGCCTAAGGTAGGCTGCATTGCCAAACCTTTTATTATTAGCATTAGTTAAAGCAATAACTTTAATTGTTTTTCAATGTGATGCATACAATGATATATTCATTGTAACTTTCTCACGTCCTTAGATTCCTATTTTTAAAATGATTTATTTCTTTTTATTTTATGTGCATTGGTGTTTTGTCGGCATTTATGTCTGTGTGAGGGTGCCAAATCACTTTGAGCTGCATTGCAGATAGTTGTGAGCTGCCATCTGCGTGCTGGGAATTGAACCCAGGTCCACTAGAAGAGCACCCTGTGCTCTTAACCGTGAGCCATCTCTCCAGTCCCTGTTTTTCCTAATTTTTATTGTTTGTGGTTTTTTGTTTGGTTGGTTTGGAGGTTTTGGTTTTTCTTTTTTCCTTTTTTTCAAGACAGGGTTTCTCTGTGTACCATAGCTGTCCTGTAATTCACTCTGTAGACCAGGCTGGCATTGAACTCATAGAGATCCGCCTGCCTCTGCCTCCTGAGTGCTGGGATTAAAGGCATGCACCACCACCGCCTAGCTTTTCTAATTTTTAAACTACATTTGTCTTTAAGGTTTGCATGGATGACATCTAGGCCATGTGGCACAGAAATCCTTACAATATGATGATAGTAAGCAATCCTTCCGCCCAAGAAGAAATAGCCCTGAGGACGCTGCAACTCTAGGTAAGAGCCCACCCAGAACTGAGGCCAATGACAACAGCCAAGCCTTGCAGAATAGTTAATGGATTACGAGAAACTCTTAAGTGCTTAATGTGGTCCCAGACATGCAGGAAAATTGAGTTCAATATTTATCAGATTCACATCTTTCTCTCAAGGGGACAAATGTATTGAAGCAATATGAAAGCAAGGCAATGCAATGTTTCAGAATTAAGGGAATGTCATATAAGTTTTTCATTCAATGCCTTACATGAGTCTGAGGAAGAAACAACTACTTTTATCAGAAATTACCGAAATTTTTTCATCAATATGTGATTTGAATGAAGCCTAACTATAAAGCACTTATAAATAAAAATATAAATATGCTAACTTCAACAAAGGCAAGAAAGCACAGCGCTCCTCTTTCCGGCCGTGTGAGGTACACGTCTTCAGAACAGCGTGGTAGCTGAGCTTTTGCCTTCTCAAAGGAAACACTTTGAAGTGTGTAAGGATTTTGAACTATGCAGTAACCAGGAGTAAAATTTTTATGAGGGGAGTAGCATAACATTTTCTTATATTTTAATTTTATATTTATATTATCTTCTATAAAAGAAGATTAATCTGCCGTCAGGGGGACAAAGTGGTGAAGACACACAGGAAAGACAGTCACGGAGTGACTTAGAGGTGGTGGGGGGACGTGGTAAAAGTTTGACCAGAACCCTCTCCAAAGCCTGTGGTTCTCGCTGAAGAAGAAGAGATTCGGACAAGCACTGAAGAATCGGTAGAATATGCTGTCTTGGGATGGATAGATAGAGAGAAGGAACGATGTGCCTGAATTTTACTTTAGAGCAGAATAAAAATGCAGAAGAAAGGATCACCGCGATGAAAGTAGCAGATGGCAGAATTTACGGCTCCTACAATAAAATAACAAGGCAAACACAACAGAGAATATGAAGCTACATGTTACTGGAAAATTAAAGCCAGCAGTAGGAATTTAGATGCACATAAAATGGAAAGCCAGTGAGCACTACATGAGCCGTAGACAAGGACAGCGATCTCAGGAAAGAGCCAAGTTTCGTAGCTGTAGAAGATTTCCTTCAAAGAGTGTGGATGCAAGTTGGCCAAAGGGATGGGTGCTACCATACCCAGGCATCCAAACACAAACCGTGGAATGAAGATAAAAGTACAATTCAGTCCGAAGCTTAGGAACTCAGGGGCTGTGTTACCAGAGCTACTGTGACGCCAAAGCTGATAGACAACAGCTTGACTTCAAATCTTCATTACAAGGATCAACAGGAAGAGAAATGACAAGCCTAGAAGTAAAACCTGGGAGCACACACAGTGTCTCTGTCCACCTCCTGTTTCTGCTAATGTGTAAGGACTTCCTCACCCCCTCCCTGCCAGGACTGAACTCTGACAAGTCCTAATCCCCCTCCCTGCCCGACTGAACTCTGATAGGTCCTCACCCACCCACCCCCCTCCCTGCTTAGAGTAAACTCTGATCTGAAAGGCCCTAATCCCCCTCTGCTAGATCCTCAACCCCTTCCATCGCGGACTGAACTCTGCTAGCTCTTAATTCCGTCCCGAGCAGACTGAACTCTGATAGGTCCTCATCCCCCTGCCCGGACTGAACTCTGATCTGATAGGTCCTCCTCCCTCCCTGCCAGGACTGAACTCTGATAGGCCCTCATCCCCTCCTGCCCGGACTGAACTCTGATAGGTCCTCATCTCTCCCTGCGCGGACTGAACTCCGGTAGGCCCTCCATGGAGTGTGTGAACGGGACTGTGGTGAAGGAGTTTGTCTTCCTCGGCTTCTCGACTCTAGCTGAGCGGCAGCTGCTGCTCTTCACTGTCTTCCTGCTCCTCTATTTGTTCACCCTCAGCACCAATGCCGTGATTATCTCCACCGTCGTGCTAGACAGAGCCCTTCACACCCCCATGTACTTCTTCCTCTCTGTCCTCTCCTGTTCAGAGACCTGCTACACCTTTGTCATTGTGCCCAAGATGCTGGTTGACTTGCTGGCTCGGAAGAAGAGCATCTCGTTCCTCGGCTGTGCCATCCAAATGTTCGCCTTCCTCTTCCTTGGCTGTTCCCACTCCTTCCTGCTGGCAGCCATGGGTTATGATCGCTACGTGGCCATTTGCCACCCTCTACGCTACATGGTGCTCATGGGGCACAGGGTGTGTGTGGGGCTGGTAGCCGCTGCCTGTGTCTGCGGCTTTGCTGTGGCACAGGTTATCACAGCCTTGGTGTTTCACCTGCCCTTCCAGGCTTCCAACCAACTCCATCACTTTTTCTGTGACATCTCCCCTGTTCTCAAGTCGGCATGCCACCACGCCCACTTTACGCAGATTACCATCTTCCTGCTCTGCGCGCTGGTCCTGGTCATCCCTCTGTTGTTGATCTGGGCATCATACATTCATATCATTTCTGCCATCCTCCAATTTCCTTCCACATTAGGGAGGTACAAAGCATTTTCCACCTGTGCGTCTCACCTCATTGTGGTCGTAGTCCACTACGGGTGTGCCTCTTTTATCTACCTAAGGCCCAAGTCCAACTACTCTTCAAGCCAGGATGCTCTGATATCGGTGTCCTACACTATCCTGACGCCATTGTTCAACCCAGTTATCTACAGCTTAAGAAACAAAGAGTTCAAATCAGCTCTTCATAGAGTCATAGGAAGAACAGTTACCCTAAGACAATGCTGATCTGTACCCTGCCTTTTTCCGAATAACTAAGAATAAAGGACACGGAGGGAGATGCTCAAGATAGAAATAACTGAGCATCATGTTCAGAAATAGGGACTATTTTCCCTCACTTCCAGTGTAAAATTCAGAACCACACAATTTCTTGCCTTGGTGACATGAATTATTGTCCAGTAAAGAATATTACAGGAACCTATTTCTGTTCTAGGGAGCCAGTGTTGAGGCTAATCTTGACTGTCAATGCAAATAGAATCTAGAATCAGCCAAGACACGTATGTCTGGGGAGAGGTGTGAAAGCATTTCCAGAAGGGATTAGCTGAGGGGAGGCCATCCCTCAGAGCAAACAGAACCTTTCAACATGTAGCCCGGACATACAGGGGTCTGAGGAAAGGATGTCCTTGCCTGCTTTCCCATATTGCATCTATGTCTGTTATTTCTGTTGTTGTGGCTGCTGCTGCCACCACCCTTGGATGGCTGCTTTAGAATCCCGACACGGACAAGGAGAGAGGACATGGACAGAGGACACAGACAGAGGACAAGTGGATCTCCAGGAACCTTCCAGGCCTTTAGTACAGACTTTTCGACTGCTGAGAAGTCAGCCTCAAGGAATGAGCATCTGTATGTTCTCAGCCTCTGCCGCATGCGCCCAGCTATTATTGGACTGCAGTCAGTCCCTATGGTGCAGACCATTCTAGTGGCTCTGTCCCCTAGGGAGCCTTGTCTACTGTGCCTGGAAAGACCTTTTTTCTAGGTTGTGCTCTTTCTGAATAATTGCTGAGTTGTGTTATTTCGATATAATTGTTACAAATTTAATGAGATAATTGGACAACTACCAGTCGAAGCTTGGCACATATGATATAAACAATTGGTGCTCTCATGAGAAAGTCATAAAACAACTATTTAGCGTTTCTTGAAGTTTTTAATTCAGATACACTGTGCTGATAACATCAGTGTATCTAATGAATATGACTTTCTTTTCCAATTTCTATGCACGGGGACAAATCAAAGTTTAAAACCTATTTTTCTCAGCATTCACCAGGTGGAGAACTGTACAGAGTCTCCAGTGTCTGTTCTTCGTGTGACTCTGAACCATGTGTTTAGACCAGGTTCTAAGGGATGCTTTGTTTATTTCTTTATTAGGGACGGGAACCGAACGGAACTCCGTGACCCAGATATCTGTTGTGTTTCCTTCCGGTCTCTGCTTGCCAATAAAGGGCTCTGAATTCATTTTTTCTTCCTGTTTTTCTTTTCTTCCACAAGTTCGTTCTTCAGTCATCTGCTACGGTGTCCATCAACTACATTTCTTCTGTATCTTTAAAGCTTAAGACAGCATGAGGATAGGGCTTGAAGAAGATGAATACTAAAGCAAACTCGATTGAACTTTTGCAGCCGCTAAGTTATTGTTTTCTTTTGCATGATAGTGACCTCAGTCTTCTAGCAAGTGTCTCATGAAAAGAAAATGGACTTATGGACTTACAACCCTCTGAATCCTCTTAATATGTCAATTGTTTATGCTTGTACTGCATGAAAACTCTTTAAAATGCTGCTTCATGTGTACCTTAAAGCAACCTTGAGATGTATACATTACGATCTACATCCTGTAGATGATAAGCGGACACTGAGAGAACTAAAATTGTTTCCCCACTGATGAACAGAAGAACTTTTGTTGAGTATGCTAAAACTGTGTCCTCCTATGCCCTTTGTGACACTGATTGCTTACGTTAATAGAGACTAGAACACATGAGTATGTAGGATATTAAGTCCCCTGACGTCTGTAGAAAGAATTGCGTCAACTATAGCTTTTTTAGGCAAATAGCTCATAATGGGTGTAAGCTCCTCAAGCCACATGGCCAGGCCACTCCCGCAGGGACCTCTAAGGGCCAGGTTCCAACCACAGAACACTAACTGCCCTGACTGCTGGACCCTGCCCCACCCTACAGAGTAAAAAGCCCTAGCTCTGGACATGAAATCCCACCAACCTCCACCCTGGAAAGCTCCACCCTGTTCGGTCTGCTGCTGTTTCTCACCTGAGCAGAGACAACCACCCTCCTGGCTTTTTCCCTCCCAACAGATCTCTTGTGTGAGGCCTTTTGTGCAGTGTGGCTTTGTGGCATTCCTTGGCTCCGGCTGCCAGGAAGCCCCCCTCTCACCTCCCTCATCAGATCACTTGTACCCTGTCACTCCCCCTCTACTGCTCCCAGACTCCCCGTCCTGTTTTCCTTTCCTGGATCTGCAGCTGCCCTGGACCATGCACTCACATCTGTAGATTTGGAGCTCGGAGCCTCAGATGAGGGAGACCACGCAGCGTGCAGCGACCGTCTTTGCGGGTCTGGACCATGCACTCACTTCTGCAGATTTGGAGCTCGGAGCCTCAGATGAGGGAGACCACGCAGCGTGCAGCGTCAGTCTTTGCGGGTCTTTCTGACCTCACTCAATGCTTCATCATCCACGCACCAATCCTAGGTCGTTTGGGTTGTTTCCTTTCCCAGCCATTGAGAATAGAGCAGCACTGGACATGGCTGAGCAAGGATCTGTGGAGTAGGATGTCATGTCTTCCGGTCATACACCAAGGGCTGGTATAGCTGGGCCATATTCTTAGCTTCTCGAGAATTTCCCATGCTGATTTCTGAGTGGTTTCACCAGTTTGCAATCTCAGCACAGGGAACGGATGCTCCCTTTTTCCTCTTCCCCTCCAGCTCTTGTTGTAGGTTGTCCTGTTATCTTATCCTTCTGATTGGGGTAAGGTGAAATCTCAGAGTTTTTGATTTGTATTTCCCTAATTACTAAGGATGATAAACAGATCTGAGATACTTCTTAGGTGGATTTTTTTTTCTTTCTCTTCTTCTTTTGAGAACTTTCTACTCAGGTCTTAGGTCCATTTTTCAAATGGGTTATATTAATTTGGTGTTTTGTTTTGTTTTTTGTTTTGGGAGGGTTTTTAATTTTTATTTTAAATTTATTTATTTATTTATTTTACATCCTAACCTCAGTTTCTCCTCCCTCTTATCCTCCCAGTTTTATCCCCCCATTTCCCCTCTGCACCCCCATCACTCCTCCTGTGTTTCCTTCAGAAAAGGGCAGGTATTTCGTGGATATCAACAAAACAAGAAATATCAAGCTGCAGTAACTCTAAGCTCCTCCCCTTGTAGTAAGGCTGGGCAAAGGTGCCAAAGTATGAGGAATAGGGTCCCAAAAGTTAGCGAATATAGTTACAGTCCCTGTTCCTACTGTTAGGAGTCCCACAAGAGAACCAAGCTACACAAGTGTCACATGTGTGCAGAGAGCCTAGGTCAGTCCCACGCAGGCTCCCTACTGACCATTCAGGATCTGTGAGCTCCTATGAGCCCAGGTTAGTTGATTCTCTGGGTTTTCTTGCAGTGTTCTTGACCCCTCTGGCTCCTACAACCCTACCTCCCCTTTTTCTGCAGGATTTCCGAGCTCTGCCTCATGTTTGGCTGTGGTCTGCATCTGTTTCCATCGGTTGCTGGATGAAGTCCCTCTGATGACAGCTGGGCTAGGCTCTTGGTTTTGTGAGGTTTTGTATATTCAGGATATTAAGCCTCTGTGGATGACCAGCTGACAAGGATTCTCAACCATTCTGTAGGCTTCCACTTCACCTGATTGGCTGTCCCTTTATCTGTCCTAAAGCTTTTTAGTGTTACGAGGTCCCACTTGTCAGTCGTTGGCCTTAATTCTAGTGTGTGGACTCCTATCCAGAAAGCCCTTTCCTATGCCTGAATCAGGTAGGGTCCCCCCCATCCTTTCACTGTTTTGCGTTTAAGGCTTGATGCATTTGGAGTGAGTTTTATGCAAGGGGATAGACACAGGTCTAATTTCATTCTTCTGCATGTGGACATCCAATTTCCAAGCACCACTGTTGAAGATACTTTCTTTTCTGCAGTTTATGTTTTTGGCATCTTTGTCAAACATTAATATAAAGTATCATGTATTCATGCTCGGGTCTTAAATTGTGTTCGATGACCTATATGACTGCTTTTGTGACAGTGCCGTATTGTTTTCATTACTATGGCTCCGTAATATACTTTAAGATCTGTAATGGTATTTCCTCCAATGTTGCTCAGGTTGTTTTAACAATCCAGGTTAAAACTGCGTTTTTTGAAAAAAAAACTGCAGTTACAAATTGCAGTCTCTGATTTGTCTATGCACTTTCCAAGTTTCCCACAGATACACTAGAGATGGAGATGCTAAAGTTTCATCCTGTCTTTAGTGAGCCCAGAATAAAAATAAACGCTTTGAGCAAAAATGTTTCCAGGTATCTGCTATAAAACAACTTATATATCTAGATCGCTGTCTCACTAGCTGGTCAGCAAGAAAGGTGCCTGGGGGCAGGCTTCCTCATCACCACCCCTCATTGGACCCAATCTACAAGTCCCACTCCACCCCCAATCCCAACCATTCCCTATAGCATCAGCGGTTCCTAAAGACACAGACGCTGCCTGAAATGATTGTACAAAGTAGTAAGTGACTGATCTCCCACCTAGTCAGCCCCAACCCGAGGCTCTAAGCCCCTTCCCGAGCTGTTACAGCCTCACTATCAAGTCAGCAGGCAAGGTGCCTATGAGCAGACCTCGCCACACAACACCCCAGATTTGACCCTGTAATCTACAAGTCCCACTCCACCCCCCAACTCCAACCATCCTCCATGGCATCAGGGGCTCCTGGAGAAACAGATTACGACGCTGGCACCGGTTGGAACAAGAGCGGCTCCTGGAGACACACACACCTCCCGCACAGACTGCATGAAGTGAGGCTCCCCGAGACACAGACACCAATTTCAACAATTACCTGAAAAGTAGCCCCTGAAGGCACAGACTGCCAGAATAGATTGGATGAAGAGCTGACCCTGGAGGCACAGACACCACCTTCACTAACTGGAGGAAGAGATGGGTAGACACTAGTGCAAGAACACACTCTACAACAAAAAGAGCAAGGTGGCACCACCAGAACCCAGTGGATCTACAACAGCAGAGCCTGAACATCCCAATGCAGAAGAAACAGAAGAAAATAACTTTAATGAAGATGATAAAGACCCTTAAAGAGGAAATGAAAAATTCCTTAAAGAAATGAAAGAAAAGACAAAAAATTGAAAGAAGTTAACAAATGCTTTAAAAAAAAGGAAAAGAGTCAAGAAAAAACAAACAGGTGAAGGCAACACTTCAAGACTTGAAAATTGAAATAGAGGCAATAAAAAAACACACACTGGATTCTGGAAATCGAAAATCTGGGTAAATAAACAGGAGCTACAGGGGGAAGCATCACCAACAGAGTACAAGAGATGGAAGAGAGACTCTCAGGCATTGAAGAGACAACAGAAAATAGGTTCATTGGTCAAAAAAAATAAAGCCAGCAACGTCATAACACAAAACATCCAGGAACTCTGGGACACCATGAAAAGACTGAACCAAAGAATAATAGGGACAGAAGGACAAGAATTCCATGTCAAAGACACACAAAATATATTCCTCTATTGTCTCTTCAATGCCTGGTGGTATACATCAGAAACTTTAAAGATCCAGCCTCTAGGGTTTCCTCTCAGGGTTCAAAAGAAGGGCTCCATAATAAGTGAAAGGAACTAAAATCTGGTGGTTTAGAAGTCTACTCATAACATATTCTTTCCATCCATGTCCCTTTATTGTTCTCTCTTCCTTGTCCTCTATTCTAATTCTTCTGTCTAAACTGCCTTTAATTTCTAGCTCTAATTCTCTATCTTAATTCTAATTCCAATTCTAATTCTCTGCTACCTTCTTCCTCCTCCTCCTCCTCCTCGTTCTCCTCCTTCTATACCATAAGGAGGCCCTTCTGTCTTTGTGTTGCTTTTATTGGTTAATAAAGAAACTGCTTTGGGCCTGTTGATAGGGCAGAACTTAGGTAGGCAGGGAAGACAGAACTGAATGCTGGGAGAAAGAAGGGTGGCATTGGAGAGACACTATGGAGCAGCCAGAGTCAGACATGCTGAATCTTTGCCGGTAAGACACTGCCACGTGGCGATATACAGATTAATAGAAATGGGTTGAATCAAGATGTGAGAGTTAACCAATAAGAGGCTAGAGCAAATGGGCCAAGCAGTGATTTAATTAATACAATTTCTGTGTGCTTATTTCAGTGCTAAGCTAGCCGGGTGGCCGGGATGAACAAGTGGGCCCTCCTCCTCCTTCTTTTCCTTCTTCTTCTTCATATTCCTATCTCTGCTAGTTTCTGGGATGCTTCTGCTCCAGCTTCTGTTCTCTCTCTTTGTTCTAACCCAGCTATAGAGACCCAAAATCTTACAGGCATAGAGAGTAACCAGACAATCTATGTAAACAGACAAGGGAAATTTGTGGCCCTTGATCCATTAGTATATTCTTCCAAATGTAGTAAGCTCTGAGAGCCTTTTTATATCTGAAGTTTGCACCTATTACTCTAAGCAGTTGAAACAAAGAGAAGACCCAAGTCTCTAAATTATCAGATCGGGGCTTGATGCCTATCAGAGACACCAGTGGAGGTTTGGTCTTCCTCTGGGCTGTGTGTAGATGGTTAGTTACTGTTCCTGAGAGTAAAGACATAAGCAGTAAATCTCCTGAACTAAAATCATCAGTAAACTGAGGTGAAGGTGAGCACGAGGAGTTAGGAATCTTTTAATGCAAGGTTAGTTTTAGGTCATCGCTTTTCTTATTAACAAGTTAGGTAAAACCAAGGCATGCTTATTTTTGCTATCTATCTGAGCATCTATGAATCAAAAGCTTTGGGCATGTAGTAATTCCGTGACCTTGAATATCTGGGAATGTCTTAAGTGGAACACTGTTGCCTGGACCCTAAACACTGACCAAATACCTATCAATAAAGATAATTGCAGGAAGGCAAGTCTCTACCCTTTACATTGAAAGAAGGAACAGAGACCTGGTAGTGGGAAGCAGGTTTCTTGACTATGTGACTATTTTCATACATAGCCAGATGTGATCACTAAACCCCAAATGCATAAGGAAAAATGTGCCTAGATCAAATAGTGCTGAACTGTGGAAGATAAATCCCAAATTTGTAACAGATGAGAATAAGCTACAGAGAAATCTACAGCAAGAAACAGCCACTTTATTCGCAAGGCAATAGTTCCAACATGCCTTGCATCTTGGCCTAATTCCTCCAAAAAAAAGCCCTTGGCTCTGATGAGTGATTTTGTGAAATGAGGCTGATTAATTACTGAATGATCCAATGACTCATAGCAAGGATAACTTGCTCAGCTTTGATATGGGATGGGGAGTTTGGTCCTGCCTCAATTTGGTATGCCAGACTTCGTTGATTCCCCAAGAGAGACCTAACCCCCTCTGGGGAATAGATGGGGAATGGAAAAGGGGAAATTGGGTGAAGGAAGGAGGGAGGGAGAGAAACTGGGGTGAAGATGTAAAATTAAAAAATTAAATTAAAAACTAAAAGAAAAGAAAATAACGTATATTTCTAATTACTTAATAAATGAATAAAATAGACCTCCAAGACTGTTAAGATACTATGCTGGTATTTTAGAATTACTTTTCTGGATTTTTATCACAGAACAAATTTATTTTATAAAATGTTTTCTGGGGGCTGGAGAAATGACTCAGTGAGTAAAAGCACTTACTGCTCTTATAGATCAGAGCTGAGTCACCAACACCCATACTGATGGGCAACAGCACGTGTAACTCCAGCTCCAGAGAACATAGCACCCTCTGCTGGCCTCTGTGAACATCTGCAGTCATGCTGGCACACACACACACACACACACACACACACACACACACAAATAATAAACAGAAAATCAACATGGAGAAAGCTGGCCAAACTTCCCAAGGGATGATGGGCATTCAGCTCCAATGATGGATGCTCTTAGCATGATTGATGCTCAAGGTTCCCCCAATAACATCTGAATTCAAGGAATGTAAACCTGCAATAATTATTATGTTTTTCCAATCTATGAGAAATGACAAAGACAACTGTCATAGAAGTTCAGCATTGTGTAGAGAACCTGTACCATTTTTTTATTTTATTTTATTGAGCTCTACATTTTTCTGTTCCCCTCCCTTTCTCTCTCCTCCCCTTCTACCCTCTCCCATGGTCCCCATGCTCCCAATTTACTCAGGAGATCTTGTCATTTTTACTTTCCATATAGATTAGATCCATGTATGTCTCTCTTAGGGTCCTCATTGTTGTCTGGGTTCTCTGGGATTGTGAATTGTAGGCTGTTTTTCTTTGCTTAATGTCTAAAAGCTACTTATGAGTGAGTACGTATGATATTTGTCTTTCTGGGTCTGGGTTACCTCACTCAATATGATGCTTTCTAGATCTATCCACTTGCCTGCAAATTTCAAGCTGCCATTGTTTTTTTGCTGTGTTGTACTCCATTGTGTAAATGAACCACATTTTCCTTATCCATTCTTCAGTCGAGGGGCATTTACGTTGTTTCCAGGTTCTGGCTATGACAAACAAAGCTGCTATGAACATAGTTGAGCACATGTCCTTGTGGCACGATTGAACATCCTTTGGATATAAACCCAAAAGTGGTATTGCTGGGCCTTGAGGAAGGTTGTTTCCTAATTTTCTGAGAAATCGCCACACTGACATCCAAAGGGGCTGAAGAACCTGTACCATTCTTAAAGCAGAGCGTCATAATTATCCCTCATTATGGACATGTGTGCTCAGTCTTTCAAGACTTAAGTTCTTAATAAGTCTACACCAGATTTTGATTTATGCCTTCATGGTTTATTGTGAACATCATGGTTTTGGGGACCTCCTGGTGGGAAAAGGTCTTGATGTTTGGGGCACAAATTTTATGATAAAATATAACAATTTCTTTTCTTTTAATTGTTTTTATTGAGCTATATTTTTCTCTGCTCCCCTCCCCTTTCTCCCCCTTCCCTTCTACCTTTTCCCATAATCCCCATGCTCTCAATTTACTCAGGAGATCTTGTCTTTTTCTACCAGTTTGCATACCCCCCAGCAATGCAATAGTGTTCCCTTTACCCCATAACCTCTTCAGCATAAGTTGTCATCAGTGTTTTTGATCTTGGTCATTCTTACAGGTATAAAATGAATCTCAGAGTTGTCTTGATTTGCATTTCTCTGATGGCTAAGGATGGTGAGCATTTCATTAAGTGTCTTTCAGCTATTTTAGATTCATTTGTTGAGAGTTTTCTGATTAGGTCTATACTCCATTTTTATTGGATTATTTGTCATTTTGATGACAAATTTTTTGAGTTCTTTGTATATTTTGGAGATTAGCCTTCTGTCCAATGTGGGATTGGTGAAGGTCTTTTCCCATTTTGCAGGTTGACATTTTGTCTTATTGACCATGTCATTTGATTTACAAAAACTCAGTTTCAAGAGGTCCCATTTATTAATTATTTCTCTCAGTGTCTGTGCTGCTGGAGTTATATTTAGGAAGTGGTCTCCTGTGCCAATGCGTTCAAGTGTACTTCCCACTTCTATTCTGTGAGGATCAGTGTGGTTGGTTTTATGTTCAGATATTTGATCCATTTGGATTTGAGTTTTGTGCATGGTGATGATATGGGTCTATTTTCATTCTTCCACAATGTCTACATCCAGTTACGCCAGCACCATTTGTTGAATATGCTTTCTCTTTTCCATTTTATATTTTTTGCTTCTTCGTCAAAAATCAGGTGTTTGTAGGTGTGTGGATTGATATCCAGGTCTTCGTTCCATTGGTCCTCCTGTCTGTTTTTATGCCAATCCCAGGCTGTTTTCAGTACTGTAGCTCTGTTGTAGAGTTTGAAGTCAGGGATGGTGATGCCTCCAGAAGTTCCTTTATTGTACAGGATTATTTTGGCTATCATGGGTCTTTTTCCATATGAAGTTGAATATTGTTCTTTTGAGGTCTGTGAAGAATTTTGCTGGGATTTTGATGGGCATTACATTGAATCTGTAGACTGTTTTTGGTAAGATTGTCGTTTTTACTATGCATAACAATGTCTTGCATGATGTCTCGGCTGTGTGATTCGATGTCCTGACTAATGATATCTTTTCTCCCAGCATCCCCTCAGAGGAGGATTCTGTGAGCTCTGCTCCACGTTGTCTTCCCATGGCTCCCTTAGAAAAGTAGAGACTTTTAAAAGAACACTAATCTTCATGTGTGAGACTATTCTGAAATAACCACAGAAATCAGGACATTAAAAAGGAACTATTGCCAAAGCGGGGGTAGGAGATCAGTTAAGAGCTGAGAAACTGATAGTTTGAAGGAGACTCTGGAGACTAGCCCTAGGAGATCTCAGAAGGGGAAGAGCTTGGCAGCTGATCAAGTTGATTAAGTGACAAACGGGGTATTCTCAGTGGGGGCAGGAGGCGGCAGTGATTACCCAGGGGGATGGTGTGGAAGTGGTGTCCCTCTGAGGAGATGCAGTAAAGGCTGTGTTGACTCAAAAACACAGCTCTCACTTCAGAGGAATGAGATTGTTTACCTTGGAGCAACTGTGAGTCATCACAGCCCAGGAACACAGATTTGGAGATTAAGATATCCCAAATATATGTCTACAAAATGTAAACATCAAGACTATAAACAATCCAGAAAAATGAGTATCTTAATTAGGGTTTCTATTGCTATGATGAAACAGCATGACCAAAAATCAAGTCGGGGAGAAAAAGGCTGATTTGGCTTACACTTCCGTATTGGTGTTCATTATTGAAGGAAGTCAGGACAGGAACCCAAACACGGCAGGGACCTGGAGGCAGGACCTGATGCAGAGGCCATGGAGAGGTGTTGTTACTGGCTTGCTCAGTCTGCTTTCTTGTAGAACCCGGGACCACCAGCCCAGGTGTGACTGGGCCTTTCCCCCTCAATCACTAAGATTAAAAAATGCCTTACAGCCAATTGTTGTGGAATATTATTTTAAGTTGTTCTACATTTGTTTGTGCTGTGGAACATTTGTTTAATGATGCAAAGATGTGTTGCATTCTTTTATCTTACGTTTGTTTAACTCTGTGAAGCTGTAATTCTTTGCCTGTCTAAAACACCTGATGGGCTAATAAAGAGCCGAACGGCCAATAGCAAGGCAGGAGAAAGGATAGGTGGGGCTGGAAAACAGAAAGAATAAATAAAAGGAGAAATCTGAGAAGAAAAAATCTAGGCGCAAGAGAAGGAGGAAAACTCCAGGGGCCAGTGACCCAGCTACACAGCAAGGCACGGAGTAAGAAATAAAGAAAGGTATATACAGGTGCAAAAGGTAGATAGGATAGTTTAAGTTAAGGAAAGCTAGCTAGAAACAAGCCAAGCTAAAGCCGGGAATTTGTAAGAAAGAATAAGATTCCATGTGTAATTTATCTGGGAGCTGGGTGGCGGCCCCCCAAAGAGCTAAGAGAAAAGAGTAATAAAACAACCAAGAATACCTGAAATCTCACACAGACAGTTTCTCAGCTGAGGTTCTCTCCTTTCAGGCGGCTCTGGCGTGTGTACCAAGCTGACTTCAGACTAGCTAGCACAATGAGCTGTGGAAAATAACAAAAATCCTCAAAAGAAGAAAACAACTGGCTAATGAGCAATTGTAAAAGTTTTCAACATCTGGCTCCCCATAGGAAGCCGTACCCTCTCTGAGGAGTGGGTGAGGATGAGGTGGGGAGAAGATGGGAGGAGCAGGAGGGGAGGAAGTGGGAACTGGGATAGGTATGTAAAATAAGAAAAGATTGATTAAAAAAATAAATATTTTTAAAAAAGAAAAAAGTGTTCACCATCTTTAGCCATCAGGAAATTCTCTACTAATATCCCATCTCACCTGATCAGACCACTCATAGATGGGAATACAATGGCAACAAGCTGGGGTGGACATGAGCATACGCAGTGTTTGCACGTGGTTGGGGAGAAATGTGCACTAGTGTGGACACTTTGGACATCAATCTTAGAGCTTCTCCAAACACTAGAAGTAGAACGGCCGCACGACCATGGGCCACTCCTGGGCATGTACACAAAGCTCTTTAGAGCCTACTACAAAAGGAAACTATTTTAAAGAGATTCTCAGGTCCCATCTGTGGCTCATCGAACCTCCCCACCCAGCCAGGCCTCCCACACCCTTCTTAAGAGTCTAGCCTGGTGTTTCTCCCTGACCCTCTCCATCCATCCCTTCTCCCAAACCCATGGCATCTACAACAGATCCCACACCCAGTGTCCCAGGCTAGTCTCCACACCCTGACTACCCTGTAGTCAATCAGTAGCTACCTGCCACCACCCTCAGGTCCCTTCTCTGACACCCAAACTCTCCTCCTAGCTGGAACTCCCATGCCTTTCTCCAGGATCATCCACACCTTCTTCCCCAAGCCACCAGATCTAACCTGGGACCCATATCCAGTGTTCTAGCCTAGTCTGGTCACCCCTGCCTGTACTGCAATCTATCTTTTCCAGAATCCTCCCTCCCTATCCCCAAACCAGCCGG
The DNA here is from genome assembly GCA_025134845.1 of Neodon shergylaensis. Classification (NCBI taxonomy): domain Eukaryota; kingdom Metazoa; phylum Chordata; class Mammalia; order Rodentia; family Cricetidae; genus Neodon; species Neodon shergylaensis. The sequence continues at coordinate 68,827 of JABTXL010005989.1, forward strand.
CCCCTCCCATGACACATTCCACCTTCCCACCCAGCAGATCCATTCCTGTACTCCAGCCTTGGACACAGAGGAGCATCCTGTACATCAGCCCTGTGGCCTCTGTCAAAGCTGACTTCATTTCATCTAAGCCATTTCCAACCATGAGACCCAACCCACCCCCACATCTTCTCTGCCTCAATCTGCTCTATCCATATCAAACTGAAAACTAACAAAATAATACATATGCTCAAAACTCATTGCAGTAATACCAACAAGGTGAAAGGTCAAGCCAGCATCTTCTCTCCAAACCCAGAAGTCCTGTAGAAAACTCTGACAATGAGAATTTCCTAGTTTAACCCCAGGACACAGGATGTAAAAGAACAGTGACACACTTCATCATCAGGCTCAAGGGGTTAAAAGAGACCCAAAAAAGATGAACGAAATTAAGGAGAAAAATATCGAGGAGAATAAACACTTGAGTGATGCCCAAGAGAACACAAACATGATACTGATGGAAATGTCAAAGGCAATCTAAAATTGAGAATGAAATTCAATATTGTGCCTGAAGTACAAATTTGAGCAATGGGGCAAGAGAAGGAAATTAAAGGGATACCAATAGGGAAAAAAGTATAACTGTTATTATTTGCAGATGGCATGATACTACATATTAAAGATCCCAAAAATTCTACCAGAAAATTTCTATAAATATTTTTTTCAATTCAGCACTGAGACAGGATACAGAATTGACTTGCACAAATCACCAGCTTTTCTATATGTCAAAAACACACATGCAGAGAAGGAAATCATGAACATGTTCCATTAACAATATCCTGAAAGAAAATAAAATATATACAAATAAACCTAAGCAGTGAATGATCTCTAAAAGAAAACTTTAAACCTCTGAAGAAAAATATTGGGAAAGACACTAGAAAAAATGTAAAGATATCCCATGTTCATGTACTGATAGAATTAATATTATAAAAATGACTATCCTACCAAAAGCAATTTACAGGCTCAGTACAATCCCAATCAAATAGCCACCTCATTCTTCATAAACATAGAATAAAATATGCTGTGGGATATAAACCTATGAACCTATAAAGATTTGTCACTTGCATTGGTTTAATAAAACACTGATTGGCCAGTAACCAGGCAGGAAGTATAGGCAGACAACCAGATTAGGAGAATTCTGAGGAGAAGAAGAAAGGCTCAGTCAATCGTCACCAGCCAGATGCAGAGGAAGCAAGATGAGAATGCCTCACTGAGTAAGATATCAAGCCATGTGGCTAAACATAGATAAGAATTATGGGTTAATTTAAGTTGTAAAAGCTAGTTAATAATAAGCCTGAGATAATAGACCAATCAGTTTATAATTAATATAAGCCTCTGTGTGTTTTGTTGGAACTGAACAGCTACGGAACTGAAAAGGACAGAAAATTCTGTCTACAAAAATATATCCTAGGGCTGGAGAGATGGCTCAGTGGTTAAGAGCATTGCGTGCTCTTCCAAAGGACCCGAGTTCGATTCCCAGCAATCACATGGTGGCTCACAATCATCTGTAATGAGGTCTGGTGTCCTCTTCTGGCCTACAGACATATATGCAAACAGAATAGTGTGTCCATAATAAATAAATAAATATTTAAAATAAATATATATATATATATATCCTAAATTTCATATAGAACCAAAAATTACTCCCAATAGCCAAAACAATCATGACAAAACAACAACACTGGGGGGTGTTACGAGTCCAGCTCTTAAGATGTGTCACAGAGACACAGCAATAAAAGCAGCATGGTGGCACAAACTGACCTGTAGACCAACAGAACAACATCAAAGACCTGAATCTGAACTTCAGCCATCTCATATTTGATGAAGATACCAAAAACGTAAGGTAGAGAAAAGGAAGCATCTTTGAACAAATGGTGCTGGGAAAATTGTAAATCCACGTTCAGAAGAATAAAATTAGTCCCATATCTATCGACTTGCCCAAAAACTAACTATAAATATATCAAAGTCCTAAAAATTAACCTGAAACACTGAAACTGATAGAATAAAACATAGGCAGTGCCTACATGAAATAAGTCAAGGACATTCTGAATAAGATAGCACTTGCCTATGAATTTAGGCCAACAACTGACTAGTGTGAGTTCATAAAACAACTAAAGACACAACCAACCAGGCAAAGAGAAAACAGAGAATGTTCAAGAATCTTTGCCAGCTATATATCTGACAGAAAGTATCCAGAATATAGAAAGAACTCAAAAAAAGCTCTCTAATTGGATTTAAGATCTGCTCAGGTGAGTGGTGGTGGAACATGACTTTAATTCTAGCACATAAGAGGCAGAGGCAGTCAGATCTCTGTGAGTTCAAAGCCAACCTGGTCTACAAAAGTGAGTTCCAGGACAGCCAGGGCTGTAATTCAGAGAAACCCTGTCTTAGAAAACTAAAAAAAAAAAATCCACTCAAAGAAGGGAAACCATACCTGGTACTGGAAACTTAGCCAACTACCCACGGCTAGTGAGGCCATGGGTCTCAGGAGGGAACCTACAACTGACACTTTATTAAAGCAGCAATCCTAACAACAATCTAAACAGTTATCTTTTTACTCTCAGACAAGTGGACTCCTCACTCCCTATCAAGGAAACTTCTCTGCAACAGAGACCACTACAGAAAACCACAATCAAACAAAATGCAGCATTGTGGAGCCCAGTCCCAATGGATATAGCTACAAAACACTCCCACATCTAAGGCTCAAAGAACATGGTGGAAGAGGGGGCAAAAAGCCAGATGATCAGGGAGTTTGCTGTGAAACTGTGTCTCCCAATGGTGTCAGGAGCTACACCCATAAAATCTCATCAACATGAGCTGAACAAGGACAGGAGGCATGCTAAAGCAGATGGAAGAAAGCCCTGGTGACCCATATCCTACACAAAGAAATATAAGCAACTAAGGAATTCCGAGTAGAAGAAATAATCCTCCCCCAAGGAGAGCACACCAATTAATTATCCAATACCATAATGATCAGACCTAAAAACATACATACAAAAAGTATTTTACAGATTGAGTTGTTTGTATTTTGATACATGTATGTACATATACATACATGCATGTAAGTATAATTAACAAAAAAAGAGGTCATGGATTTAGGAGACAGCAAGGATATGTTATAAAAGTGTTTTGGAGGGAGAAAATGGAAGGGAAGAATGCAATTACAGTATAGTCTCAAAAATGAAATAAACAATGGGCCTTGTAACCTGAACAAAGAGGTCTCAAAAGAAGAAAAAAAGGCTGAGCAATATCTCAAAGTCAGGTTCATTTTCCCTAGCAATTAGCAAAATGCAAATCAAAACTGTGTTGACATTTCATATTGCCCCATTCAGAATGCCAACTGCCAGCAAATGCTGGATGGGTGGGTGGAAAGGAAACCCTCATTCATTGTACGTGGGATTGTACCCTGATCCATCACTCTAGAAACCGGTGTGGAGAATTATCAAAAGCTATACATAAATCTACCATATGGCCCAACCATACTACTTCTTGGAAAATTCCCGAGACATTCAACATCCTGCTCCACAGATACTTGCTCAGGCATATCCATACTCTCTTTTCAACAGTCAGGCACCTCACAATGAATGAATATCGACACTCCGCTACTTATTCGCTCTGGAATACTACTAGCTATAAAGAACAAATAAAAAGATGGAACTAGAAAAGATTGAACTGAGTGAGGCAACCCAGACCCAGAAAGGTAAACACCGTATGTTTTTCCTCTCCAGAAGCTCCTAGCGCCAAATCTTCAGATGTACATACATACATAGTCCTCAGCAAACGCGTGTACAAGGAGAGTGAGTACAAACCGTTTTCAGGGTGGGTGGGTTGGAGGGTTATCAACAGAGAGGGCAATAGCAGAGCACAAGTGATCTATGGGTAAAATGGGAAACAAAAACTGGACTAGGATGGGGGAGAACGATAAATCCATAAGAAGGAAGAGGACAAAATAACAATAAGGATAAAATCTAAAACCGTCGCGAGGAATCACACTATTAACTAGTAACCTTTAAAAACACCGTAATGCGCATGTGACTGCAAATCTACATATATAGTTTAATTTATACATATATAGTAAAAATTTTCCATCTGTGCCGGCAAATCTTCCTCCAAGAGCCAAAGACCACCTTACAAAATCCCCAACACCAAGAATAAGAAACTCTCTCTTGAGCTATTGGTCAAGAATGTCCAAAAGACTGCAAAACACTACAGGCTATTGCTGTTGCCCCTGAGATGGACGTCCCTATTGCTAAAGACCCCACGCACTTCAGACACAGGGCTCAGGGGCCCCTTAGCTGGAACTGACCCAAAAGCCTCCTCCCTGAGGACCGCCTTTAATGATACCAGAAAGCAACATGAAAGCCCCAAAGAAGGTAAACAAATACCAACATGGCATGTCAACCTTCAGGGTACAGTAGTGGCACATAGGCCTTGGCGGTAATAAATAGTTCTCTAGCCAGGCGGTGGTGGCGCACACCTGTAATCCTAGCACTAGGGAGGCAGAGGCAGGCGGATCTCTGTGAGTTCAAGGTCAGCCTGGTCTAGAAGAGCTAGTTCCAGGACAGGAACCAAAAGCTACGGAGAAACCCTGTCTCGAAAATCAAAAAAAAAAAGTTCTCTAATTGGACTTAAGACTCACTCAAGGGGAAAAACTACCCTGGTACTGGAAGCCTAGGCAACTACCCAGGGCTAGTGAAGTCATAGATCTTAGAAGAGAACCTATAACCAGCACACTAACCCCTCACAGTCCCTAACTACACTCTAAATATTTGCCTTAATACCAACAGAAAAGCATAATATTCACCCGTCATCAAGGAAACCTCTCTTTACAAAAACCACAACCAATCAATGCAATAAATGCACAGTTCTGAGGACCATGCCCAATGGACACACCTCCAAATGCACAGTTGTGAGGACCACTCCCAATGGACACACCTCC
>JABTXL010005989.1:73805-90464 GCA_025134845.1 Neodon shergylaensis
CCTCCAAATGCACAGTTGTGAGGACCACTCCCAATGGACACACCTCCGAAATGACTCCTGCACCTACTGCTCAGTGAACACCGCAGAAGGGAGGCAGAGTGTCCAAGCCAGAGGATCAGGCAATTGTTGGGAAACTGCCTCCTAGTAAGTGAGACACCCATAGTCTCACCAACTTGACTGCCTAAAAATGAGCTAAACAAGAACAAGAGTAAACATTCAAAGTTGACAGGGAAAGCACATGAAGTTTCCATCCTGTAATCCTCTAAAATTTAACAATAACCAGTACGTGGCTTCCCTGGGGGCTCTGCCTCTTGGTGCACACCCAGCTCAGCATCTCCCAGCAGGTCCTCTCAGCCCTCCCTTCTAACCCATCTCTGTTCCCTTCTGTCAGCTGCCATCCCCAGAAACACTTTCTACCAGGGACCCCAGCGGCCACACTGGGCTGATACTCAGGTGGGAGATTCTCAACATCCTTCCTGTGCTCCATCATGCTTAGTGTAGACTTAGTTCTGTAGCAGCCGGCTTGCAGGAGTCCCTGTTCCCCAACCAACTTTATGCACTGGAAATTCCACCACTTGGTGAGAACCCAGGGTTCCTAGTCCTCTTCTCACTGTCTCTCAAGACTTATTCTTAGCCATTCTGACAGGTGTAAATAGTATCTCAGACTGTTTTGATTCGCATTTCCCTGATGATTAAGGATGTTAAGCAGTTCCTTAAATGTCTCTTGGCCATTTGAGATTCTTCTATTGAGAATTCTCTGTTTAGCTCCATAGACCATTTTTTTAATTTGATTATTTTGTATTTTGATGTCTAGTTTCTTGAGTTCTTTATATATTTTGGAGATCCACCCTCTGTCAGATGTGGGGTTGGTGAAGATCTTTTCCCATTCTGTAGACTGACGTTTTGTCTTGTTGACTGTATCCTTTGCCTTACAGAAGCTTCTCAGTTTCAGGTCCCATTTATTAATTGCTACTCTCAGTGTCTGTGCTACTGGTGTTATATTTAGGAAGTAGTCTCCTATGCCAATGCATTCAAGCCTACCTTCTACCTTCTCTTCCATCAGGTTCAATATAACTGGATTTATGTTGAGGTCTTTGATCCCCCCTTGGACTTTAGTTTTGTGCATGGCAAAATTTGGATCTATTTTTTAAATTATTTTTATTTTATTGAATTGCTATTTTGCCTGCATGTGTATCTGATATTGTAATTGCAGACAGTTTTGATCTCCCATGTGGGTGCTTGGAATTGAACCTGGGTCCTCTAGAAGAGCAATCAGTGCCAATACCAAAATTTTTATTGTCATAGCTCTACAGTAGAGTTTGAAGTCAGAGATGGTGATGTCTCCAGAAGTTCCTTTATTGTATAGGATTATTGTATAGGATTGTTTTACCTATTCTGGGCTTTTTGTTTTTCCATATGAAGTTGAGTATTGTTCTTTCAAGATCTGTGAAGAATTGTGCTGGGATTTTGATGGGGATTGAACTGAATCTGTAGATTGCTTTTGGTAAGATTGCCATTTTTACTATGTCGATCCTACCTATCCAAGAGCATGGGAGAGCGTTCCATTTTCTGATCGCTTTTCAACTTTTTTCTATAGACTAAAGTTCTTGTCGCACAGGTCTTTCATTTGTTTGGTTGGAGTTACACCAAAGGTATTTTATATTTGTGGCTATTGTAAATGATGATGTTTCTCTGACTTCTTTCTCATCCTGTTCATCATTTGCATATAGGAGGGCAACTGACTTTTTTTTTTTTAGTTAATCTTGTATCCTGCCACTTTTCTAAAGGTGTTTTTATCAGCTGTGGGAGTTCCTGGGTAGAATTTTTGGGGTCACCTATCAGAATGGCTAAGATCAAAATACTGAGGAGAACTTATGTTGGAGAGATGTGGAGTAAAGGGAACACTCCTCCATGGCTGGTGGGAACGCAAACTTGTACAACCACTTTGGAAATCAGTAATGGCAGTTTCTCAGAAAATTGGGAATCAATCTACCTCAAGATCCAGCAATACCACTCTTGGGCATATACCCAAAGGATGAACAATAATACTACAAGGTCACTTGCTCAACAGTGTTCATAGCAGCATTATTTGTAATAGCCAGAACCTGAAAACAACATAGATGCCCCTCAACAAAAGAAAGTGTGGTACATTTATACAACAGAGTATTACTCAGCTGTAGAAAAAAATGACATCTTAAAATTTGCAGGAAAATGCATGGAACTAGGAAAAAACAACCTGAGTGAGGTAACCCAGACTGAGAAAGACAAACACGGCATGTACTCACTCATAAGTGGATAGTAGATGTAAAGCAAAGGACGACCACACTACAATCCACAGCTCCAGAGAAGCTAGGTTACAAGGAAGACCCTTAGAGGGACGCATAGATTGCCCTGGGAAGGGGAATTAGATGAGCTCTCCTGGGTATACTGGGGGTAAGGGAGTAGTAAAGTGGAGGGAATGGCGGATGAGAACATGAGAGAATGGGCTGGTTGAGCTGGGGGAGGGATGGAATGGGAGAGCAATGAAAGAGATACCTTGATAAAGAGAGCCATTATGGGGTTAAAGAGAAACCTGGTGCTAGGGAAATTCCCAGGAACCCACAAGGATGAACCCAGCCAAGACTCCTAGCAACAGTGGAGAGGGTGCCTAAATTGGCCTTCTTCTGTAATCAGATTGTTGACTACCCCAACTATCATCATAGAATTTTCATCCAGTAACTGATGGAAGCAGATGCAGAATCCACAACCAAACTCCAGGCCAAGCTCTGGGAATCCAGTAAAAGAAAGGGAGGAGGGAATATATGAGCAAAGGAGGTCAAGATCATGAAGGGGAAATCTACAGAGACAGCTGAACCAAGCTCATGGGGACTCGTGAGCTCTATCTAGACCAGCAGCTGTGGAGCCTCCATGGAACTGAACTAGGGCCTCTGCATATGAGAGACAGTTGTGTAGCTTGGTCTATCTGAGGGGCCCCTGGAAGGAGGACCAGGATCTATCCCTGGTGCCTGAGCTAGCTTGTTGGTGTCCATTCCCTAGGGTGGGATACCATGCTCAGCCTCAATGCAGTGGGGAGAGGCTTGGTCCTCCCTCAACTTAATGGACCAGGCTTTGTTGAATCCCATGGGGCCCTTACCCTTTGGGAGGAGTGGATACAGGGTGGGCTTGGGAGGGGGCATAGGCAAGGGGAAGCAAGAGGAAGGGTGCGAGGGAGAACTGTGGTTGAACTGTAAAGTGAAGTTTTTTGTTTTTTGGGGTTTTTTTTTTTTTGGTTTTTCGAGACAGGGTTTCTCTGTGGCTTTGGAGCCTGTCCTGGAACTAGTTCTGTAGACCAGGCTGGTCTCGAACTCACAGAGATCTGTCTGCCTCTGCCTCCCGAGTGCTGAGATTAAAGGCGTGTGCCACCATCGCCCGGTTTAAAGTGAAGTTTTTGTTAAAAAAAAAAAAAATTAGTTCAGTCCCCAAACCCCACTTTAGAAAGATTTTGGTGTGGCGGCACATGCTTGCCATCCAGAACCACAGACAGGCAGATAGTTAAATCCCTCAGGCCTGCTGGCCAGCCAACCTAGCCTACTTGGAGAGTTCAAAGCCAGCGTGAGACACTGTCTCAGACAAGATTAATGGTACCCAGAGTTGACCTCTGACCTCCAGATGCACTCATATGCACACCTACACACATATAGGCACACCGACACTCATATAAGAAGTGTTTGGAGGTTGGGGGTTAGAAGTGGAGGCGTGCTTCAATGTAGAGCATTTGTCTACCATGCGCTAGGCTTTGGGGTCTATCCCAACACCAAAAAAATTTTTTTTAATTTAAAAAAAGAATGAGGCCGGGCGGTGGTGGCGCACGCCTTTAATCCCAGCACTCGGGAGGCAGAGGCAGGCGGATCTCTGTGAGTTCGAGACCAGCCTGGTCTACAAGAGCTAGTTCCAGGACAGGCTCCAAAGCCACAGAGAAACCCTGTCTCGAAAAAACCAAAAAAATAAAAAATAAAAATAAATAAAAAAATAAAAAAAGAATGAGCTTAAGAGATGGTTCCGTCTATAAAATGCCTACCATGCAAGCATGCAGACCAGAGTGTCCTCAGTATCCACGTGAACTGCAGGCTTGGTAATCCTATCACTGGGCGGAGAAAGCATAGACAGGCCACCCCTGGAGCTCCCTGGACAGCCAGTCTAGTCAACTAGCGGCCGCCACACCGGCCCTGTCCCCTCCAGACCGCCAGAGGGTGCCAGCAGGCCAGAAAGACTTCCCTCCCACTCATCTCCATGACCCCCCACGGCGGGCTAGATGACCCGGAAGCTGTGGCACTGATAGGAGCAGTGCTTCCAGGTGCGAGCGAGGTGACCCCGGCTGCCAAAGGAGGGTGAGACAGAGCAGCTATGGGGGCGCACCTGGCCCGGCGCTATCTTTGGGACGCCTCGGTGGAGCCTGATCCCCTGCAGATGCCCAGCTTCTCGCCGGACTACGGCTTCCCGGACCGCAAGGAGCGCGGTGAGCTCAGAGCGCAGGCGCGACCGCAGACCCCGCGGAACTCGGTGCTGCCTGTCTGCGGAGGGTCGGGTCGGGAGGGCGCATGAACTCCTCGTATGTGGAGGTTGTACGGGCGTGGCTGGAGCAAAGGGCTGGGACGAGACAGCCGAGAACGGGAAAACGAGGCTGCCCCGGTGCTCTTCGTCCTGGGAAGAAGCCTAGGGACGCGGAGCCCAGGGACGTGTTCTCCATACAGGTGATGCATACAGAGATGCGTCTCCATACAGGTGTCACTCATATGAATAAGGTCGGAGGTGGGGCGGTCATGCGGTGCATCTGTCTTGTCCGTGTGATGGCGCTGGGAATGGAACCCAGGGCCTGCTGTGTACGTACACGGCTCTTGTTCTTCCTGTGTGGGGAAATCGCAGACTTACAGAGTGACAGTTCTGGGCAAAGTCCCATTTTGGCACTTGGGATGCTCCATGGTAGCAGAGAAATACTGGCACTGTCTCCGGGGAGCCCACTGGGCAAGCAGATGTGGAAGCAAAACCTGAGGTGTGGAAGCAGGCTTCGTGACAGGCAGTGGAAGCAAAGGCTAAAAGGCATGTGTATGGAACTGATGAAGCTGGTTCCACGGACGGACAGAGCCCTCACTTTTAAGCAAAGGAAAGGTACAAATTTGCTTTTCCAAAAGGCTTGTGGTGTAGGCTAGGAGATGACTCAGTCAGCAAAGTGCTTGCCATACAAGCATGAGGACTTGAGTTCGAATCCCCTGTGGAAACGTGAACAGACGTCTTCTCAGCCCAGGTAGGGAACCAAGGTAAGGATAGCCGTGAAGTCCAACTTGGTGAATCAGTGAGCTATACTGCAGTTACCGGAGCAGAAGTGACAGACAGCCGCCATCACCAAAAACCTACCCCAGCAATAGTGACAGCTTGTTTAATCTCCTTCCTCCAAGGAGCTTGGTTGATCTGAGCTGGTCTCTGGGCAGTCTTTACAGCCTAGAGAAGCTTGAGGAAGGAGTGGCCTAGTGAATCAGGTCGGTTTCAGGGCTTCCTGAAGCTGTCATTTATGTCCAGTTCAATCAATCTCTCCTCCCTGGCTTGGTGGTGCACACCTTTAATTGCAGCACTTGGGAGGCAGAGGCCGTTGAATCTCTGTGAGTTCCGGGCCAATCTAGTCTCCAAACAAATTCTAGGACAGCCAGGGCTACACAGAGAATCCTTGACTTGAAACAAAAACCAAACAAACAAAAGAGGTTTTCTGTAGGAGAAAGCTGCCGCACGTGTGAGAGGCTGGTGGAGCTGCACCAGCGCTCCCAGTGCAGGGGAGGTAAAGGCAGAGCCGGGCCTCACTGGCCAGTCAGTCTAGCCAGTAAGTGAGCTCTAGGTTCTGTGAGGAAGACACCTAACCCTGTCTTCTGGCCTCCACATGCACAGGTCGTCACTGCTCAGGGAACCCTCCAGGGGATGGAGCCTAAGGATGTGTGCTGGGAGGTGGTGTTGTCACTCCAGGGTCCTGACTCTGGGGAGTCCTTCAGCCCCAACTGAGCCTGCAGCCCACTTATCCACCTGACATCCTGCTTTACCCATAATCGGCTTTGAAAATAACCAGCATTTCCTGCCTCTCTGGCTTGGCTAAACCAGAAAACCCTGGTAAAACTCAGGCAGTTAGTCCTGTGGCCCCCATATCCAGGTTGCTTCCTCCTTGGACCCCCTTCTTGTTGTGGAGTCAGACTGGTCTAACTCAGAGCCCTTTCCCTTCGGCCTCTAGAGCACTGAGATCACAGGCCCAGTGTGCTCAGTGATGCTAGCCTTCTGATTACTTCCATGACTCTTCATCTTAGGCATGCCCCTGTTGGAAAGCAGGAACAGCTTCCCATCTCCACTCCCGTGTGTCCTCCAACTCCTCCTCACCTGTCATCCCAAATGATCTGTCCCTGACCTGGCAGAGCCCCCATTTCAGGTGAACCCCTTCTGCAAGGACCCTACTTTGGAATCAGTCTCCTGTCAGCATGTCAAATCACTGCCTATCGGTGGCTCTGCAGCATTCTCCCAGACCAGACATGGTAGTAGATGACAGCAGCAGAACAGCAGCGCTGTCTCAGAACCAAGTGTCAAATCCCATTCTGGCCTCACCCTCGCCAGCTTCTCCCTTACTGAAGGGCTTCTCTCAAAGCCCCCCAGCCCAATCACTACGCCCCACCTGCATTCCTCAGTTGTACATTGACCGCCTCCATCTATCTCCCTGGACTCTGATTCTTCCTCAGTTCGCTATCGCGTGCCTGGAAGCCAAGGCCTGTTTGTCCTGTCCTGGGGACAGCTCGAAACTGCCTGCAACTGCCTTGGGTGCAGCGCCCTGCAAGGGAAGCCTTAACCTTGAAATCAGGAACGACATTGCTGGCTTTTTTTAATTGATGTGTTAGTGCTTTGTTAGTTGTGGCGTGTGTACGTGTATGCACACGTGTGTTGGCCGGGAGTCAGCATTCCGAGTGTCTTCCTCAAGTCGCTCGCCACCTTCTCTCTCCCGGAACCACCACCACCCTCCGTGCTGCCTTAATTTTTAAGACAGGGTTTCATTGTGTAGCACAGACTGGTCACAAACTCTAAATCCCCCCTCTCAGCCTCTTGAGTGTTGAGATCACAGGGAAAAGCCAACAGACCCAGCCTGAATTTGCTTTAGAAACAGGTTCTTGCTATAAAGCACAGGCTAGCCAGCCTCAAACTTAAAATCCTCTTCCCTCAGTCTCCTGGGTGCTGAGGTTACCGGCATGCCCCCTTCCCTCTGCCTTTAGTGACTGGCATGCATTCTCAGAATTCTGCCCTCTTTTCAGACCCCCCGTCCTCACTTTCCCAGTCACTGTAAAAGACAGTGCCACCTTCCTTGGGCTCAGGGCCTAGCCCAGGAGGTGGGGAAGCCCTGATACCAGTCCTATTGCCTCAAGGCTTTGGACCTTTCAACCTGGCTCACCCCTCACCTTCTGGCCCCCCTTTCAAGCATCCCCTACCCCTGGTTTTTGGTCATATTGATCCCTGGTCAATAAGGCTGCCAGGTAATGAGTGTATTCTGCCTACTTTGTCTCCCTCTGAAGACGGATACCATCTACCTGCCTGGCTCCCAGCTATGCTCCTTAGCAAGCACAGTGTGCTGAAGCCTTGCTGCCAGCCTGTGGCCTATTTTGAACTGGACATAAGACAGGAGCTTGGGTTGCTAACCTCCAGCAAGAGCTTGCCTGCCCGTGAAGTTAGCCCCAGGCCTGAGTACAGAGGTGTAGCATGGAGCGACCAACCTGGCTTCATCAGCCAACTAGAGTAACAACGGAGGTGTGGGTCAGACCCCATGATGGCTATAGATAAGGGTTTGGAAACCCAAATTGGGAGGAGAGTGCAACAAAGAAGGCTGGGAAAGCCTTCCCTGAGGCCAGCCCTGGGTCCCATGTGGGCACCTGGTTGTCACAAGGACCCGAGTCCACGTGAGAAAGGGGATGGGATCTGGAAGCAGAGCAGGAGACAACAGCACCGAGGAAAGACAGCAGTGGTTTGTGAGTGGTGGATTCCCCAAGACCTCATCACACTAGGCAAGCACACGACCACTGACTTCGTTTTATTTTATTTTGATTATATGTCTGTGTAGAGATTTGGCCATAAGAGTTCAGGGGCCAAACAAGGCCAGAGAGGGCTTTAGATCCCCTAGAACTGGAGTTAAAGGCAGTGTCTGTGAGCTACCTAATATGGGTTTTAGAAACAAAATCCCAGTTCTCAACAAGAGCCACTGAGCCATTTTTCCAGCCAACTTTTATATATTGTTTCACATGAGGGTCCAACTCTCGGTTGCCCGCACTGGCCTTGAACGCACTCTGTAGCCTAGGCAGGTCTTAAACGTGTGATCTTCTTCATAGCTGAGGTGAGCCTTGAGCCTCCAGGCCTTCTGTGGGAGCATGATTTAATGCCGTGGGAGCATGGTTTAACACAACGAAAGGGGGCTGGGACCAAAGCACGGGTGGAGAGGAGGTCGGCCTCCAGTCTGCTGGGTGACAAAGAAATGGGATTGTGGGGCACAGTGGGTTCAGGCTGGGGTATGGCAAGTTCCTAACCCAGGGATGGGACATCCCAGCCCAGAGTAATCACCTCGCCAAGGCTCCCACCGGAGCACTCAGTGTACGCCACGTACACAGTGACATTTGTGTCGACATCAGACCATGCACGACAGTTCCATCATCCTAGATCTTAGTGATGAACCTCTACACTACTAGGCTGGTTGCACCGGCACCGCTAATGATCCGTTCCCGAGACACTTCATGTTGGCTTAGCTGCCAGCCTGGCAGCTTCCATGCTGGAACTGGCATCTCTGTAGTGGGGAAGCAGGGGCTGGAAGGTGAGTGCTGAGCTCCACCTCCACTGGGACTTTTTGGCAGACAGCAGTGTGTCGCTAGAGGAAAGGATGTGTTGAGAACTCTGCACCAGTTCTCACAAAACCCAAAGGAACAGTGCCCCTTCCTTCTGTCGAGGCATGGCCATAATTCAAATGGGTTCTAAACCACTGAGAGACACCCTGGTGTGGCTCATTTGTGCTGTGTACACCCTGGGGATTGGTGGAGCTGGGGGCTGGCTCTGATGCTGAGAGCCTCCCTCCTCCCACAGTGATGGTGGCCACGCAACAGGAGATGAATGATGCCCAGCTGACCCTGCAGCAGCGTGACTACTGCGCCCACTACCTCATCCGGCTGTTAAAGTGCAAGCGGGACAGCTTCCCCAACTTCCTGGGGTGCAAGCATGAGCAGCATGACTGGGACTACTGCGAGCACCTGGAGTGAGCCTGCCCTGCACCCCCCACCACAGGCACCCACACATGGACACAGGGAAGAGGCTGGAGTCATCTGGGAGGGGACCAAGCCAGAATTTACTGGGGAGCCTCATCCTAGCAAGGGTTTCCTGGTGGCTGGGGATAGAGTCAGGCCAGGCCCTATGGCACTGAGACCCTGTCTGTTCTGCCCACAGCTATGTGAAGCGGATGAAGGAGTTTGAACGTGAGCGGCGACTGCTCCACAGGAAGAAGCGGAGGGAAGAGAAGGCAGAACGGATAGCCCAAGGCCACGGAGAAGGAGAGGTGGGCCCCGAGGTGGCCCTCTAGGGGTCACCCACCTGCCTGTGGACCTGTCAGTGAAATAAAAGTTTTGGGTCACCTGAACAGCCTTGGTCTGCACTGCTCAAGGGTGGGAAGGAACAGTGTGGTCCCCGCATCTCTACAGAACACAAACAAGTCCAGCTGGGTGAACAGGTTTATTGTCGCTGCTGGAGAGCCACAGTTACCCCGGGGCAGTGGGGCAGTGGGCAGAGTACTACTTGGCTGAACCCGTGAAGAACTGCTCAGAGCAAGAAAGGGATAATGGGCATGCGCAGGGGTGGGTAATCACGGAACTCCTTCAGGTAGCTGCGATGCTTGCCCTTGGCCCAGATAGTCATCTGGGTGAAGCCCACCAAGGAGAAGAGGGCCACTGTGGACAAAACAGGGTATCAGAATAGGGATGCCCAGCCAGAAGGGCAGGGCACTGCACGGGTACAAGGGACTCACCTGGAACACACTGTGTCATGATGGCAAAGCCAATCCAAGACCCCACCTGTGGACAGCACATTCAGGATGAGGGCACAGAGGGAAGCCCAGGGTCATATGTATCTCTGGGCAAGGAAGGCAGCAATGGCCCCAGACTCAAGCTTCACTTCTCCCCACGACCCACCCAACCCTGGGAAGACGAAGGGAGTCAGTCCTCACCTCATAAGTGTAGTTGGGACAGGACACCAGCAGAAACAGCCAGGTAAAGGGGTTCTTGGTGGGGTAGGGGATCTTCCTGGTTTTGGACCCTGGCATGCAGAACAAGGGTAAGTCAGATGCCTCACCAGCCCCAGCCCCAGCCCCAGCCGGCCACTCACCAGCTGGCCGCAGGTCCCGAAGAGCCATGTGGATGGAGAAGTTGCCGAGCTGGCAGATCTATCAAGGAGAACAGGGTCAGTCCAGAGCCCCTAGGCTCACCCCACCCAGCCACCTCACCTCACCACACTTGGTTGCCGCCCCAGCCTCTTTACCACAAAGATGGTCAGCGCCAGCTTAACCTGCTGGGCTCCGTAGGCTGCAGAAAAGGCAGGAAGAAGAGCCCCATAAGAAGAAGGTTCATGATGAGGGCACAGGGTGAGGGCACTGTCTGGCTCCACTTACTAGGGGGTGTGTAGAGAGGGTGGTTGATGTAATAAGCCATCCATGCAGCAAAGCCCCAGTAGTAGGTACAGTTCTGAAAGAGAGCAGCTGAGTTAGCCTGGGGTGGGCAGGTGCTGATGGTGGGCAGGGCCGAAAGAGTAAGGATGCTCACTTTGAAGATGTTCCGCAGAGGCATGGTTCCGTGAGAGAAGCGGTGCACGAAGAGTGTCTCCAGCAGTCGCTTGATGTAGTGGAATGAGTGGCAGATGCAGGCGAGGCTGGGGGCGGGGGGAAGCTGACTCCGCTGGGGTTGATCCAGCCCTCCACTCTCCCTCCCTCCCACCCTCTTCTGGGCTCTACTCACTGCACCACCGTGTGCCGACTGGATGTGAAGTCATATTTGTGGCCATAAATGAATGGTACCCGGAAGTAGAAGAGCAAGTAGATGAAAAGGGGCCCAGCATACTCAGTCAGGAAGACCTGGGGGTACCCAGAGACAAGGTAAGTAGCCCTATGGCAGCTGGAGGCAGAGACCAGGGAAGGGGTCAGGGCTCACCGTCACCCAGCTGATCTGGGCCCCCAGGTCCCGGAAGAAGAGTGTGGCTGTGGTGCCCACTGGAAGCTTCTGCAAGACATCTTCATCTTTCAGGGACTTTCCCTCTACAGAGATCAGTCAGTATTCAGGTGCTGCCCTGGTTTCCTGACCCCACGCGCCCAAGGGAAAGGCTGCTGGACAGCTGTACTCACTGGGGTCCAGGCGGAGGGACTGGCGGGCAGGGTACCACTGCGGATCTGCTAGGAGAAAGTGAACGGTTGCAGCACCCAGTGTGACTGGGTTCAGCCTGCCTCTCAAGGTTCCCAGAACTCTGGGACCCTGGGCTCCTCCCATCCTGTGCATGGTGGACATGCGGGGCCAAACAGCAATAGGATTTTGTCCTTTGGATAACACAAGAGCATTCCTGCTAGCAGCCACAAGGGGGCACCTGCCCATTAGGACAGGCCCTACTCACTGCTCCACTGTGCTGACAGGATGGTATAGAAGTGTGGGGTTCAGACTCACGTGTCCTGGTGAAGAGGTTCTTGATTTCAGCAATGGTGGCCTGAGGCTCCACCTGACAGGAAACAGGGTAGAGCCCTAAGAGAGCCTAGACCCAGGATCTAGGGCAGGGTGCCAGGCACAGGCAGGTCCCAAGCCGGCTGCCTTCAGTGGGGTATGTCTGGCTTCCACCTCCTTTACAGACACAGGGCCCTTCCACGCTGCCTTGTCCCGTCCCCTACCAGGCAGCCAGCTTCCAGCCCATGCAGGGGCCACGACTGCTCATGGTTCTCAACCTCCCTAGTGCTGCGACCCTTTAATACATGTTGTAGTGACCCCAACCATAAAATTGTTTCTTCACAAGTGTAATTTGCTGTGATGAATCATAATGTAAATATTTGATATGCAGACTGATAGGCAACCCTAAAGGGGTCAAGACCCACAGGTTGAGAACTGCCGCTCTAGATGAAGGTAATACCCCTGTGTGCCCTCTGAAGGACAAGGGGACCACAGCCCTACAGCTTTGAGGAACCGGAACGCAGGCTCTTGGCACATCACCACCAGGGCCACAGTCCTACCTTGTCCAGGAAGCACAGCTTCTCCCTCGTCTTCGCGTCCAGAATCTCCACCTCGAAGAAGAGAACCGCCTTTTTATGCTTCTTGGCTACCTTGTGGGGCATGGGCATGGGAAGACCATCGAGGCCCTGGTGGGCCTCCTTGGACACCATGCTCAAGCTGATATCCATGCCACTGCCGGCCCTACTTCTCTGCCTACCAGGCTGTGATGCCCACTGCCAGCCTCCAGCCCCCACCTCCGACCTCCCCTCACAAAGCTGCTCTGAGCTGGGCTGGGCAGCATGATCAAATTCTGCCGCGGTGCTGGAAGGAAGCCTGTGTCTGACCAGGCCCAGCCAAGCTTCAATGCCAGATGTAACCCGAGTGGCACCAGGGCCCAGCCCGGCTAAATATAAAACCATCCCAGTCGAGTCCCCCAGAGGAGCCACAACACAGTCCTCCCCTGGGGGCTACACTTACAGAGGAAGTTGAGTGGCCACAGACCCTCAAAAATGCCAGGGGCAAGATCTCCCAGAGAAGGAAAAGAGTCCTACAGCCTGTGCAGGGGTGGCTAGCCCAGCCCCAGTGCCCAGCTCTGGCTGACGGGTTACTAGGCCTGGGGAAATGCCAGCTATCCTGAGAATCTGTGAGAGAGATCACCCATTTCCACTTCTAAGCTGTAAGGGACACTGGATTATGTCCCTTGTGCATTTGTGTTGCCAGGGAGGTGACAAATTCCAGAGTCACTGGTGCAGTCCCATTCCTAAGTATGGAGAGGAAAGAGTGAGCAAAGCCCTCCACCCCCTCCACCCCCTCTACCCCTTCCATCCACCCACCTCCTCACACACGTGGTTCAAAACCAGCTGCACAGCAGTCTGCCACATCAGGCCAACACCAATGTGCTCACCCATGGATGAGTCCTGCTCCAAAGCCTTCAACACACAACCCAGGCCTGCCTGTACCCCTGGGGTCTGCAGCCCCCAAAGGAGACGCCCTAGGCTAGAGCTAGACAGTGGTGCTAGGAAGGAGTAAGGAGACAGCCCCCAGGGGATCTGAGCCATCTGCCCCAGAAGGTCAGAGAAGGCTGCTGGCATGATGTTTTGCACTGCCCATGCTGGCCGGGAGAGGCCTGAGGGCCCTGAGGGGATCTGAGACTTCTCCTCCTGAAGGAGAGGGCATCACAGGCCAGAGAAGCTGGCCACTGTCACCTTCATGCTCCCAAGAGCAAAGGCCAAGACAGAATCCTAGGGCCTGTCCCCAGCCTGGCCTGCTAGGGGTCCCTGAGAGGATGTGCATAGACCAATATGGTGCTGACACAAGGGAAGTATGTGCGTGTGCGCATGTATATGTAGGAAGGCCCCATGGAGGTGACCCTACACAGTGAGGTAGCCCTATAGAGCCTGGGTCTGAATTCAGAGCAGGGCTCCTATGCCAGCCAGTGGTGCCCAGGCCTGTTTGCCCATACATGCCATGCTACATCATGGACACAGCACAGAGATCACGTGATATCAGCTGCAAACTGCCTCACCCTGTGGCCTGAGGGGCAGATGACTGCACCCCACAAGGAAAATACCAGATTAAGAGCTGGCATACACTGGGACCCCACTAAAGAGAAACAAGAGGGAATGAGAACGTGAGGAATGAGCTGGAAGGGGCTGGGTGGCAGGGCCCTGGGCTGCAGGTGTATTAATAGTTGCTGGACCCCATGAGCACAATGCACATGCTCGGAGTCCATGTGAATCACAGGAAGGCGGCACAATGTCCACTGGGAGAGAAGGCCACAGAGTTCTTGCTGAACCACTCAACAGCTTAAAATACAACCAGCCCCTCTCCCTACTGGGCCAGCTGCCGGGGAGGGCTGAAACCCTACTCTCCCCTAGCTGGGGCTCTCTGCATCAAGGCCAGGAAGCCTGGTGCACCAACTGGCTACAAGTGGGTGGCAGGACAGCCGCATGGAGAGGGGCCACACTGAGCAGCCACCCCAAGCCACAAGGAGAGGAGCTGCCTGAAGCAGGTGAGTCAGGGGCCTCCCCGTCCTGCTCAGATCCCACAGCCGCCTTCTCCCAGTCCCAGCAGGCCAGAGGTCATTCTTGCTGAGTTTTTTCAACTCCCAGAGTCTCTAAAAGGATTTCAAAATCAAAAGTAAGATAAAAGCTATGTTAAGTGCAGCAAGGAGGTTGGCTGGGTGAAAAAAGCCAGACTTTCAGGTTCAGAGCGGCCAGGACCAGACCAGGGCAGACAGCAGCCTGCTGGTGTCCCCAGCAGGGGGGGGGGGCAGCAGGAGGAGATGCTAAAGGACACCTGCTCTTTGTGGGTGATGCAAAGGTGTCCAGTCACAGAGGTGGGGCTGCACAATGAAATGTGCTGAAGGCCACGGTTGTGTGCTTTTGGGGTGGAGTGGCACTCAGGTGAGAAAGGGTCTGACTCTAACCCAGGATGGCCTTAAACTCAAAACACTACCTCAGCTTCCCAAGTGCCGGGGAACTGGTTGCCCACCACACCCCCCTGAACTGTGCACTTTTATTTACATCACGGGAACCCCCTCCGAAAGCTCTGGGACTGTATGTAGGGGCTCTCACAGTGTGAGCAGATACCATACCACCCGAGTTACACCCCAACCCCTACAGGCAACAGACAGGCAAAGTGTTCAACAAAAAGAAAAAGACAACACAGCTCCAGGGTTGTGGTCTCCAGGTGGGGGTCTCCCCTCTCCAGACGGAGACTGGGGGAAATCTATGTGCACCTCTTAGACCTTGGTCCCCACACGACTCCTCAGCCTCGGCCACTCCCACCCCTGTCCTGCACTTCTCTCTCTCTCTCTTTCTCTCTCTCTCCCTCCCTCCCCCCCACCCCTGTCCTGCACTTCTCTCTCTCTCTCTCCCTCCCTCCCTCCCACCCCTGTCCTGCACCCCTCTCCCCCCCTTTCTCCCCCCCACACACACAGGCCAACCTAGAGTACAACCCTGAAGGGCACCCAGGTCTGGGGTCAGAGAGCACAGCAGGGTACTGAGAGGTGCCCCAGCCAGGGGTCCCGAACCCTGAAGGCAGGCAGCCAGCAGGCTCTGGCCCCTCCTGGGGAGGAAGCACCACAGCTGAGCTAAGGAAGGGAACCCTATTAGAGAGCTACAGATAAGGACAGCCCAGAAGGTTAACCTGAGTCCCCAGGCTGGGGGACCCCTGCTGCTGAAAGCACAATGGACAGGGTCAAAGACAAGGGCAGGAGCCCTGGCACAGGGCACCCTGATGGTTCTGCGGCGATGACAGTTCCACTAGTCTGTGAAGAATTCTCACCCAGAGACTGAGATAACAAGGCCAGGCCCAGCCAAGAGCAACTCCTGCTAGCCCAAGGTCAAGGACAGCAAAGCAGACTGAGAGGCAGGGAGCAGCCCACCCTAAAGGATGGGGGCAGGGGCGGGGGTGTGGTGTGGTGTGGTGTAGCAGGCCTTGGAACTCCACTGTGTGGCAAATGGAGGTTCCTGGTTCTGAAACTGGGAAGCAGCACTCATGAGGTGGTCCCAGCCTGGCAGGGCACACCACAAAGGCAGAGAAGCCTGCTCTGCATCACCACCGCAGGGCTTCCACCTCCCTCCTTGGGCTAGTGGACACGTCTCATCCCACCACCAGTTTTAAAACAGCAACCCCACCAGGCACAGTGGCACACGCCTATGACCCCCTACACTCAGCAGATAGACTCAGGATCAGCAGTTCAGGGACAACTCTAGCAACGTACCAAGTCTGAGGTCAGCCTGAGCTACATGAGACCCTGTCTTCAAAAAATATTGTATGGCTGGCAAGTGGTACTCTAGTTCCTATGTGACCCACCGCCCCCTTGCAGTGTGCTCGATAAACTGTCCTGGGCCTGGCTGTCATTTCCTAGCACCCACAGTGGCCGCAGGTGGAGCAGAGCTCAGCAATAACCCCTCACAGCTCCCACCACCCTCGTCTGGTTGCTCCTTCACCTCTCCAGGAGGCTTATTCTGTCCCAGACCACATCAAAGGCAGCCGTGTGGGATGAGCCCCTGCTCCCTGGATGTTTCTGAGCCTACACAGCACTCTGAGCTACCAGGCCTTACACGCCTGGTTCTGAAGTACCCTGCACTGACAGAGCGGGTCAACTCACCAGGCTCCAGCCCTCAAAGAAATATGGGGTATCCCTCAATGGTGACCCAAGAGCTGATTAGGCTCTGCATAGCCTAGAGGTGGCAACACACACTCCCTGGGCACTGAGCTTTAAAAAGACCACTTCCCAGCTATATGGCCCTTAACAAGCTGTCCACTTTTTCAGCTGCAGGAGAAGGGGGGCTCTCTCTCCAACTGCCACCTCCCATAGTTAGCATAGGAATTGGAAATAACAAGAAAAGAAAGAAAGAAAGAAAGAAAGAAAGAAAGAAAGAAAGAAAGAAAG